>OX439484.1:109454570-109769679 GCA_949320155.1 Melangyna quadrimaculata
GAATAGTTTTCGTCATCCCTTTATAAGTGACATCCACAAAGATCTTCCCCACAATGTGTTGTTGTTTCCCGTCGGCTGTCTTCACTTCGGAAGAAATTGTCAAGTAGTTCTGGTCGTGTCTTCGAAGGAATTCGAAACCATCCACTCCCAGGCAACTTATGCTGGCTCCACTGTCGAGTAAACCGAGAAGAGGCTCGCCAAAGATATGGACAGTAGCATAGGGGCGTGGATCGTCCGAGCTGCATAATGTAGTGTAAAAATAATCTATTTTTATTGCAAACTTCACAAAACGAGATAAATAAATAAACAATCCAGTCTGAAAACAATCGATCTGTGAAACGTCAAAGTATGAATAATTCACAATTTATACTTTTTCATTCACAATAACTCATATACTAGTCGATCAAGTTACGCAATACCGATTGAGAATCAGTCGATGGTGATGATCGTTGAAAGTGCGATCGCTGATCGACAACCGCAATAGGGCCCATTGTTGTCGAATTGATTTTTTTAAAGACAAATTTTCTTCAACACCTCTTCCGCCCCAGCCTGTAGTTACTAGGTGTGGAACGCGGCTAGAAGCAATTACGTATTATGCAAAATATTTTGAAGATTTACGAGCAGTTGTCAATTGTTTCGACGATGGGTATGCCATTGCAATTAAAAAAGCAAAAGAAATATTGACTCAACCCCTGCTTAAAAGTGAAATTGTATTTATTGGCTCAAACTATAGATTTCTATGCGGCACAATCACAAAGCTTGAAGGTAGGAACACATTGAAAAATCAAATCGATTTAGTTGATGAAACTTTTGCAAGAATAAATTCTGTTAAAGAACCAATTGTAGCACTTATTAGAAAAAATTAAGACTGTTTTTGAAGAAAAAAAAAAAAAAAACCAAGGCTATTCTACAATGGAAAGTGTAAATATTGTATAGGGCTTGTTTCACAATATCTGAGTAAAGTTTCAAGTAAGCTACTTTGAACTCATTCGTCAACTAACATCCTTATTTACATTCCACAATATCCGAACAGTCTTAATTAATAATTAAAGTTCTGAGTATTTTACTGGGCAGATGAAGTACTGATTAAAAAACTAAACTGGCAATTAAAATATCTTCAGCTGTTATGGCGACCAATAAAACAAATAAAATAATGTTCCGGGCTTGACAGTTGTCTTTAGGACGAATTTCATAATTTTTTAAATGTTGTAATGCAATTTTTGAATGAAGTTGTGTTGTGTATGTATGTACATATGTTTTTATTATATTTTAAAATTAACGTACATCAAAAGTGTCGCTTACCATTTGAGGGTTGACATTATCATGTCCAAAATAAATTTTGCTGCATTTTAGTTCTCAGATTAGGTATAAGCCACCAAAGAAAGGAGGTACCCAGATTACACAGTACACATATCTAAGGCTGCGCGTACAGTGGTGCGACAAAGCGATGTGATGCGAGAAACGTTTGCGTGCGAGAAAAATATTAACATTTATTCTTATATGTGTGCGCACAGTGAATCGATATTTGATGCGAGTTTTTCGCAAGCGTCTCGCTCATAAACTCTTTTGATCACTTTTTCAAGCGAGTTTGTGCGAGGAGGCTTATATTGTTTATTTTGACGTTTAAAGAAAACAAATCAAATAATAATTAATATTTAAGTGCTTTAATAATAAATATAAATTTTCAATTAATAATTAATCTTGTGATGATGAATCCATATTATTGACACTAAACAAACGTGCAACACAGCCGCACTAAATCGCTTTTACAATGCGCACTATGTCGCATCTCGAATCGCTTGTCGCATCGCTTCTCGCATCGCATCGCTTTGTCGCACCACTACACTCGTAGCCTAAGGCATTATACATACATTACATATAGTCTAAGAGCCGACAGCAAATTTTGGGAGTGGATGTGTAACCAAAATCTGAGTATGAGGGTTTGTGATATCGAAATCAAAAATCTGGCAGGTTTTTTTCTCAGCCTTTAGCGGGGAAGGGATGTTGAAAATAGAGATTTTACAAATTTCTGATCATGAGTATTATCCTTTCAATTATTTTTTTAAAAATACATTATGATGCTCTGTCATTTTCCCTAAGTCCAAAGACCTTTTTATTTGTGATCCGACCAATAGCACTCAAGATATAAGGTTTTTAATCGAACCTCATCCGTTTTTTCTTGGAGATTTCTGAAACGCGAAAAATCAACAAAACAAAGTCTCCAAGAAAAGACGATTAAGGTTCGCTTTAAATGCTTATATCTTGAGTTTTATTAATCGGATCACCAAGATTATGGTCTTTGCACTTAGGGAAAATGACAGAGCATCATGATGTGTTTTAAAAACAATAATTGAAGTGATAAAACCCTTGAAAAGAAATTTAGAAAATCCCTTTTTTCAATACCGCGCCCCCGCCAATGGCTGCGACAAAAACCTGCCAGACTTTTGATTTCGATATCACAAATTATGGTCCTTTAAACCCTCATACTTAGATTTTGGTTATACATCCACTCCCAAAATTTGCTGTCGGCTCTTGTACTAATAGGTGGTATGGTTTACGATCTATAACACTTTTAAGCAAATATTAATTTGTAGGCAACGCGGATGGTCTACGAATTGTCAAAACAAAATTGACACATACACCATCAAACCTTCGGTAAACGGTTGAAATACCATAATTTCGCGCCGATACACATTTTTTCTTTTTTTTTAAACTAAGTACTTATTATGTATGTAAGAAGATGAAGAAATTTAAATATCAAAATATTGAAATTACTTCTGTTTTAAGTGGAGTGAATGAATAAAATTCAATTAAAAAGTACAAGTGACCTCAACTCAAGAAATAATTGTGTTTCGCCCAAGGTACAACAGTGGGCTCTTCAGTCAGTCTGTTATACCCTACTTTATGTATGTATGTATTTGAAAAAAAATACCATATCAAAAACAATTTAACACAAGGACAACGACACTTCAATATCAAGAATCCGACAACTATTATCGATTATTTTTAAATAATTTCATTTTCAATCATTCAAATCAATATTATTTTCTGGAAAACTGGAATAACTTACAAGTAGCTAATTGACACATACATTTATAATTTTGATAATTGTGAAACGCAAAGTTTGTTAATGAGGGGATTTACTTTACGGATAACTTAATTGTCGAGTAACTCATTATAACTTTACTCAGACATTGTGAAACAAACCCTAAGTCTGAGCAACAATAACGAAATCTGTTTTAATAATCTTACATCAGATGAAATGTGTTGTTTGAAAAACACTCCCCTTACCTCCTTTGACGTTCTTTTTCTATGTACAAAAGTTTTTAAAGGCCAAATAGGCGAAGATTTGTTTTTGAAAACTTTAAACAAAGATTCCTTATTTACGTGAACAAAACATATGAAAATACACTCAGAGAAAAAAACATTGGGCCCTATTGCGGTTGTCGATCGTCGATCGATAATCGCTAACGAGCGATCAACTATCGACAAATTGAGAAATCGGTATTGTAGTTGTCGATTGCGTTCGATAAATATCGAAAATCCGATCGCTCGTTGTCGACCGAATTTTTGTGATCAACTGGGTCTATTCAACAAGTAAACAATTATGTAGAGAACAAAATGTGAGTGTTTTTATTTAAAAAATGTTTGTTGATAAGTGAAATAGGTATATTAATTATTATTCTTAATGCAGGGCGAAACAAGTTTTAACAAAAAAACAGATAAAAGCCATCAATTCACCCAATTGAGAATCCGAATTTTCAAGGAAGTACATTTTTGTTTGGCGTATTTCACTTTCGTTTATTTTGGACATGCATATGTGAGTTTCTTTGACACTTAGCACTTCTTTTAAGGATAGAGTAGATTGAGCCAACCCAATGAACAAATCATTTCCCACACTTAGTTGATATGATGCTTGGGCACAGAATCGTAACGCGGTACACAATTTAAGGATGTTGGGAATCGAAGATTTTCTTATTCCCAGTTTAAGTTTTCAGAAATTAAATCCATAAAGGCTGGCTTGGATTATCAAAAATAGTTAACAAAGCTATAAAAGACAAATAAATGAAAAGAAAAAAAAATACAAAATCAAGTAAAATGTACAATTTATCAACTCCAAGAGTTACATTCATAACATATTTTAATGTAATATAATATGTATATGTAAATGAACCTATTACTAGAGCGACTACTGTACCAACTAGTTCAATGTCAATCTTATCGACCATTCCTTATATATTATTTTATGTACATATTTTTGTTGTTATTTTGTTTTGAATGATACTGTTATGTTAAGTAAAGCTTTCTAGAAAGGAAGCGTTAGCTCAGTCTAGAGTTGAACTTCAAACGATTGAGTCTTTATTGTAAACTTAACAAGTAAATATATAGTTATTAAAAAATATTAAATGTTTTTTATTATTAAAAGTTAAATTTATAACTGGCGCAGTAGAAAAAAAAACTCGATAAATATATATATATATATATTCATAAAAAAAGTTTAAATAACTGAAAGAGTGTATTTCTCCTTTAAAAACAAAAAAAAAAAAAATTAATTAACAATAATAAAGAAGTGACCAATTTAAATAAACGTGTTTCTCAGTATTTCATATGAATAACAAAACAAATTTTCAAAGTGTTGTGGGTATTATTAAAAAAAATAACAAAGTGATATATAATTGAATATAATAAACTGATCTTTTATTTAAAATAACCATTAACATATAATAATAAAACAATAAATACCCATATGTGTATAATATAAAAAAAATTAATAATAATGTTTATAAGTGTTTTATAAGTCATTAAAACATCGTCCATCTTTAATTTTATCATTCATCTTTCAATCATCGTCCATCTTTAAATTACTGATCTTTTATTTAAAATAACCATTAACATATAATAATAAAACAATAAATACCCATATGTGTATAATATAAAAAAAAAATTAATAATAATGTTTATAAGTGTTTTATAAGTCATTAAAACATCGTCCATCTTTAATTTTATCATTCATCTTTCAATCATCGTCCATCTTTAAATTATCGTCCATCTTTAAAATTATCATTAACTTCCAAATCATCATCCATCTTTAAATAATCGTCCATCTTTACATTATCGTCCATCTTTAAATTCATCAATCAACATAAGCAATAGAAATATAAGATTACAAAAAAAAAATCAGGTATGGCGACTGCAAATTTAATAGATTTTGTAAGGCATATAAATGATTTCACGGGACTTCCCGAAGAATTAGATCTGTTCATCAAACATGTTGATTATATATACGTTTGTTCTAATCATCTTGATAGTTATTCTAAAGGATTTTTAGATTTGACCATAAGATTTATTATTATTTATTAGCTATTCTGCCTTAATATTAAATTACAATTTCTTTTTCATTTTATCTTTATATTAATATTTATATAAACTTAATTTATGTGTTTTAACAAAATATTTAAAATAAATAAAAATAAAAATATACTTATGCACGGGCAAAAGCCTCCCCCATTGATTTCCATTCATTTCTGTTATGCGTTTTTTGAAACCAAAGTCTGTCGAAAGCATGTAGCTCATCTCTCCATCTTTTTGGTTGACGTCCGACTCGTCTGGTACCAATAAATGGTGTCCACTCAGTGCATTCTTTTGACCACCTGCCATCTGACTTCCGCATAAAATGCCCTGCCCAGTCCCATTTCAGCTTTCTTGTCTTCAAAACAACATCTTCGAATCCTGTCCATGAGCGTATGTTGACGTTTCTTATTCGCTGAGATCTTCTTATTTTTAACATTGCCCTTTCCATTGCCCTTTGAGTTGTTGAAAGCTTACTTTTAATCGCAACGTTGTTCGTCCAAGTTTGGGAGCCATATGTAAGCACTGGTAAAACTGTTGAATCGAAAATGTATTTTTTGGTAGCATTTGAGATATTCGAGTCCAACATAGGTTTCACGTCCCAAAATTGCCTCCATCCGTTCGTTATTCTTCGAGATATCTCCTTCTCCTCTCTTCTATTAAACGAAACTAACTGTCCTAGATATATGAAGTCCTCCACATATTCTATCAGCTCTCCATTCATATGTATAGGTGTTCTGGTTGCATTTGTCATGACTTTTGTTTTGTTTTCGTTTGCCTGAAGACCTGCCTTAAAGCATTCGAGAATAAGTTCATTAATCAACTTTTGAAGATCTTTAGGATTATCACTCATCAAAATAATATCATCAGCAAACCGCAAATTTGAAAGATATTTCCCATTGATTTGTAAGCCAATGTATTCCCAATCTAGTTTTCTGAAACATTCTTCTAGGGTAGCTGCGAAGAAAGGTGGTGAAATTGGGTCCCCCTGCTTAGTTCCACTTGTTAGCTTAAATGGTTCTCCAAAGATTTCTGTTTTTATTTGTGCAGTGGAAGAATCATAAATTTTTTTGAAAATTTTTATCCAACGACGATTTATACCTTGGTTAAGAAGTGCATTCCACATAAAATCTTGGTTGATAGTATCGAAGGCCTTTTTAAAATCAATGAAAATGAAATAAGAAGGTAATCGGTATTCTCCACTTTTTTCGATGATTTGGTTGACTGCTTGAAGGTGATCTGTAGTTGAGAAACCTGATCGAAATCCTGCTTGCTCCACTGGTTGATGTTGCCCGAGGTCCACTTCTAGCCTTTTGAAGATACATTTTGCAAAGATTTTGTAGATGTTAGATATCAGACTAATTGGGCGATAGTTGTTGATGTCATCTTTTTTCCCTTTCTTGTGTAACAGAGTGATGTATGACTTTGTCCATTGGATAGGAATTTCTCCAGTAGCTATAACATCGTTAAAAATATCTTTAAGCCAAGCTGAACAGGATTCAATTCCATACTTTAGGATTTCGGCCTCGATTCCATCACTGCCCTTACTTTTTTTATTCCCAAGTTCCTTTATAGCCTTTTTTATTTCTTCTTGAAGAAAGGGTAAAATTTCTTCAGAGTCTTCTTCAAGCCTCTGTTCTATATTACTTCCGCTTTCATTTTGGCGATTATTTGAGTAGAGGTCCTTATAAAATTCTGTTGCCACTTCGTTTATTTGTTTTCTATTCCGGACTCGTTCGTTGTTTTTTGAAACCCCTAAGACCCACTCCTTCTCCAATTTCAAGCTTTGTTTAACTTTCTTTATCGATTTTGTGGCTTCCAAGATATTTTTTATATTTTTTTCATTAAATTCTCTTATTTCTTGTTTGCTTCTTTTCTTTATTTCTTTCCTTAAGGTTCTCAGTTCCGTTCTTTCATTTTGTGACATATTTTCAGTTTTCCTTAAAAATTCTCTTCTCTTAATCATATTTTGGGTAGCAACTGATATTTTATTTTTGTTCATACTCTCGAGATTTTTAAAGACATGTTTTGAAACTATTATTTTCAAAGTTTTTTCGAATTGGTCATATTTTTGTTGAACCGTTCTAAAACCACTCGTTTCCTTCAAAATTCGATGGCGGAGCTCTAATTCCTTGTTGTAGTTCGCTATTTGAATTGGATTGGGATCTTTTTCCAGTACAACGTGGGTTTTTTTTACAGTACCTCCTTGACTTATGATTGATCAGTAACTTGGCCCTTACTAACCTGTGATCTGAGTCGTATTCGAACTTATTCAACACATCAACATCTTTAAAAAGTGTTCTTTTATTTGTGTGAATAAAATCGATTTGGTTCTTGTGCTTTCGATTCGGATGGATCCAAGTCCACATTCTGCTTTCTTTTTTCCTGAAGAGTGAGTTCGTAACTCTTAATTTATGTTGCCACATCCATTGCAACATCCTTTCCCCTCGGTTATTTCTATTTCCATACCCATATGGTCCCATTATTGGTTCTTCTCCGGGTTTCTTAAATCCAATGCGTGCGTTAAAGTCACCCATTACTACAAGTAAATCTGAGCTGAGTTGGTCGACAGCTAGATTTAGTGTTTTGTAGAATTTTTCTAGCACTTCAATCGAAGCTGTTCCTGTTGGAGCATAAACTTGTATAATGGTAGCTTTAACCCTTCCTATTTGAATCTTCAATCCTATTATTCTTTCATTATATCCTTTTATTTCAATTATGTGTTTTTTCCAACGCTCATGAACTAGAAATCCTACTCCATATTCCCCCTTGGTCTGTCCGATATACGAAAATATGTGTCCTTCATGGGTTTCCACAATTTCTTCTCCCATTTTTCGTACTTCACACAGTCCAATAATATCCCACTTTATCTTTTTACTTGCGTTTTCAAACAGGGTCATCCTTTCTTCTGACAGAAGCAATTGAGCATTGTAGGTACAAATGTATACTTCATTGTCGAGTGTTTTCTTTTCTTGTTTTCCAGTTGAATTCGGAGATGATGGTGAATGTGGTGTTGATGGTTGAGTGGATGGTGGCGGAGATGATGGTGGGGATGGTTGTGGTTGGGTTGTTGGTGCTGTCTGCAACGGTAGTGCTGTTTGACTTGGTGTTTCAGTTGATGGGGGGTTTTGGCCGTAATCATCCACGGTGGCTAACCGGATTGGATAATTGTTTTCTTTGTTTTTTATACATCGTTTTACTTTTGTTTTCGTTTTTATTTGTTGCTTTTTAATCGTTTTCAGATTCGTTTGCCCGTGCTGTATACATCATTGATTTTGATCTTCCCGATCAGTGTTGTTTATGGACGATTCTGATGCTGAACTTCTCACTCTAAAAAACTTGTCCAACGTGCTAGGTTTTTCAAGTGTTTCAATATCTTTTGTTTTGCTTTTCTTCACTTGGGAAGAGATAGGCCTTTTTGTTGTTGCGGATATAAAAGGAGAGTTCCTGTTTCTTTTTATACTTGACTCGGGTTCTTCATCAGATCTGTTTCTTTTTAATTTATCAGAACTATGATTTTCCGCCTTTCCGTGTTTTCCTTTTGAAGTGCGTCCATCTTCCTTGGACATATCATCTCTTAGGTAAATTGGGTTTCCACTTTTTTGCCGTAGTTTGACTTTATTTTTCATAATTTCCTCTTTCTTTTTTAAAGTTAATAACCCTACCATAATCGGCCTTGCTTTGTTTCCTTTCTTCCCAAGTCTGTAGATGAAATCTATGCCTCGTGTGCCCAATTCTACACCTAAGTCAGTTGTCACTAAATGGATTATAAAATACTCGAGCTCATCTACATTTTTTTCTACTTCATCTATATTCGAGAAAATTATATTTTTCATTCTCAACATTCTATCTAGCCGTGTGATTCTTTTCTCTTGTTCTTCTTGCTTTTGATTGATTGCTATAATTCCCCTTGATATTTGATCGATTTTTGTTTCCATGCTCTTTTTTGAAACTTCAATATCATTTTTTAATTCTTGTTTTTGTATTTTTAATTTCCCTCAGAATTTCCTCTAAGCTCATTTTGAATTTTTCAAAAACAAAACAAAAAAAAAAGTTCGACTGGCAGCACTTTTGTATCGAGGTTTGATTCGAGTCTCGTTTTGGATTGACGTCTTGTGTCTATTTGACAGATCGAATTCGTTTTGTTTATTTATTTCAATTATTTTTAATTTTGAGTGGATTCTTTATTCCAATATTGATGTATATAAATAGTTCTCTTTAATAAGAACATTAATAAATTGGAACACCGGTCCTGGTGCCAAAAAATTATTTTATATATAATTCAAAACTTTATTTTTTCTTAAAAACTGGCCAAAATTATTTGTGAGACGTACCTTTCGATGGGATAAGACTGGCAATCACAATCTCCAACAGCAGCCACCACAAAAGGACTTTTAAAGCAAGTATTTAATTGAATTTATAGCAAGAAAAAAGCGCACAAACTTGAGACACGACCAACCAGCAGCACGGCACAAAGATCGGCATTTGACCATAAGACAGAAGATCAAAGATCGCGCAAATATTATTTTAATTAATAACAATAATCCGATTCAATGGCCGGATATCAAATCAATTCTTATATCTAACTGTTCTATAAACGAAAGCATTGAAAATCTCATTAATAAAATCAAAATGTTAAAATTTAGCTTTTCAGTTGAGGACTTATTTGATAAAACTCAAAATCTTTTAACGCAATTAAATATTAAATCTAGTCTTTCAAATCCTGTTAATATTCCTGCTTGGTTTAACAGTACACAAAACGAAGACATGACACTCAAACTTTTTATTAATAAATTACCTAGCCAACCTAAGCTTATATTACAAGCTAGAAATCCAAACAATTTTAGGGAAGCGAAGGAAATTTTAATTGATACAGACAATTTTTATGGCTTATTTAACTCACAAAACAATGTATACAGACAAACAACAAATAACAATAGAGTTTCTATACCATATACTACCCAACAAAATTCTTCTTATAATAATGTTCAGTCAAATCAAACCATTGGTAACTCAAGTACAAATTTCAGAAATTTTCAAAATTCAAATCCTAGGAAACTTCGGCAAAATAGTCCACATCAAAATTCAAATATTGTTTCTCAAAAATCAAACGATATTCAAAATCGTAGTTTCAATAATTCGGCAAATATAAGAAATAATAATTCTAATAATTCTTATAATAACAAACAAGGTGCTTCAACATCAGGCTTATCTCGAAGAACCAATCAATCAATGGAAATAGAGCACTTACAAGCACAAGATATTCCCGTTAGTGATTCCGTTCAAACTACAGAATCCCCCGATGAATCGAGATATCAAAATTTTCAATTAACCACCTCCGAACTCTTCCCTGCATAATTGTGAGAACCAGTTCAATTCCATTAAAATTACTTATCGATTCTGGAGCGGGTACTTCTTTGATTCAGAAAGGTTTATTTCACAGTTCCCTTAAATCGGATCTTGAAAAACCATTGATGCTCAAATCCATCAATGCATGTACGTCAGTTAATTCAAAAATAACCATCCCATTGTTTAAAGAGTTTAATAGACCATCAGCAAAAATTGAAATGCTGGAAACAGATTTAAACACAGGTTTTGATGGCATTATTGGCTGCAATGTTTTAAGACCATTACAGGCTAAACTCCATTTTGACCAATTGCAATTAGTTACCAAAGAAGCAACCTTACCTCTTATTTTCGACGATAATTTTCAAATTAAAATAACAAATGAAGAGATAAATTTATTAAACAGAGAAACTATAGATATACATTTTCAATACCCTGATATAGACTTACTTATGAATAAATTAAAACTTGATAATCTTAATGAAGAGGAACTTAAATACTTGTCGTCAACCATTCGAAAGTATCGAACAGCCTTTTATATAGAAGGTGATAACCTATCAGCTGTAACAGACTATAGCCACAAGATCCCTACAAAGCATGATATACCCATATATTCAAAAAATTATAGGTATCCTGAAGCTCATAAGTCTGAGGTAGATCGACAAATTGGTGAAATGTTAAATTCAGGGATTATCGTAAAATCAACAAGTCCTTACAATGCTCCTATTTGGGTTGTTCCCAAAAAAGTCGATAATTCGGGCCAACAGAAATGGCGAATAGTTATCGACTACAGAAAACTGAACGATGTAACAATTGATGACAGATTTCCCATCCCCAACATAGAAGACATATATTCAAAATTAGGAAACTCTCAATACTTTTCGACACTGGACCTCGCAAAAGGCTTTCACCAAATTTCTGTTTCTAAAGAACACAGACACAAAACCGCTTTTTCAACTGCAGACGGGCATTTCGAATTCACCCGGATGCCGTTTGGGCTAAAAAACGCCCCATCATCTTTTCAAAGGATGATGAATGAGGTGCTTGCCGAGTATATTAACAAAATTTGCGTGGTATATTTAGACGATATACTTATATTTTCTACTTCCTAACAAGAACATGTAGACTCCCTTAACAAATTTTTCAAAAATATCATTCAGTTTAATTTCAAGGTCCAAATTGATAAATGCAGTTTTTTTAAACGCGAAACTCAGTATTTAGGTCATATCATTTCTGATGAAGGCATTAAGCCGAACCCAGACAAAATACAAACAATTGTTGATTTAAAAATACCCCATTCCTCTAAACAAATAAAATCTTTCTTGGGAGTTACTGGATTTTACAGAAAATTCATTAAGGATTACTCAAAGGTAGCCCTACCTATGACGAAATACCTTAAAAAGGTAACAGAATAAACATTAATGATAGGGAGTATATCGATTCCTTTAATAAACTTAAAGAACTTGTATGTACCTGCCCTATCTTGGCATATCCAAATTATGAAAAATTATTTACGCTGACAACTGATGCCAGCAACGCAGCATTAGGTGCAGTTCTTTCGCAAAACAACCACCCAATTGCGTTTGCCTCAAGAACCCTTAATCGTCATGAAACACATTAAGGTACTATTGAGAAGGAACTTTTATCAATAGTTTGGGCAACAAAACACTTTCGTCCATATTTGTACGGCCGTAAGTTCAAAGTACAAACAGATCATCGGCCATTGGTTTGGTTAAACTCGCTTAAGGAACCTAATTCCAAATTACAGCGCTGGAAAATTAAGCTTAGCGAATTCAATTTTCAATTTTTTTTTCAATTTTTTAGGTAGGGAAAACTACGTTGCTGATTTCCTAAGTCGTTTAGAGTTTCACCATTTAGAAAGTGAGGAAATCCGCTCTGATTTAGCTACAGTGCATAGTGGAGTAGAAAATCTTAATGACCACATATATATTACAGAAACTCCAGGAAACATATACAAAAATCAATTAGTGATTCAGACGTGTGATTCCCCTTCATATACAACGAAATTTGTATACCATAAGAAAAGGAGATCGATTATTACCTTAAACCAATATGATGAACAGTACGTACTTCAGATTTTGAGAGAATTATTTCCAATTAAAGGGATAGTGGGAGTTTTTTGTGAAAATGATGACATTTTTATAAAGTTTCAAAGCACTATAGTCAAATATTTCTCAAACTCACCCAATATGAAATTACTAAGGTGTACAAGATTTTTGAAGGACATTACTTGTCCTGAAAAATTGATGGATTTGATCGAGAAAGCTCACCTCGATAAAAATCATAGAGGAATTGAAGAAACGTTCTTAGATTTAAAAAACGTATACTATTACCCGAACCTCAGGCTGGAAGTTCATAAGTTCATCAACAATTGTATATTATGCAATATGTGTAAGTATGACCGAAAACCGATAACACCTAAACTAATGATTAGCGAGACTCCTTATAAACCGAACGATATAGTCCATATAGACATATGGTTTTTAAACAAAAATAGTATGTTCCTTACCTGCATTGACAAATTAACAAAACATGTTTCTATTCATTGTATAACCGACAGAAATTCCATAACTATAGTTGACATATTACAACAAAGATTTTCGATATTAGGCAAACCAAATAAAATAATAGCTGACAACGAGTTTAATACCGCTTATATAAGAAATTTTTTAAATAAAGAAAACATACTGTATCATTTCACATCCCCTAATACTCACACAGGTAATTCTACAATAGAGAGATTCCATTCGACGCTTAACGAACATATTCGACTTTTTAAATTAAATCAAGAATACAAAGATATTGACCATAAAACTTTGGCTTTGAGAGCAACTGAAATTTATAACAACACTGTTCATTCTACAACCAAGAACAAACCCAATGACCTTCTGCATTCTACTCTAAGCCAAACAGACTGGGAAGATTTAAGGAAAAGAATTCTAGACTCAAAGACAAAACAAATTGACAATCTAAACTTGATACGAAAGGATCCTCAAGACTATAGTAGCCGAGAGCTTGTTAAAAACTTGGGTTTCCATAATATTAAACATTTACCACGATATGTAATCAAAGACGTAAAAGAAAAAGGGTAAAACATATTTTAAAGATAATCACGGACAGAAACGAGACCGACAAATAATTAAAAGAAAATACAAATATCAAAAATCAATAAAAAACGTGAAATTTGATCCAAAATTAACCGGAAGAGACTATTCAAAAAAAAATTAAAATAAATAAATCAAGCAGAGATAATCAGACAAGAACCCTAAAAATTTGTATTAAGTTATTTAACAAAACAAATACAAAATTTAAAACAATGAATATTTTAAACAAACTTTTAATTTAATTTTAGCTTAATAGAAATAATTATGTAAATAAAAATGCTGATTAAACTGAAAATATTTAGATTCATAAATACCTATTATTTTTAATAAATTAAATTTTCAAATTCACACGATGTTCATACCTTTACTATATACTATAAAAAAAATGTATTTTTTTTTGTTGAATTCAATACTTGTTTCCGTGATTTTAACATAAATTATGTATCTACTTTTTACTTATATTTAAAAGAAAGAATAATATAAAACAAAAAAAAAAAAATCAGTATATTTACCATAATAAAGCAGCATACATTTTGTATACCAAAAATACTGTACACACTTTGACGGGAGGAGTTACATACATAACATATTTTAATGTTATATAATATGTATATGTAAATGAACCTATTACTAGAGCGACTACTGTACCAACTAGTTCAATGTCAATCTTATCGACCATTCCTTATATATTATTTTATGTACATATTTTTGTTGTTATTTTGTTTTGAATGATACTGTTATGTTAAGTAAAGCTTTCTAGAAAGGAAGTCTAGAGTTGAACTTCAAACGATTGAGTCTTTATTGTAAACTAAACAAGTAAATATATAGTTATTACAAAATATTAAATGTTTTTATTATTAAAAGTTAAACTTATAACTCAAGGGGTTGGATGAATTTCTTATATTGCGCCATTTTCTGATGGCCTCTACAATTCTATTTATTGTATATTCTTCTGAATCTTTTTCACTTAACGCTTCGATTTATCCATTTCTTATTTTAAGTTTATTTTTATAAAAATAAACTATTTTTATTGCAAACTTCACAAAACGAGATAAATAAATAAACAATCCAGTCTGAAAACAATCGATCAGTGAAACGTCAAAGTATGAATAATTCACAATTTATACTTTTTCATTCACAATAACTCATATACTAGTCGATCAAGTTACGCAATACCGATTGAGAATCAGTCGATGGTGATGATCGTTGAAAGTGCGATCGCTGATCGACAACCGCAATAGGGCCCATTGTTGTCGAATTGATTTTTTTAAAGACAAATTTCCTTCAACACCTCTTCCGCCCCAGCCTGTAGTTACTAGGTGTGGAACGCGGCTAGAACCAATTACGTATTATGCAAAATATTTTGAAGATTTCCGAGCAGTTGTCAATTATTTCGACGATGGGTATGCCATTGCAATTAAAAAAGCAAAAGAAATATTGACTCAACCCCTGCTTAAAAGTGAAATTGTATTTATGTGCTCAAACTATAGATTTCACAATCACAAAGCTTGAAGGTAGGAACACATTGAAAACTCAAATCGATTTAGTTGATGAAACTTTTGCAAGAATAAATTCTGTTAAAGAACCAATTGTAGCACTTATTAGAAAAAATTAAGACTGTTTTTGAAGAAAAAAAAAAAAACGAAGGCTATTCTACAATGGAAAGTGTAAATATTGTATAGGGCTTGTTTCACAATATCTGAGTAAAGTTTCAAGTAAGCTACTTTGAACTCATTCGTCAACTAACATCCTTATTTACATTCCACAATATCCGAACAGTCTTAATTAATAATTAAAGTTCTGAGTATTTTACTGGGCAGATGAAGTACTGATTAAAAAACTAAACTGGCAATTAAAATATCTTCAGCTGTTATGGCGACCAATAAAACAAATAAAATAATGTTCCGGGCTTGACAGTTGTCTTTAGGACGAATTTCATAATTTTTTAAATGTTGTAATGCAATTTTTGAATGAAGTTGTGTTGTGTATGTATGTACATATATTTTTATTATATTTTAAAATTAACGTACATCAAAAGTGTCGCTTACCATTTGAGGGTTGACATTATCATGTCCAAAATAAAATTTGCTGCATTTTAGTTCTCAGATTAGGTATAAGCCACCAAAGAAAGGAGGTACCCAGATTACACAGTACACATATCTAAGGCTGCGCGTACAGTGGTGCGACAAAGCGATGTGATGCGAGAAACGTTTGCGTGCGAGAAAAATATTAACATTTATTCTTATATGTGTGCGCACAGTGAAGCGCTATTTGATGCGAGTTTTTCGCAAGCGTCTCGCTCATAAACTCTTTTGATCACTTTTTCAAGCGAGTTTGTGCGAGGAGGCTTATATTGTTTATTTTGACGTTTAAAGAAAACAAATCAAATAATAATTAATATTTCAGTGCTTTAATAATAAATATAAATTTTCAATTAATAATTAATCTTCTGATGATGAATCCATATTATTGACACTAAACAAACGTGCAACACAGCCGCACTAAATCGCTTTTACAATGCGCACTATGTCGCATCTCGAATCGCTTGTCGCATCGCTTCTCGCATCGCATCGCTTTGTCGCACCACTAAACGCGTAGCCTAAGGCATTATACATACATAACATAGTCTAAGAGCCGACAGCAAATTTTGGGAGTGGATGTGTAACCAAAATCTGAGTATGAGGGTTTAAAGGGGTATATATTTTGTGATATCGAAATCAAAAATCTGGCAGGTTTTTTTCTCAGCCTTTAGCGGGGAAGGGATGTTGAAAATAGAGATTTTACAAATTTCTGATCATGAGTATTATCCTTTCAATTATTTTTTTAAAAATACATTATGATGCTCTGTCATTTTCCCTAAGTCCAAAGACCTTTATATTTGTGATCCGACCAATAGCACTCAAGATATAAGGTTTTTAATCGAACCTCATCCGTTTTTTCTTGGAGATTTATGAAACGCAAAAAATCAACAAAACAAAGTCTCCAAGAAAAGACGATTAAGGTTCGCTTTAAATGCTTATATCTTGAGTTTTATTAATCGGATCACCAAGATTATGGTCTTTGCACTTAGGGAAAATGACAGAGCATCATGATGTGTTTTAAAAACAATAATTGAAGTGATAAAACCCTTGAAAAGAAATTTAGAAAATCTCTATTTTCAATACCGCGCCCCCGCCAATGGCTGCGACAAAAACCTGCCAGACTTTTGATTTCGATATCACAAATTATGGTCCTTTAAACCCTCATACTTAGATTTTGGTTATACATCCACTCCCAAAATTTGCTGTCGGCTCTTGTACTAATAGGTGGTATGGTTTACGATCTATAACACTTTTAAGCAAATATTAATTTGTAGGCAACGCGGATGGTCTACGAATTGTCAAAACAAAATTGACACATACACCATCAAACCTTCGGTAAACGGTTGAAATACCATAATTTCGCGCCGATACACATTTTTTCTTTTTTTTTAAACTAAGTACTTATTATGTATGTAAGAAGATGAAGAAATTTAAATATCAAAATATTGAAATTACTTCTGTTTTAAGTGGAGTGAATGAATAAAATTCAATTAAAAAGTACAAGTGACCTCAACTCAAGAAATAATTGTGTTTCGCCCAAGGTACAACAGTGGGCTCTTCAGTCAGTCTGTTATACCCTACTTTATGTATGTATGTATTTGTAAAAAAATACCATATCAAAAACAATTTAACACAAGGACAACGACACTTCAAAATCAAGAATCCGACAACTATTATCGATTATTTTTAAATAATTTCATTTTCAATCATTCAAATCAATATTATTTTCTGGAAAACTGGAATAACTTACAAGTAGCTAATTGACACATACATTTATAATTTTGATAATTGTGAAACGCAAAGTTTGTTAATGAGGGGATTTACTTTACGGATAACTTAATTGTCGAGTAACTCATTATAACTTTACTCAGACATTGTGAAACAAACCCTAAGTCTGAGCAACAATAACGAAATCTGTTTTAATAATCTTACATCAGATGAAATGTGTTGTTTGAAAAACACTCCCCTTACCTCCTTTGACGTTCTTTTTCTATGTACAAAAGTTTTTAAAGGCCAAATAGGCGAAGATTTGTTTTTGAAAACTTTAAACAAAGATTCCTTATTTACGTGAACAAAACATATGAAAATACACTCAGAGAAAAAAACATTGGGCCCTATTGCGGTTGTCGATCGTCGATCGATAATCGCTAACGAGCGATCAACTATCGACAAATTGAGAAATCGGTATTGTAGTTGTCGATTGCGTTCGATAAATATCGAAAATCCGATCGCTCGTTGTCGACCGAATTTTTGTGATCAACTGGGTCTATTCAACAAGTAAACAATTATGTAGAGAACAAAATGTGAGTGTTTTTATTTAAAAAATGTTTGTTGATAAGTGAAATAGGTATATTAATTATTATTCTTAATGCAGGGCGAAACAAGTTTTAACAAAAAAACAGATAAAAGCCATCAATTCACCCAATTGAGAATCCGAATTTTCAAGGAAGTACATTTTTGTTTGGCGTATTTCACTTTCGTTTATTTTGGACATGCATATGTGAGTTTCTTTGACACTTAGCACTTCTTTTAAGGATAGAGTAGATTGAGCCAACCCAATAAACAAATCATTTCCCACACTTAGTTGATATGATGCTTGGGCACAGAATCGTAACGCGGTACACAATTTAAGGATGTTGGGAATCGAAGATTTTCTTATTCCCAGTTTAAGTTTTCAGAAATTAAATCCATAAGGGCTGGCTTGGATTATCAAAAATAGTTAACAAAGCTATAAAAGACAAATAAATGAAAAGAAAAAAAAATACAAAATCAAGTAAAATGTACAATTTATCAACTCCAAGGGGTTGGATGAATTTCTTATATTGCGCCGTTTTCTGATGGCCTCTAAAATTCTATTTATTGTATATTCTTCTGAATCTTTTTCACTTAAAACTTCGATTCATCCATTTCTTATTTTAAGTTTATTTTTATAAAAATAAACTATTTTTATTGCAAACTTCACAAAACGAGATAAATAAATAAACAATCCAGTCTCAAAAAAATCGATCTGTGAAACGTCAAAGTATGAATAATTCACAATTTAGATAGATAGATTTATAACTCATATACTAGTCGATCAAGTTACGCAATACCGATTGAGAAATCAGTCGATGGTGATGATCGTTGAAAGTGCGATCGCTGATCGACAACCGCAATAGGGCCCATTGTTGTCGAATTGATTTTTTTAAAGACAAATTTCCTTCAACACCTCTTCCGCCCCAGCCTGTAGTTACAAGGTGTGGAACGAAGCTAGAAGCAATTACGTATTATGCAAAATATTTTGAAGATTTCCGAGCAGTTGTCAATTGTTTCGACGATGGGTATGACATTGCAATTAAAAAAGCAAAAGAAATATTGACTCAACCCCTGCTTAAAATTGAAATTGTATTTATTTGCTCAAACTATAGATTTCTATGCGGCACAATCACAAAGCTTGAAGGTAGGAACACATTGAAAAATCAAATCGATTTAGTTGATGAAACTTTTGCAAGAATAAATTCTGTTAAAGAACCAATTGTAGCACTTATTAGAAAAAATTAAGACTGTTTTTGAAGAAAAAAAAAAAACGAAGGCTATTCTACAATGGAAAGTGTAAATATTGTATAGGGCTTGTTTCACAATATCTGAGTAAAGTTTCAAGTAAGCTACTTTGAACTCATTCGTCAACTAACATCCTTATTTACATTCCACAATATCCGAACAGTCTTAATTAATAATTAAAGTTCTGAGTATTTTACTGGGCAGATGAAGTACTGATTAAAAAACTAAACTGGCAATTAAAATATCTTCAGCTGTTATGGCGACCAATAAAACAAATAAAATAATGTTCCGGGCTTGACAGTTGTCTTTAGGACGAATTTCATAATTTTTTAAATGTTGTAATGCAATTTTTGAATGAAGTTGTGTTGTGTATGTATGTACATATGTTTTTATTATATTTTAAAATTAACGTACATCAAAAGTGTCGCTTACCATTTGAGGGTTGACATTATCATGTCCAAAATAAAATTTGCTGCATTTTAGTTCTCAGATTAGGTATAAGCCACCAAAGAAAGGAGGTACCCAGATTACACAGTACACATATCTAAGGCTGCGCGTACAGTGGTGCGACAAAGCGATGTGATGCGAGAAACGTTTGCGTGCGAGAAAAATATTAACATTTATTCTTATATGTGTGCGCACAGTGAAGCGCTATTTGATGCGAGTTTTTCGCAAGCGTCTCGCTCATAAACTCTTTTGATCACTTTTTCAAGCGAGTTTGTGCGAGGAGGCTTATATTGTTTATTTTGACGTTTAAAGAAAACAAATCAAATAATAATTAATATTTCAGTGCTTTAATAATAAATATAAATTTTCAATTAATAATTAATCTTCTGATGATGAATCCATATTATTGACACTAAACAAACGTGCAACACAGCCGCACTAAATCGCTTTTACAATGCGCACTATGGCGCATCTCGAATCGCTTGTCGCATCGCTTCTCGCATCGCATCGCTTTGTCGCACCACTACACGCGTAGCCTAAGGCATTATACATACATAACATAGTCTAAGAGCCGACAGCAAATTTTGGGAGTGGATGTGTAACCAAAATCTGAGTATGAGGGTTTAAAGGGGTATATTTTGTGATATCGAAATCAAAAATCTGGCAGGTTTTTTTCTCAGCCTTTAGCGGGGAAGGGATGTTGAAAATAGAGATTTTACAAATTTCTGATCATGAGTATTATCCTTTCAATTATTTTTTTAAAAATACATTATGATGCTCTGTCATTTTCCCTAAGTCCAAAGACCTTTATATTTGTGATCCGACCAATAGCACTCAAGATATAAGGTTTTTAATCGAACCTCATCCGTTTTTTCTTGGAGATTTATGAAACGCAAAAAATCAACAAAACAAAGTCTCCAAGAAAAGACGATTAAGGTTCGCTTTAAATGCTTATATCTTGAGTTTTATTAATCGGATCACCAAGATTATGGTCTTTGCACTTAGGGAAAATGACAGAGCATCATGATGTGTTTTAAAAACAATAATTGAAGTGATAAAACCCTTGAAAAGAAATTTAGAAAATCTCTATTTTCAATACCGCGCCCCCGCAAATGGCTGCGACAAAAACCTGCCAGACTTTTGATTTCGATATCACAAATTATGGTCCTTTAAACCCTCATACTTAGATTTTGGTTATACATCCACTCCCAAAATTTGCTGTCGGCTCTTGTACTAATAGGTGGTATGGTTTACGATCTATAACACTTTTAAGCAAATATTAATTTGTAGGCAACGCGGATGGTCTACGAATTGTCAAAACAAAATTGACACATACACCATCAAACCTTCGGTAAACGGTTGAAATACCATAATTTCGCGCCGATACACATATTTTCTTTTTTTTTAAACTAAGTACTTATTATGTATGTAAGAAGATGAAGAAATTTAAATATCAAAATATTGAAATTACTTCTGTTTTAAGTGGAGTGAATGAATAAAATTCAATTAAAAAGTACAAGTGACCTCAACTCAAGAAATAATTGTGTTTCGCCCAATGTACAACAGTGGGCTCTTCAGTCAGTCTGTTATACCCTACTTTATGTATGTATGTATTTGAAAAAAAATACCATATAAAAAACAATTTAACACAAGGACAACGACACTTCAATATCAAGAATCCGACAACTATTATCGATTATTTTTAAATAATTTCATTTTCAATCATTCAAATCAATATTATTTTCTGGAAAACTGGAATAACTTACAAGTAGCTAATTGACACATACATTTATAATTTTGATAATTGTGAAACGCAAAGTTTGTTAATGAGAGGATTTACTTTACGGATAACTTAATTGTCGAGTAACTAATTATAACTTTACTCAGACATTGTGAAACAAACCCTTAGTCTGAGCAACAATAACGAAAGCTGTTTTAATAATCTTACATCAGATGGAATGTGTTGTTTGAAAAACACTCCCCTTACCTCCTTTGACGTTCTTTTTCTATGTACAAAAGTTTTTAAAGGCCAAATAGGCGAAGTTTTGTTTTTGAAAACTTTAAACAAAGATTCCTTATTTACGTGAACTAAACATATGAAAATACATTCAGAGAAAAAAACATTGGGCCCTATTGCGGTTGTCGATCGTCGATCGGTTATCGCTAACGAGCGATCAACTATCGACAAATTGAGAAATCGGTATTGTAGTTGTCGATTGCGTTCGATAAATATCGAAAATCCGATCGCTCGTTGTCGACCGAATTTTTGTGATCAACTGGGTCTATTCAACAAGTAAACAATTATGTAGAGAACAAAATGTGAGTGTTTTTATTTAAAAAATGTTTGTTGATAAGTGAAATAGGTATATTTAATTATTATTCTTAATGCAGGGCTAAACAAGTTTTAACAAAAAAACAGATAAAAGCCATCAATTCACCCAATAGCTCTTGAGAATCCGAATTTTCAAGGAAGTACATTTTTGTTTGGCGTATTTCACTTTCGTTTATTTTGGACATGCATATGTGAGTTTCTTTGACACTTAGCACTTCTTTTAAGAATAGAGTAGATTGAGCCAACCCAATAAACAAATCATTTCCCACACTTAGTTGATATGATGCTTGGGCACAGAATCGTAACGCGGTACACAATTTAAGGATGTTGGGAATCGAAGATTTTCTTATTCCCAGTTTAAGTTTTCAGAAATTAAATCCATAAAGGCTGGCTTGGATTATCAAAAATAGTTAACAAAGCTATAAAAGACAAATAAATGAAAAGAAAAAAAAATACAAAATCAAGTAAAATGTACAATTTATCAACTCCAAGGGGTTGGATGAATTTCTTATATTGCGCCGTTTTCTGATGGCCTCTAAAATTCTATTTATTGTATATTCTTCTGAATCTTTTTCACTTAACACTTCGATTCATCCATTTCTTATTTTAAGTTTATTTTTATAAAAATAAACTATTTTTATTGCAAACTTCACAAAACGAGATAAATAAATAAACAATCCAGTCTCAAAAAAATCGATCTGTGAAACGTCAAAGTATGAATAATTCACAATTTAGATAGATAGATTTATAACTCATATACTAGTCGATCAAGTTACGCAATACCGATTGAGAAATCAGTCGATGGTGATGATCGTTGAAAGTGCGATCGCTGATCGACAACCGCAATAGGGCCCATTGTTGTCGAATTGATTTTTTTAAAGACAAATTTCCTTCAACACCTCTTCCGCCCCAGCCTGTAGTTACAAGGTGTGGAACGAAGCTAGAAGCAATTACGTATTATGCAAAATATTTTGAAGATTTCCGAGCAGTTGTCAATTGTTTCGACGATGGGTATGACATTGCAATTAAAAAAGCAAAAGAAATATTGACTCAACCCCTGCTTAAAATTGAAATTGTATTTATTTGCTCAAACTATAGATTTCTATGCGGCACAATCACAAAGCTTGAAGGTAGGAACACATTGAAAAATCAAATCGATTTAGTTGATGAAACTTTTGCAAGAATAAATTCTGTTAAAGAACCAATTGTAGCACTTATTAGAAAAAATTAAGACTGTTTTTGAAGAAAAAAAAAAAACGAAGGCTATTCTACAATGGAAAGTGTAAATATTGTATAGGGCTTGTTTCACAATATCTGAGTAAAGTTTCAAGTAAGCTACTTTGAACTCATTCGTCAACTAACATCCTTATTTACATTCCACAATATCCGAACAGTCTTAATTAATAATTAAAGTTCTGAGTATTTTACTGGGCAGATGAAGTACTGATTAAAAAACTAAACTGGCAATTAAAATATCTTCAGCTGTTATGGCGACCAATAAAACAAATAAAATAATGTTCCGGGCTTGACAGTTGTCTTTAGGACGAATTTCATAATTTTTTAAATGTTGTAATGCAATTTTTGAATGAAGTTGTGTTGTGTATGTATGTACATATGTTTTTATTATATTTTAAAATTAACGTACATCAAAAGTGTCGCTTACCATTTGAGGGTTGACATTATCATGTCCAAAATAAAATTTGCTGCATTTTAGTTCTCAGATTAGGTATAAGCCACCAAAGAAAGGAGGTACCCAGATTACACAGTACACATATCTAAGGCTGCGCGTACAGTGGTGCGACAAAGCGATGTGATGCGAGAAACGTTTGCGTGCGAGAAAAATATTAACATTTATTCTTATATGTGTGCGCACAGTGAAGCGCTATTTGATGCGAGTTTTTCGCAAGCGTCTCGCTCATAAACTCTTTTGATCACTTTTTCAAGCGAGTTTGTGCGAGGAGGCTTATATTGTTTATTTTGACGTTTAAAGAAAACAAATCAAATAATAATTAATATTTCAGTGCTTTAATAATAAATATAAATTTTCAATTAATAATTAATCTTCTGATGATGAATCCATATTATTGACACTAAACAAACGTGCAACACAGCCGCACTAAATCGCTTTTACAATGCGCACTATGGCGCATCTCGAATCGCTTGTCGCATCGCTTCTCGCATCGCATCGCTTTGTCGCACCACTACACGCGTAGCCTAAGGCATTATACATACATAACATAGTCTAAGAGCCGACAGCAAATTTTGGGAGTGGATGTGTAACCAAAATCTGAGTATGAGGGTTTAAAGGGGTATATTTTGTGATATCGAAATCAAAAATCTGGCAGGTTTTTTTCTCAGCCTTTAGCGGGGAAGGGATGTTGAAAATAGAGATTTTACAAATTTCTGATCATGAGTATTATCCTTTCAATTATTTTTTTAAAAATACATTATGATGCTCTGTCATTTTCCCTAAGTCCAAAGACCTTTATATTTGTGATCCGACCAATAGCACTCAAGATATAAGGTTTTTAATCGAACCTCATCCGTTTTTTCTTGGAGATTTATGAAACGCAAAAAATCAACAAAACAAAGTCTCCAAGAAAAGACGATTAAGGTTCGCTTTAAATGCTTATATCTTGAGTTTTATTAATCGGATCACCAAGATTATGGTCTTTGCACTTAGGGAAAATGACAGAGCATCATGATGTGTTTTAAAAACAATAATTGAAGTGATAAAACCCTTGAAAAGAAATTTAGAAAATCTCTATTTTCAATACCGCGCCCCCGCAAATGGCTGCGACAAAAACCTGCCAGACTTTTGATTTCGATATCACAAATTATGGTCCTTTAAACCCTCATACTTAGATTTTGGTTATACATCCACTCCCAAAATTTGCTGTCGGCTCTTGTACTAATAGGTGGTATGGTTTACGATCTATAACACTTTTAAGCAAATATTAATTTGTAGGCAACGCGGATGGTCTACGAATTGTCAAAACAAAATTGACACATACACCATCAAACCTTCGGTAAACGGTTGAAATACCATAATTTCGCGCCGATACACATATTTTCTTTTTTTTTAAACTAAGTACTTATTATGTATGTAAGAAGATGAAGAAATTTAAATATCAAAATATTGAAATTACTTCTGTTTTAAGTGGAGTGAATGAATAAAATTCAATTAAAAAGTACAAGTGACCTCAACTCAAGAAATAATTGTGTTTCGCCCAATGTACAACAGTGGGCTCTTCAGTCAGTCTGTTATACCCTACTTTATGTATGTATGTATTTGAAAAAAAATACCATATAAAAAACAATTTAACACAAGGACAACGACACTTCAATATCAAGAATCCGACAACTATTATCGATTATTTTTAAATAATTTCATTTTCAATCATTCAAATCAATATTATTTTCTGGAAAACTGGAATAACTTACAAGTAGCTAATTGACACATACATTTATAATTTTGATAATTGTGAAACGCAAAGTTTGTTAATGAGAGGATTTACTTTACGGATAACTTAATTGTCGAGTAACTAATTATAACTTTACTCAGACATTGTGAAACAAACCCTTAGTCTGAGCAACAATAACGAAAGCTGTTTTAATAATCTTACATCAGATGGAATGTGTTGTTTGAAAAACACTCCCCTTACCTCCTTTGACGTTCTTTTTCTATGTACAAAAGTTTTTAAAGGCCAAATAGGCGAAGTTTTGTTTTTGAAAACTTTAAACAAAGATTCCTTATTTACGTGAACTAAACATATGAAAATACATTCAGAGAAAAAAACATTGGGCCCTATTGCGGTTGTCGATCGTCGATCGGTTATCGCTAACGA
Source organism: Melangyna quadrimaculata (assembly GCA_949320155.1). Classification (NCBI taxonomy): domain Eukaryota; kingdom Metazoa; phylum Arthropoda; class Insecta; order Diptera; family Syrphidae; genus Melangyna; species Melangyna quadrimaculata. Next base: position 109,480,639 of record OX439484.1, read on the forward strand.
GCGATCAACTATCGACAAATTGAGAAATCGGTATTGTAGTTGTCGATTGCGTTCGATAAATATCGAAAATCCGATCGCTCGTTGTCGACCGAATTTTTGTGATCAACTGGGTCTATTCAACAAGTAAACAATTATGTAGAGAACAAAATGTGAGTGTTTTTATTTAAAAAATGTTTGTTGATAAGTGAAATAGGTATATTTAATTATTATTCTTAATGCAGGGCTAAACAAGTTTTAACAAAAAAACAGATAAAAGCCATCAATTCACCCAATAGCTCTTGAGAATCCGAATTTTCAAGGAAGTACATTTTTGTTTGGCGTATTTCACTTTCGTTTATTTTGGACATGCATATGTGAGTTTCTTTGACACTTAGCACTTCTTTTAAGAATAGAGTAGATTGAGCCAACCCAATAAACAAATCATTTCCCACACTTAGTTGATATGATGCTTGGGCACAGAATCGTAACGCGGTACACAATTTAAGGATGTTGGGAATCGAAGATTTTCTTATTCCCAGTTTAAGTTTTCAGAAATTAAATCCATAAAGGCTGGCTTGGATTATCAAAAATAGTTAACAAAGCTATAAAAGACAAATAAATGAAAAGAAAAAAAAATACAAAATCAAGTAAAATGTACAATTTATCAACTCCAAGGGGTTGGATGAATTTCTTATATTGCGCCGTTTTCTGATGGCCTCTAAAATTCTATTTATTGTATATTCTTCTGAATCTTTTTCACTTAACACTTCGATTCATCCATTTCTTATTTTAAGTTTATTTTTATAAAAATAAACTATTTTTATTGCAAACTTCACAAAACGAGATAAATAAATAAACAATCCAGTCTCAAAAAAATCGATCTGTGAAACGTCAAAGTATGAATAATTCACAATTTAGATAGATAGATTTATAACTCATATACTAGTCGATCAAGTTACGCAATACCGATTGAGAAATCAGTCGATGGTGATGATCGTTGAAAGTGCGATCGCTGATCGACAACCGCAATAGGGCCCATTGTTGTCGAATTGATTTTTTTAAAGACAAATTTCCTTCAACACCTCTTCCGCCCCAGCCTGTAGTTACAAGGTGTGGAACGAAGCTAGAAGCAATTACGTATTATGCAAAATATTTTGAAGATTTCCGAGCAGTTGTCAATTGTTTCGACGATGGGTATGACATTGCAATTAAAAAAGCAAAAGAAATATTGACTCAACCCCTGCTTAAAATTGAAATTGTATTTATTTGCTCAAACTATAGATTTCTATGCGGCACAATCACAAAGCTTGAAGGTAGGAACACATTGAAAAATCAAATCGATTTAGTTGATGAAACTTTTGCAAGAATAAATTCTGTTAAAGAACCAATTGTAGCACTTATTAGAAAAAATTAAGACTGTTTTTGAAGAAAAAAAAAAAAACGAAGGCTATTCTACAATGGAAAGTGTAAATATTGTATAGGGCTTGTTTCACAATATCTGAGTAAAGTTTCAAGTAAGCTACTTTGAACTCATTCGTCAACTAACATCCTTATTTACATTCCACAATATCCGAACAGTCTTAATTAATAATTAAAGTTCTGAGTATTTTACTGGGCAGATGAAGTACTGATTAAAAAACTAAACTGGCAATTAAAATATCTTCAGCTGTTATGGCGACCAATAAAACAAATAAAATAATGTTCCGGGCTTGACAGTTGTCTTTAGGACGAATTTCATAATTTTTTAAATGTTGTAATGCAATTTTTGAATGAAGTTGTGTTGTGTATGTATGTACATATGTTTTTATTATATTTTAAAATTAACGTACATCAAAAGTGTCGCTTACCATTTGAGGGTTGACATTATCATGTCCAAAATAAAATTTGCTGCATTTTAGTTCTCAGATTAGGTATAAGCCACCAAACCAGATTACACAGTACACATATCTAAGGCTGCGCGTACAGTGGTGCGACAAAGCGATGTGATGCGAGAAACGTTTGCGTGCGAGAAAAATATTAACATTTATTCTTATATGTGTGCGCACAGTGAAGCGATATTTGATGCGAGTTTTTCGCAAGCGTCTCGCTCATAAACTCTTTTGATCACTTTTTCAAGCGAGTTTGTGCGAGGAGGCTTATATTTTTTATTTTGACGTTTAAAGAAAACAAATCAAATAATAATTAATATTTCAGTGCTTTAATAATAAATATAAATTTTCAATTAATAATTAATCTTCTGATGATGAATCCATATTATTGACACTAAACAAACGAGCAACACAGCCGCACTAAATCGCTTTTACAATGCGCACTATGTCGCATCTCGAATCGCTTGTCGCATCGCTTCTCGCATCGCATCTCGCATCGCATCGCTTTGTCGCACCACTATACGCGTAGCCTAAGGCATTATACATACATAACATAGTCTAAGAGCCGACAGCAAATTTTGGGAGTGGATGTATAACCAAAATCTGAGTATGAGGGCTTAATGGGGTATATTTTGTGATATCGAAATCAAAAATCTGGCAGGTTTTTTTCTCAGCCTTTAGCGGGGAAGGGATGTTGAAAATAGAGATTTTACAAATTTCTGATCATGAGTATTATCCTTTCAATTATTTTTTCAAAAATACATTATGATGTTCAACTTACTATAAACAGTCAACATCATTTTCGTACGACTAAAATATGTTGACACGATGGGAAGTGATTTCTTTATTACTTCCCACAGTTTAGTTTATATTATTTTTATATTTATTATTTATGTTCTATTTTATTAAAATCCAATATCTCACCCAACTTCCACAGCGACATGAAACCAGACGAAATGCGATATTATGCAAACATATAAAATGCAACGTCTGGCTTCACGCGCTGTGTATCAATAATACCGGCTCATCAGTTTTTTGACCTTGCCTTTAGCAAACTACCTGATGGGTCGATAGATACAACACTTATTCTTCAACCTCTAACGAAAGCAGTCAATAAAGAACAAAACAGTTGTGGCGATTGTGATAAATATTTATTCAAATCCTTCTAAGATAAATAATTATATTTTATACTCAATAAAGAACAAAACATATTACTTAAAATATCCTTGAAATAATTTTTGTTAAAATATTTGATTTTTTGTTTTAATAAAGAACAAAACATTTGGCGACCGTGACAGGACTAGCTAAAAAAGTTTAGTGGCCTACAATTAATACAAATAAAATATAAGAAAAACAATAAGTGAGAGTGAAAATAAAGACAGTGAAAATAAATAATCAAAAAAATGGTGTCCTCAATTACTGAGTTAACCAACCAACAAGATGAGGTAGGCAAGGAAATATGCACCATCGCCCGCAACTACGGAAAGGATGGCCCTGGCAGAAAACTTCTGCAGTATTCACATACACGGTACAATAGACTAAGTACACTGTGGGAATCCTTCGATAAAGTGGACAGAGAGATAAAAGATAATTATCCTGAAGAAATAGCACACGAATATTTCACCAAAGGATATTATGATGCGGTCAAGAAGGTGTATGATTCCATGAAGGATGATGTCATAAGGCGGTTCGCTGAAGCGGATGAAGAAAAATCCGATGATCCTGACGAAAAGACCACAGCAGTCAATTTTCCATCGGAGCAGCAAAAAGAGGACCTCATAGGACCAACAGCAGTCAAGTCCCCAGCAGGGCAACCAAAGGATCCCGCCGCCTCAGCACAAAAACCTTTTAGTGTCCCAGCAGGGCTAGAGATAAAGCCCGCTTCTGAAGATAATACCTCCGGGAAATTCCTTACTGGAGTCAACAGGGTGACAAAGGAAAACAAATTCCGGCTGCTTGGAAAAATTTTCCTAGAATCAATAAATAAGTGTACAGTGAAGCTACGGGAAACCTGTCCGCAACAATTTTTTCAAAAAACAAAAACCCTTATGGGCAATTGGGAGGAAATAACCGCTGCCTACAAACGACTTGGGGATGAGGCAGCTGTCGCCAACATAGAGCTCTATTTCGAGCTACAGGATCTTTTGGACTTAAGGATCACCTGGTTGCCGAACAACAAATTAGCTGGTACATCATGTGAAAAGGTACAGACAACAGCAATCAAACTACCCAAAATTGAAATTCCGAAATTCGACGGAAGTTATCTCAATTGCCCACAGTTCTACGACCTATATAAGCAAATGGTGCACAACCAAGCTATATTTCCTGAAGACAAATATAACTGGCGATGCCCAAAACTTGATCCAGCATTTTCATGCCACTGACAGTAATTATGAATTAGCATGGAACGCACTAGTGGACCGGTTCAACAACAAGAGACTTCTTTTAACAGCCCAGTTGAACCGACTATTCCAACATAATGTCGTCGGTGACAACGTCAAAAGCCTAAAAAAGCAGCATGACACTACAAAGGAAGTGATACAAGCTATTACCAACCTTGAGTATGATACTAGTGGATGGGATCCACTAGTCGTGCATCTATTGCTGGACAAAATGGACAAGGACACCCGAATGTTGTTCGAAGAGTCTCTGGAATCACCAAGAAACAGCCCAACTCTAATGCAGCTACTTGAATTTGTTGAATGCAGATTCCAAGCCCTAGAGGCAGTGAAGCCAGAAGAGAGGAGGAAAGTGGTAACCACCGCTTATGAAAATTCGAGGGAAGTTTTATGTCAATTTTGTAAATCTAATAATCATAAGATTTTAAATTGTAAAAAATTTATTAGTCTTTCAGAACAGCGTAATCAGAACGTGCGGAAGCTTCAACTATGCACCAATTGTTTGCAAGGACATTATTTTTCATCGTGTCAGCAGCAACGAAGATGCAAAACTTGTAACGGGAGGCACAACACTTTACTCCATTATCCAGCCAAATATATTTTAAATTTAAACTCAAGAATATCCGGTAAGTCGTATGAAAATGATGTTGATAAAAACAAAGAATTTCCGTTTGGGTCTAAAGCCAACACTAATAGTTCATTAGGAGTTGTGTTAAACGGTCGCGAGGTTTACCTTGCCACCGCAATAGTAAACATTGTATCTACAAACGGTGTGCGCGTCCCCTGTCGAGCTATGCTAGATTCAGGATCTCATTTAAATTTTATAACTTCCTCCCTAGCTCAACAATTAGGTTATAAAAAACAAAGAAAAGATATTCCTATAAGCGGAATTGGGGGTAAGGAGAGTCAGTCTAATTTCACTATTAATATTCCAATAGAATCAAGAACATCCGAATACCAAACAAACATTGAGGCCTGTATACTACCCACAATAAGCGATTATATGGCAGCCTCCCATATTGACCTTCAATTCTTGAAATTGCCTTCCAATATTTGTCTAGTTGACCCTAACACTCTGAATTCACCTCGTATTGACGTACTGATCGGAGCGGAAATATTCTTCGAACTGTTGCTACCTGGCGAATATAAAATCTCCAATAATCTCCCATTATTAAGAAATACAAAGTTAGGTTGGCTTTTAGCAGGAAGAGCCGTAGACATTAAACGCAATTCTTATTGTCACTCAGGTTCAAACCCAACATTAAGCTCGTAAGACAAACTAGTTCGTTCGTTTTGGGAAAATGACTCCTTTGAAACGGAATCACGAACTTACAGTGAGGAGGAATACAAATGTGAAAAACATTTTAACGATCACGTTGAAATCACGCTTCAAGGACAATTTATAGTACGCCTTCCATTTAAACATGAACCAAATAAAACGTTAGGTGATTCCATGGAAATGGCTAAAAAACGATTCTTTTCTTTAGAAAGAAAACTCGAGAAAAATTCGGAGATTAAAACCAGTTGCACTAATTTCATGGCCGAATATGAAAGTCTAGGTCATATGACTCCAATTGAAAAAATAACAAATCCTCATTACGTCCTTCCGCACCATTGTGTATTTAAACCTGACAGCTTATCTACCAAACTTAGAGTTGTTTTTGATGCATCCGCAAAAACAACCTCAGGAAATTCGCTTAATGATATACTCATGGTTGGCCCAACGGTACAACCAGACTTATTTTCAGTCATTGCGAACTTTAGAATGCATACATTTGTTTTTACTGGCGATATAAGCAAAATGTATAGACAAATACTAGTTCATCCGGATGATAGAGCATATCAGCTCATTTTATGGAGGGAAAATAATAAGAGTCCTTTAAAAACATACCAACTCAATACAGTTACGTATGGAACGGCATATGCCTCCTTTTTATCAACAAGATGCCTTGTCAAATTGTCATCTGATTTTCAACATGCATTTCCAAATGCATCTAAAATTATCACAAACAATATTTACGTGGACGACTGCCTTGCCGGGGCAGACACCATAAATGAAGCCAAGATGGAATTTCGATTTAACGAAGTTCTGTTCCAATGATCAGCGTATCCTGGAAAATATTCCCAAAGAAAGTCAAGAGAAAATGTTAACAATTTATCAATCGGAAGTAATTAAAACCCTTGGTTTAGTTTGGGACCCGATTCAAGACGCATTCAAGTTTTGCTACGATTGTAAAGCACCTTGCGGATTACAGGTAACAAAACGTACTGTGCTTGCCGACTTGGCTAAATTTTTTTACCCCTTAGGACTTATTGGACCAGTAATTTTATTAGGAAAAATATTCCTTCAAGAACTTTGGAAGGCCAAGATCTCCTGGGATGAAAAATTATACTTAGAGCATAAATGGAAAAACTACTTGTCACAATTTTCCTCACTGCAAGAAATTACCATACACCGTTTTGCTTTAACAGACTCAGCAGTGAAATTAGAACTGCATGCATTTTCAGACAGCAGTGAAAGTGCCTATGGAGCCTGTATTTATTTAAAATCCACTGACAAAAGTGGAAACACTTTTGTTCAATTATTGTGCTCAAAATCTCGAGTCGTTCCTTTAAAGGCCGGTTAGAACTTCAGGCAGCAGTCTTGTTAGTAGGTTTGGTACAAAAAATACTCCCTATAATTTGCAAACCAATTTCATCTGTAAGATATTATACAGATTCAACAACGGTTTTATCATGGATAAAGGCACCTTCGTATACTTGGGAGACTTACATTGCAAATCGTGTGGCTAAAATTCAATCAAATTCAGATGTTAGTCATTGGAATTATGTTAAAGGAGAATTAAATCCTGCAGATCTTATATCACGTGGATTAGGGTTGCGTGATATCATAAGATCAAACATATGGTTCAATGGCCCTGAGTTCTTAAATCAAGTTGGAAATTCAAATATCCAAATGGATTACTTAATACCTGAACAAATCCCTGGGCGTCGCAAGCTAAAAACAGTTTTAACTTTGTCACTTCAAAATGATATATTAAATTCAATTAATCATAAAAATTCATTCTATACCTTGCAAGAAATATTTGCATTCTGTTCCAGATTTATAATGAATCGTATATCTCGTAGCACTGGAAATAATATCAGTGGTTCCCTGTCGGTAAAGGAACTACAACAAGGAAAAATATTACTCTGCAGAATCGTTCAAACAAGTGCATTCACAGAAGATTATAACCTCTTGCAGGCAGGGAAATCTCTTAAAAATCATTCTAAAATATTATCATTAAGTCCATATTATGATAGTAAAACAAAGTTAATACACGTAGGAGGAAGACTTAAAAATGCTGAAATTCCTGCAGAAGCAAAAAACCAAATATTGCTTCCAAAAAATAATGTAGTAACGACACTACTTTTAGAGCACCTTCATTAAAAACACCTTCATGCATCGCATAGAACTCTTGTTGCTATCTCTAGGCAACAATTTTGGATCTTAAGCGTAGGAAGAGAAACACGTAAAGTTCTTTTTAAGTGTATTAAATGCTTCCGTGCTAAACCAAGATCTATTGATCAATTAATGGGAAATTTACCCAAAGAGAGAATTGTGCCTTCACGGCCTTTCTATTATTCAGGGGTCGACTTTTGTGGACCAATTCGTACACATTATAAAATTCGAGGAAAAACGCCAACAAAATCCTATCTAGCAGTAGTTGTATGCTTTTCTACAAAGCCTATTCATATCGAAGTCGTAAGCAATCTTTCAACCGAATCATTCATAAACTGCTTAAAAAGATTTGTAGGTAGAAGAGGTATATGTCACACCATATTTTGCGACAACGCGATAAATTTTGTCGGTGCTAGAAATCAGTTACAGGATTTTAAAGCTTTCCTTGAATCAGCTGAGACTGAATCATCAATCAACTCGAATTGTCTGAAAATGGGGATCAATTGGAAACACATTCCACCTCGCTCCCCTCACTTTGGAGGACTGTGGGAGGCCGCAGTTAAATCCGCAAAAACATTACTTATAAAATTTTTAGGTGAGGCTTCTTTAACTTATGAAGAGCTATCAACCGTCGTGGTTCAAATAGAATCTATCCTTAACTCGCGTCCACTCACACCTATCTCCTCAGATCCCAATGACCTGGAGTCATTGACTCCAGGTCACTTCCTTATCGGGGCTCCATTGACCTCACTTCCGGAACCTGACGTGAAAGAAATTAATATTTCAAAGTTGGACAAATTCCGTCAGGTTCAACATATTCAAGAACATTTTTGGCAGAGGTGGTCAAACGAATATCTTCATCTTCTACAGCAAAAAATAAAATGGAAGGTAAAATGCCAAAATTTAAAACTTGAAACAATGGTTATTCTTAAAGATGCAAACCAGCCTCCAATTAAATGGAAGCTGGGGCGAGTAGTTGAAGTTATCAAGGGAAATGACGGATTGGTGAGAGTGGCAAATATTAGGACGGCAACAGGAAGTTATCAACGAGCAATACAAAATATATGTCCTTTACCTGTTGACAACAATGAGCTACAGGAAAGAGATTCAAAACCTCATCCAAAAAATCAACATTCTATGAAATTAAGAAGTAGAAGGTCCCTAAATGCTTCACTGTTGTCAATCTTGTGTTTCATGTTCCTTTTACTTCCCTTAGTTGCCTCTTCAAACAGCAACCCAATAATGATTACCAAGCTTGACAATTTTACAGGCATTTATTTTGAGGACATAGGTAGCGCTAGCACGATAAACAGTTTTTGGAACATTTATATTTTCTACAATTTGTCTTCATATTGGCTAGAACTAGGAGAAGTGAAAACTTACATAGATAAAGTGGATAAATTTTGTTTAGACGAATTACAAACTAATCCTTATTGTTCACCCACCATTGACTCATTTAAACATAGAATATTCGCAATTGAATCCAACAATGATATAATTCATAATTATCACACTTCTTATACCAAACGAATAAGAGTTTCTAGATCTCCTTTTGACTTCATTGGAAACGTTGCCCATAGCCTATTTGGAATTTTGGATCAAGATGACGCTAAAGAAATAGAACATCAAATCTGCATGGTTGACCACAACGAACAACATCTCTTGCATCTTTTCAAAAAACAAAGCTCAATTGCAGACTCCACAGTTAACTTGCTGAAACGTAACAATGAGCAATATCAAGGCTTGAAAAACATTTTTCAAAAATCTTTAAATAGTATTGAGAAGCATCAAGAGATAATTGATGCTAGTCAAAGCTTTTCAGCGTTAACATCATATTTGATATTATCGATTACAAATCTGGAGAAGATGCAAGACACGTTGCTTGATGTTCTGCTTAGTCTCAATAATGCAAAAATGAATCCCCATTTCATCTCTACATCCCAATTTATGAAACAACTTCAAATAATAAGGAATAATCTTCCTTCCAATATAAACATTCCGACAGCATCTGTTCTTGATATTTTTAAGCTATCGTCCATCAAAGGAAGAAGTCTCAACGACTCAATAGTATTTGAAATGATGATTCCGTTAGTAGATAACCAAGAATTTCAACTTTTTAACCTGGTTCCATTTCCAATTTTTCAAAATGACTCAAGTTTCTTATTAGAATTATCATCCCCTTATCTAGCAGTCACTTCAACCAGAGATAGGTATTTTGCATTAACGGGTAATCAATTACTATCCTGTCATTTTCTTTCAACAAGAAATTATATTTGTAACCAACAACTCCCAACAATGATCCATCAGGGAAGTGATAATATTTGCGAAATTTCATTACTTAATCACTTAATGAGTGCTCTCAATCACTGTTCTTTGAAAAAATCCAATCTTAAAGATCAATGGATCAGTCTTAAAAATTCAAATAGTTGGATATTTGCCCTTAAGGACACTATAACTGGTTTATTAATATGTGATGGAATAACAAAGAGCTTAACCTTAAGTGGAAGTGGTTTGATGGAATTTTTGAAACCATGCAAATTGAAACTACCGAATATCATTATAAATGGACGAGTTATTAGCAACAGTACAGTACAAAATTCATTTGTTCCCTCAATAAGAATCTCTGAAGCAATCAAAATAAATATACCTACTAAAGATACGAGCTTAATTGCATCTTCCAGAAATGATACAAATGATATTGAAGTAGAAGATTTAAGGGACAAAATAAATGAAGTAGTTAAAGAATTAGATAAAGATTCACCTCGAGTAAATGATATGAATTTTCATGACTACCATCATTATGGTATAAACTTAATTTTCTTTTTTGTAATAATTGGATTCATCATATTTTACTATTTTAAAATAAGAAAACCTCAACCCTTTCCTAGGAGACATGCACCTCGCTTTGAAGTAGATACAGCGTTCTAATTTTTTTTTTTTTTTTGAGTGATTACATCCCTCAAAGGGGGGGAGTATGTTCAACTTACTATAAACAGTCAACATCATTTTCGTACGACTAAAATATGCTGACACGATGGGATGTGATTTCTTTATTACTTCCCACAGTTTAGTTTATATTATTTTTATATTTATTATTTATGTTCTATTTTATTAAAATCCAATATCTCACCCAACTTCCAAAGCGGCATGAAACCAGACGAAATGCGATATTACACAAACATATAAAGTGCAACGTCTGGCTTCACGCGCTGTGTATCAATATTACCGACTCATCAGTTTTTTGACCTTGCCTTTTGCAAGCTACCTGATGGGTCGATAGATACAACACTCATTCTTAAACCTCTAACGAAAGCAGTCAATAAAGAACAAAACAGTTGTGGCGATTGTGATAAATATTTATTCAAATCCTTCTAAGACAAATAATTATATTTTATACTCAATAAAGAACAAAACATATTACTTAAAATATCCTTGAAATAATTTTTGTTTAAATATTTGATTTTTTGTTTTAATAAAGAACAAAACAATGATGCTCTGTCATTTTCCCTAAGTCCAAAGACCTTTATATTTGTGATCCGACCAATAGCAATCAAGATGTAAGGTTTTTAATCGAACCTCATCCGTTTTGTCTTGCAGATTTATAAAACGCAAAAAATCAACAAAACAAAGTCTCCAAGAAAAGACGATTAAGGTTCGCTTTAAATGCTTATATCTTGAGTTTTATTAATCGGATCACCAAGATTATGGTCTTTGCACTTAGGGAAAATGACAGAGCATCATGATGTGTTTTAAAAACAATAATTGAAGTTATAAAACCCTTGAAAAGAAATTTAGAAAATCTCTATTTTCAATACCGCGCCCCCGCCAAAGGCTGCGACAAAAACCTACCAGACTTTTGGTTTCGATATCACAAATTATGCTCCTTTAAACCCTCATACTTAGATTTTGGTTATACATCCACTCCCAAAATTTGCTGTCGGCTCTTATACTAATAGGTGGTATGGTTTACGATCTATAACACTTTTAAGCAAATATTAATTTGTAGGCAACGCGGATGGTCTACGAATTGTCAAAACAAAATTGACACATACACCATCAAACCTTCGGTAAACGGTTGAAATACCATAATTTCGCGCCGATACACATTTGTTCTTTTTTTTTTAAAACTAAGTACATATTATGTATGTAAGAAGATGAAGAAATTTAAATATCAATCAATCTTGGTTTCGCCCAAGGTACAACAGCGGGCTCTTCAGTCAGTCTGTTATACCCTACTTTATGTATGTATGTATTTGAAAAAAAATACCATATCAAAAACAATTTAACACAAGGACAACGACACTTCAATATCAAGAATCCGACAACTATTATCGATTATTTTTGAATAATTTCATTTTCAATCATTCAAATCAATATTATTGTCTGGAAAACTGGAATAACTTACAAGTAGCTAATTGACACATACATTTATAATTTTGATAATTGTGAAACGCAAAGTTTGTTAATGAGAGGATTTACTTTACGTATAACTAAATTGTCGAGTATCTTATTATAACTTTACTCAGACATTGTGAAAAAAAAACCCTAAGTCTGAGCAACAATAACGAAAGCTGTTTTAATAATCTTACATCAGATGAAATGTGTTGTTTGAAAAACACTCCCCTTACCTCCTTTGACGTTCTTTTTCTGTGTACAAAAGTTTTTAAAGGCCAAATAGGCGAAGTTTTGTTTTTGAAAACTTTAAACAAAGATTCCTTATTTACGTGAACAAAAAATATGAAAATACACTCAGAGAAAAAAACATTGTTGTCAGCTTAACAATCCATTCTTGAATAACCATTAAGACTTAAATTCTTCCTACAAAAATATTTTGTTCTTTGAACAATTTTATTGTTAATACTTTTGGTTTAAAATTTGAAAATCAAGCATCTTAAATTTAATTCAAGAACTTCTTAGTCTCAAAAATGTTCGACTGATATAAATTGTTGAAATAAGAAAAACGTTCTCATTCCAACAACTTCATTGTTGAAAAGAATCAACAGAGAAAAGTAAGCCAAAAGTCTATAACACACACACAGTATGGGGAAAAACGCTCACTCAGCACAAAACACCAATCCCAAAAATTCTTACTCAAGGAGAAATAGTTTTAAGAATGACATTTTCAATAAGAGAACTATTTTCTTATTATGTTAAGAACAGGATATTATATTTAAGAACTATATTTATTCAGTCAACAAATAAGTTCTCAAGCCCCAAGCTCTTAAGAAATAAATTGTTGGTTCAACATTTTATTCTTAACATGAGAACGTAAGTTCTTGTTCTGATAAAAGGTAACTGTAAAATTGGTTCTGGATGGCATTTCCATTAGTTTCATGTAAAGACAAGATCAAGTGTTGTGCTATAGTGAATTAATTAATAAAACTCCTAAAAGATAACTTAAAAACCGGTTAAATGTGTTTTATTTGAACTTTTTTTTAACTAAGTTTACACTAATATTATATAAAAATTATCGATTTGGATATATAGTTAAGTTATGGACAAAAGAATAAGACCACTCACCATAGGGTTAAATTTCATAAGAAAACTCAAGTAAAGGAATATATTTTTAATTTTTTTTTTTGCATTTTAATATTTGTAAAATAGAACGCAGCGCTTAGGTCATAAAACAATAAAGAAATTTAAGTGTTCAACAAAAAAAATTAGGAAATTAGAAAATTAATAGTTATAACAAGGGGACAAAACAATAAGACTACTTGAAAAATATTAGAAAATTGATTATTTTTTTACAAAATTCTTAGCAGAATCTTACTATTTCGTGGGTAAGAACTTTGTATCATTCCACACAATCCATTTTTTTAGGCTTGGCTTTACTAGTTGGTTCCAAGAGTAGTTATTGCTCTAACTTACCAAGGTTTTTGTATATTGGTCCACAAATCTTCATTTTCTTCTTCATTTTTCAAATATTCGGCATCCAGAGACTTCTTACTAATACCCATAACTTTTCTGAAAAATTCAGGTCTGAATTTTGGGAGAGGCATGACATAAGACTTATCTTATGATCTTCAAGGCACCTTTTTTTCGTGCCCTCCAGAATCTTTGGGACCTTATTTTGCATGAATTGTGTCTTTTCTTACATTTCGCCTTTGGCAAATGTTAGCGCACACCTACCCCAATATTGGTCCATACCAATTCTGCTCCAAAGGGTTTTCTATCCAAAATGTTGAACCTGTCCCCCTTTATATTGGTCCACAAATCTTCATTTTCTTCTTCATTTTTCAAATATTCGGCATCCAGAGACTTCTTACTAATACCCATAACTTTTCTGAAAAATTCAGGTCCGAATTTTGGGAGAGGCATGACATAAGACTTATCTTATGATCTTCAAGGCATCTTTTTTTCGTGCCCTCCAGAACCTTTGGGACCTTATTTGGGATGAATTGTGTCTTTTCTTACATTTCGCCTTTTGCAAATATTAGCACACACCTACCCCAATATTGGTCCATACCAATTCTGCTCCAAAGGGTTTTCTATCCAAAATGTTGAACCTACAAACAACAAAATCAATCTATCAAAAAAATACCGAGAGCCATGGTACCTTAATTTTTGATAACTTCAGTCTTTAAACTTTTCTTGTTATTCTGCGGCTGGTAAAACTGCATTCCCTCAACTTCTGAAACATGTGTCTTATCAATCTAATTCCATAACGGATCCCAAATTAAATCAAGAATAGTTTTAATATTGAAGATACCTATACCATGGTTTGGGGAATTTTTTTTTTTCATAAATTGATTCGGTTGTCTGTAGGTTCATAATTTTGGATAGAAAACACTATGGAGCAGAATTGGCATGGAACATTATGAGGGGAGGTGTGTGCTAACATTTGCAAAAGGCGAAATGTAAGAAAAGACACAATTCATGCAAAATTAAGTCCCAAAGGTTCTGGAGGGCGCAAAAAAAAGGTGCCTCGAAGATTATAAGATAAGTCTTATGTCATGCTTCTCCCAAAATTCAGACCTGAATTTTTCAGAAAAGTTATGGGTATTAGTAAGAAGTCTCTGGATGCCAAATATTTGAAAAATGAAGATTTGTGGACCAATATACAAAAACCTTGGTAAGTTAGAACAATAACTACTCTTGGAACCAACTAGTAAAGCCAAGCCTAAAAAAATGGATTGTGTGGAATGAAACGAAGGTCTTACCCACGAAATAGTAAGATTCTGCTAAGAATTTTGTAAAAAAAATAATCAATTTCCTAATATTTTTCAAGTGGTCTTATTGTTTTGTCCCCTTGTTATAACTATTAATTTTCTAATTTCCCAGTTTTTTATGTTGTACATTTAAATTTCTTTATTGTTTTATGACCTGAGGGCTGCGCTCTATTTTAAAAATATTAAAATGCAAAAATAAATTTAAAAATATATTCCTATACTTGAGTTTTCTAACGAAATTTAACCCTGTCTGAGTGGTCTTATTGATTTGTCCATAACTATTTAAACATTACAAAAATATGATTTCTAGACTGCGATATATGTAGTTCCACTCTTAAAGTAAACATGTCATGTCTCGAGTTCCATCGTTATTGGAAACTTGTTCTTGTTAAGAATCCCAGAAAACAAAACTATCACAGAATCCATCGTGGTGGAGAATCTTATACAAATAGTAATTCCACACGGAATTTTGTGAGTTTTTGTCGGGATTCACAAAAGTTTCGGATTCTGTACATACATTTATTGTGTTCTTTCTTTAATGTCTAATATAATTTGTTGAATTTAGAAAAACGTTTTTATTTCAACAATTTCATATTTGAATGCATGAACATTGCGAGCTTACATTTTATTCTTAAGACAACAACGTAGCAAAGCCATGAACACATACAGTAAGGGAGAAGACGATATTTTTACTTTAGATGTTATGTTAAGAACGGGTTTGTATACTTATTAACTATTCTTCTTCAATCAACAAATAAGTTCTCAAGCCTCAAGCTCTTAAGAAATAAATTGTTGGTTCAATATTTTATTCTTAAGACGAGAATGTAAGTTCTTGTTCTGAAAAATGGTAACTGCAAAACTGGTTCTGGATGACATTTTCATTAGTTTCGTGTAAAGACAAGATCAAGTGTTGTGCTATAGTGAATTAATTAATAAAACTCTTAAACAAATCCTTCAAAATGGGTAAAATTGTTTTGTTTTTATCTTTTATATTTAGTTTTACACTTAACAATTCATATTAGAAAGAGTATAATAAATTTATCCACATACGCAAGAGTTACAAGGTATTAGACCAAGAGCCCACAGCAATATTTTCTTAAAGCCCAGGTACCAGTGGTAGGATCTTAAAATTGTATTTAATTAAAAGCGGAGCGCCCTTAATATATATATATGGTTCAAAACCTTTACTGTCGGTCCAAATGTCTGCAAGGCGCACTCAAGGATTGAAGCTTTGAGTGCGTCTTGCAGCCATTTGGCTCTTCAGAAAATATTTTGGACTCCATAGCCATGTCTAGTCTAGTGCACTCAGCTCTTTTATTAAATATACGACTTTGAAGTTCTTACAATGCATTTTCAATGTACTGCATTTTCAATGCAGTATTGCATACAAAGACCCCAGCCCCGACATGCCAGCCTTTAATATTTGCATATGAATATATGCATAGTATGGACCTATCTGCAAACAAAAAGAATTTTAGCTATCGTCCACATCCAAAATTTGCTGTAAGCTCTTAGTCTATATGATAATATTCACTTTAAGAGTGGAATTATTTACAAGTTTATACAAATTGAAAATTATCATTATTTTATTTTGTTTGTTTTCAGAAAAATTTCAATCTTATAAAATTTTGAAAAAGTTGAACTGTCATAGAATGGAAAAATTCGAAAAATTTTCAATATCTGTAAGATCAATTGTTTTAAACAATATGGAAACTGTTATAGTCATTAATATTAATTTTATTATTATTTTTATTATGATAACTTAATAATGAAAAAAATATGTAAAATAAAGTGAAGATATTTGTAGTATAGCCTTATCACTTGGTTGTTTATTTGATTAGTTTGTTTATCATAGTATAAGTTTTTGATATTGTCAAATGTTTATATTTAAAATATTAGAAAAATAAATCAGTTCATTTTATATGTTCAACTTGAAAACATCGTATTGGCGACGAGGAGAAAACAGAAAATAAAAATAAAATTTTTAAATTAAAAATTATATAATATATACATAATGACACCAAAAGAAATGAACAAAAATAATCCCCAGGATCAAACTATAAGCAAAACTATTTCTATGGCTTCTGGAATAAGAGAATATAGACCTGGATTTGATAACTGGCGAAATTGGCGAGAATTCTTGGATTCACATTTTGTAGAATCTTCATGTGAAGACGATCGCATTAAAACTTCTGTATTGCTTAGAACCGTTGGCTTAGAGGCATATGGATTGTTAAGAGAATTATGCGATCCGGCTTTACCGGCGACAAAGAAGTATGATCAGCTGTGTAACCTATTGGAACAACATTATTCTTCTCCAATCATTATTTTCCGAGAGCGAAGAAAATTTTTCGATGCGAGGAAAGCAGATGGTGAAGCAGTTTCCAATTGGTATGCTCGCTTAAAAAAGCTAGCGATGGATTGCAAATTTGGAGCACAGTTAGATGATTTCGTCTTGAACAAATTCATTACCGATTTCGATGGTAAAATTTTTGAACGTCTGTGTGAAGAAGATGAAGAGATAACACTCGCTGCAGCTTTAAAAAAGGCATTAACTGTTGAAGCTAACATTTTGGCGCAGGTGAACGTATACCAAGAAAATGAGGTCCACTTTCTTAATAAGAAATAGCACTGGAATAAAAATAGGAATGAATATTCAAAACCCAGTGCAGCAAGTAGTAATTGCAACAGCGTAAAGGCTAGATCGAAATGTACACATTGCGGTTGGAAAAACCATGAGAGCTATAAATGCAAATACAAGAATAGCAAGTGTCATAAATGTAACCGTATGGGACATTTAGCAAGCGTCTGTTCCAGCAAGCAAATAAATGTGGTATCAGGGGATGTATCTAATTCTAATATTAATCATAACTTTTCTTGCTCAGATTTAAATGACAATAATTACTCTATTTACAGTGTATCAAGCGGAAAGGCGTCTGTTCAAACTCAACATGCCCCATTTTCAATGACAGTGGAGGTAAATCGTGTCTTGCTCGATTTTGTTTTGGACACAGGCGCTGCTGGTTCACTGGTTCCGAAGACTTTGTTTTACAGACATTTTGATAACTCATCTTTAAAACCGTGTCTCGATGTTTTTTGCGCATATAATGGTGATTGCATAGAAGTAATTGGAGAATTTGTTGCAACGATAGGATTCCGGGACAAGTCACGAAAACTAAGGTTAGTAATTACTAATACTAGTGGCCCGCCAATTTTGGGGCGTGATTTTATGTCTTTGTTCGGTATCGGTCTCTCTCAAATTAATGCAATAGAAAACACTGATGAGTACGTTCGGGGCATATTAAAACGATTTGATGACGTGTTTAAAAAGGATCTAGGTGCTTATAATGGAAATACTATAAAGTTAGATTTAGTCGAAGAGGCTAAACCAGTTTTTTGTAAACCTAGACCTTTGCCTTTAGCATGGAAGTCTAAAATCGAAGAGCAGTTAAAACAATTAGTAAAAAATGGTGTTTTGGTTCAAGTGGATAACTCCGACTGGGGAACACCTTTAGTGCCCATAATCAAACCCAATGGAGAGCTTCGTATTTGTGGAGATTACAAGTCAACTATTAATAAATTTTTAGTTGATGTTAAATATCCTTTACCTCGGATTGACGAGTTGTTTTCTTGTCTACAGGGTGAATTATTTTCAAAATTAGACTTGTCAAATGCGTATAATCAACTTGTTTTAGATGAATCTTCACAATTGTTGTGTGCATGGAGTACTCACATGGGCATCTTCAAAATGACGCGCTTACCTTTTGGTGTAAAGCCGGCGGCAGCTATATTCCACAAGACATTAGAGAATATTTTGCGAGGTATTCCCAATGTAGTAAATTATATTGATGACATTATAATAACAGGGACTAATTTTCATGAACATGTAAAAACATTAGAACAAGTATTGACAAAGTTAAAAGGTTTAGGGTTACGTCTAAATGCATGCAAGTGTGTATTCTTTCAAAAAGAGGTTTCATACTTAGGTTTTATAATAGACCGAAATGGATTAAACAAAAATAATAAAAAAGTTTCAGCTATTTTAGATGCTCCTGTGCCACAAAATGTGTCAGAATTAAGA
This sequence comes from Melangyna quadrimaculata, assembly GCA_949320155.1. Lineage (NCBI taxonomy): Eukaryota > Metazoa > Arthropoda > Insecta > Diptera > Syrphidae > Melangyna > Melangyna quadrimaculata. Next base: position 109,499,577 of record OX439484.1, read on the forward strand.
GCTTTTGTGGGAATGTTGAATTATTATTCCAAATTCATTTATAATTTCGCCCACAAAATGACTCCTTTTTATGAATTACTTAGAAAAGATGTAAAATTTAAATGGACAAAGTTATGTCAAGATGCTTACGAAAATCTTAAGCAAGAAGTAACATCAGATCAAACCTTAGCACACTTTGATGCTAAGCAACAAATAGTTTTGACAACCGATGCTTCGAATTTCGCTGTAGGAGGTATTTTGTCCCATATTTATGCGGATGGTTTTCGAAGACCTATTGCGTTTGTTTCACGCGCTTTAAGTATGACTGAAAAAGGCTACAGTATTATTCATAAGGAAGCGTTGGCAATCGTCTTTTGCGTTACAAAACTACGGCAATATTTATTAGGTAACCATTTTGTTCTAGAATCCGATCATAAGCCACTTCTTGCTATCTTTGGAGAAAATAAAGGATTGCCTGTTATGGCAGCCGCAAGAATGCAAAGATGGGCGTTTATTCTATCCGGCTTTAATTAAACTATGCGTCACATTAAAGGGTCATTGAATCCCGCGGATCATCTTTCTAGATTGCCGCAGCAAAATTCATCTTGTGAAGGTGAATATGAGTTTTCTTACGTTAATTATATAAATGCAAATAACGATTTAAACTTAAATTTTAAGATAATTGAAAAAGAAACTCGACGTGATCCAGTTTTATCTAAACTATGTGAGGCTATTCAAAGAGGCTGTGTAGAATCACTAGAAGGGCAGGATTTTATTCCATTTCGAAATAGGAAATATGAACTTTCAGTTGAATATGGCTGTGTTTTATGGGGTTACAGAGTAGTTATTCCTCATAAATTGCGTAACAAAGTTTTGTTAGAGTTACATCGTTCTCATTTAGGGATCGTTAAAACTAAAGCTTTAGCACGTTCATAAGTGTGGTGGCCTAAATTAGATCAATGTATTGAAAATTTGATTTCAAATTGTGTACCTTGTAAAATAACGCAGCCAAGTCCAGAAAAAGGATTTTTGTATCCTTGGGCCCCAACAGAGTCTGCTTGGTCTCGGATCCATGTTGATTTTGCTGGTCCCATCAACAATTATCAGTTTCTAATAGTAATTGATTCATTTTCAAAGTGGGTAGAAGTTTTCAAAACCAAAGATATGACAACAAATTTTACTATAACTAAATTAAGAGCAATATTTTGTAGATTTGGTCTGATTGACACGTTGGTCAGTGATAATGGTCGACAGTTCACTTCGGTGGAGTTTGGTCAATTTTTAGAGAAAAATAACATAAAGCACATTTTGACAGCTCCGGGTCATCCTGCTACCAACGGTCAAGCTGAAAATTTTGTAAGAACTTTTAAGAAATCTATTTTAGCTAATTTGGAAGGTTCAGAAAAAAATTCGGATAAGATTATGGACACTTTTCTTTTCGATTATAGGTGTTCTAAGCATTGTACTACAGGTGAAACCCCTGCAAAATTACTTTTGGGTAGAGAGTTAAAAAATCGTTTCAGTATGCTTAGACCGCCATTAGTTAAAAGCAAGATTTTAGAGAGTCAGATATCGAATAACAAGAATCATAAGGGTTCAAGAAACACAACATTTGAAAACGGTGAACAAGTGTTTGTTCGTGATTATTCGGATCCAAACAAAGCTAAATGGCAAAAAGCATCAGTCAAAGAACGTGTTGGACCGCAATCCTATCGCCGTATATTAAATCGCAACAATAAAACCATTAAACGACATTTAAATCAAATTATTCATGGAACACCTGGTGATAATCTGAATAATGTCGAGACGGCGGTTATGGATGATCATAGTCTTTCGCCTACACTAACCAACATCGAGACTGTGGCGCCTGTGACCAACACGGAAACAATAATAACCTCAAAGAGTATGGAGGAGGGTGAACAGGCATCTGTCCGCGGTTTACGAACCACGAATATTCATAGAAATTTAAGGGAGTTAAACGTTTAAATTATAATGAATAATTTACAATTTGTTAAAAAAAAAAAATTATTGTTTTATTGTATTGATACAAACATTTATTGAATTGACATTTAAAACTTAAATTTTTCTTTTTATAATATACTTTAACAAATAATATTATAATTAGGATTTGTGTTTCTGAATTTGTTAATAATTATTATTATATTGTTTTGTATATTGTATGTAACATCTTAGGATGGGAGTTGTAGTATAGCCTTATCACTTGGTTGTTTATTTGATTAGTTTGTTTATCATAGTATAAGTTTTTGATATTGTCAAATGTTTATATTTAAAATATTAGAAAAATAAATCAGTTCATTTTATATGTTCAACTTGAAAACATCGTAATATTTATGTTTTTTGAAAAAACAAGTGTACTTTTATTTTAGATTATTTTCAGGTAAAATTAACAAATTATGCAAAAGCTAATTCACCAACCAAATCTTAAAGACACAAGCCACAAATGACCAAAATTGTTAAATTATTGGTATTAATTGGTTAATGTAACTTAAATATCTATTGATTTATTGATATGATTTTGCACTTACCTCACGGGTTTAAGATAGTTCATATGTATTTGCGTTGCGTCCAGAATGAGAACCCAGATATTCTCTATCAAAATACTGGTACACGCAAATCAAATATGAACTATCTAAAATCAGTGAGGTAAGTTTAATATCATAAAAAATTGATAAAATTGATTGTTATTTTAACAACTAGCATTCTTAAAATATTAAAAACTGTCTTTTCTGGTATAAGAATGTACGTTCTTATCGTATTTCAAATATTTGGGTTCTCAGTTGTAGAACTCACATTCTTCATTTTGCTAAGAAAATGATTCTTGTGTCAACAAAAATGTTCTTGAAAAAATGTATGTATACTCTTGGTATGTTAACAATTTTTTTTTAGGTGAATTTGAATATCTGTTTTTATTAAATTAAGAACAATTTGCACTCTTAAATTAAGAATATTAGTTGTTGGGAATTTTTTAACCCACATATTTTCTTGAGACAAAGTATAAAATTGTTGAAATTGCCAACGTTTTTCTCTGAGTGTAGTATGTGAGTTTAAGTAACATTTTTTTCGTTTTTGAAAGAGATGTATTGTTAATGTTTTCATAATTTATTGTTTTTTTTTTACTGTTATCTTTATGGGTGCCGTGACATAACCCCAAGTGTCATAAGGCCAAATTTTGGAATTTGGCCTTATGACTCTTTACGAAAGTAAAGACATAGGGCCAAATTTTAAGAGTTGGCATTATGTCGCTTTGTAAAGCGTCATAAGACGAATTTGGTCTTATGTCACTTTGAACTGTTTCAAAAAAAAGGAATTCATTATTTTAAAACCTCCTAAGAAACAAATAAGAAAAACAAGAAAATTTTGTGTGTTTTTATAAATAAATATAATCGTAAGTAATAAGTTTTTAAATGGTTTATTATCGATTTTTGAATTTAAAAAATCAAGTGATAATTATACGTCATCCACTTTTAAAAGCGGAAGTACCAAAAACTGTCTTAAGAGGCGGTTAAGTTCTTTACTTTCGTGCAGAGAATTTACAAATTTAAGAATTTTCGATAAACTCTTTTTCTTACAGCTTGACAAAAATGAAACCAACATGTTGTACATTTTTCTGTTGGAAGACAACGGGTTACAGACTGTTTTAAGAGCCTTTTCATAAACCGTTATAGATGATGTGGTAACCCCACATCATCTGTAACGGTTTATGAACTGAAATATTATTAATTCAATATATTGAAAGACGTGAAGAAATGCGGCCATCGACTGATCAATATAACCAGAACCCTATTATTTGAAATAAAAAAGCAAAAGTTTTTAGTAGTTGCGTGGAGTATAAGTTATTTTAGTTTTGTAAAACAAAGATAAAATATCTAATTGCAATAACATTTTTTATATATTTAAAGACATACTATTACTTGGGTCAATCTTAAGATTCATACATAAGAAATTAACTTTTACATAACAGTTTTTCTTATAGTTCTTGTCTTTATTTAAATTCATCTTGATATAAACTTTTAATTCACTAAATCGTAAAATTTTAGAAATTAAAAAAATAATTCCCAAAATTCGCGCGAATTACTTATACTCCACGCAACTATAAGTAGGTACGAACCAAGTTTAAAAATAAAATTAGTAATGAAAGGAACAAAGATCAAAAATATAATCATGAGCTGTTTAAAGCCGCATGATAGCACAACACTGAAAGTTGCGTCCAAAAGAAAATTTCTGTGGAATTTCGCAATTTCAGAAGCAATGGTCGGAGATATAAAACTGAGTAGCTAAAGTCTTTTTCTAAAACCTTTCTCCTATAAAACAACTCATTTATATAACGCGACATCCCAAATGTTTCCATTACAGTTTTGGTTTTAAACGTTTCCGAAAGCTATTTTGCAGTATTGGAAATGATCCGTTACAAATGCGCATGAGCTGTCTTCGCATTTTACAAAACTGAACCTATGATTAAAATAAATAGACAATTTATTTTGAAAATTATGTACGGTGTGTTTGAAACCGGTTTTGGAAAAAAAAAATTAAATATTACATTTGGCCTTATGTCTAAAATAAAATTGGCCTTAATACGCTTTACAAAGCGACATAAAGCCAACTCTTAAAAATTGGCATTATGTCACTTTTGTTAAGCGTCATAAGGCCAAACACCGAAATTTGGCTTTATGACGCTTGGTCATGGCACGCTTGTCATGGCACCATCTTTATGTTTGTGAAATAAAAGACTGAATTCAAATCTTAATCAAAAAGTGAATAAAAATTCTTTTTTTTTTTATAGTTTTTTTTTTTTTTTTTGTTGAGAAAAATAAGATAAAATAATGGTTTTAAGTGCATATTTTCCTTTTTTTAGTGTATTTTTAAGGGCATATTTTTAGCACATATTTTCAATTTTTAAGTGCATGAGAATCCCAAAAATAACTGTGGTGAAGGGTTTTTTTTTTAGGGCGAGATCTTAGTGCGTCATTATTACCATAACATCTATGAATAAGTTTTGACACTGATGAAATTTGCTAAAAATATTAAATATGTGATGGTTCCTAAGAATCAAAAGAGTACATTAAAATAACTTGATTCAAAGAGTTTTTTTTGGACAGTTTATGTTTGCCATTGCCTACGGAGCAAAATGTTAGGTCTTACGAAAAATTGAATTTTCGTATAATCGAAATACAGTTCAACACGGATATAAGAAAAACTGATAATCCAAGAAATTTCTTTCTTATATCCGAGTTTTTCTTATATGCAAACAACGAATATAAGAAAGACTTTTTCTTATATGAGAAACACGGATATAAGGAATGAAATTTCTTATACAGACATAAAATAGACACAAAAGAGACACAAAACCAAGCAATGCAACATATTTATTGAGTATTCTAGTACTTTGTTAGCTGTTGGTGCAATTCTATATGAAAATTAAAAGCTTAATTAACCATGAAACCATATCTATGGGCACAAACTAGTTTTAGCCAAGTTAAATTAAAAAATGATTGAGTGAAATTCTTATACAATTAAAAAGTACAAGTGACCTCAACTCCAGAAATAATTATGTTTCGCCCAAGGCATAACAGTGGGCTCTTCAGTCAGTCTGTTATACCCTACTAAGACACAAATTTTGGTCGATGTTTACCGACTCTTATAAAAATCACAGCAAAAAGATACTGTAAGTTTTATTATTCTAGGGGAATTTGTTTAAACTCGTGCACCCAGAAAATAAATACCCGTGGTCAGGTTTTTTATAATAAGAAGATGAAGAAATTTAAATATTAAAATATTTAAATTACTTCTGTTTTAATCGGAGTGAATGAATAAAATTCAATTAAAAAGTACAAGTGACCTCAACTCCAGAAATAATTGTGTTTCGCCCAAGGCATAACAGTGGGCTCTTCAGTCAGTCTGTTATACCCTACTAAGAAACAAATTTTGGTCGATGTTTACCGACTCTTATAAAAATGACAGCAAAAAGATACTGTGAATTTTATTATTCTAGGGGAATTTGTTTAAATTCGTGCACCCAGAAAATAAATACTCGTGGTCAGTAATACCTGACTTTTTGCTGTGATTTTTATAAGAGTCGGTAAACATCGACCAAAATTTGTGTCTTAGTAGGGCATAACAGACTGACTGAAGAGCCCACTGTTATGCCTTGGGCGAAACACAATTATTTCTGGAGTTGAGGTCACTTGTACTTTTTAATTGAATTTTCTTCATTCGCTCCACTTAAAACAGAAGTAATTTAAATATTAATATTTAAATTTCTTCATCTTCTTATTGTAAATTTCTTATATGCATCCTTTTTTGTTCTTGAAATTAATATATGTGCAAAGAAACGATTTCTTATAGGAATGCTTTTCTTGTATGCGAGTTTCTCTCATGCGATCAATTTTAAATGGAATTTACAGAAAAAGACACGGTGTTTTGGACTGCATTTCTTATAAGCGAGTTTTACTTATATGAGTGTTTCTTATATCCGTAGAATACTGTCGTAGATATGACATATGATATATGATTTAAATGTATCAAATAAAAGAAAAACCAATATGATAAAAGCACCCTAAAAAAAGTTAGATTAATTATGAAACAAAAATGACTGTTTTTTCCGTTAAGCATGTCAAACATTACACCCCCAAAAAAAACCCTTCGACTCGAAATATTTGTATGGCCTCTTTTGATCCTTAGGTGCCAATATAAATTTAATATTTTTAGCAAATATCATAAGTGTCAGAATTTGTTCATGAATATTATGGTAATAAATAATCATTCACTTGCATCTCTCCGTCAAAAAAATACCCTTTAACCACATATATTTTTGTGGACTCTTTTGATTCATGGTAAACATGCCAAATGAAACATTTTTATCAAATTTCATCAATATCCCAATATTTTAAAATGGTTTTGTGTAATATTTTACTTGTTGTACTTAAAAAAAAGTCATCATTCCATAAAAAGGACTTTTGCTTTCTACAGGATACATGCACCTTTTCAGTTTTGGTCTCTTTAAAATCAGCGTTGAAAAGCACCCTCAGAACATGTGTCATTATGATTAGATTGTATTACAACAAATTTTTCAGCTTGATAAACTTTCGTCTCCACCCCTCTCCACCTCTTTAAATGCGCCTATACAAAAAGCCAATGCGGGGATTTTAGGTGGTATGTTGTTGAGGATGAAATTCTGCGTCGATACCATTAACAAAATTTGATGAATTAATCTGTTCCCACTTGCCCATATTAAATTTTATATCCTTCCTTGACTACTAATATTAATAGGCTATTAAACCAACTCCACGACCCAGGTTTTTGTCACAAATATAAACTCGACACTTTGTTGAAAAATATGAATGAACAATATGAAAATATGCACTCAAAATATGCATTTATTATGAAAATATGGACTTGTAATAAAAATATGCATTTTGCATAAAATACGCAATATATGCACTAACGATTGAATGCCATTTTAAAGGAAATCGACGGATTCGTAAAGATAAATTTGGTCTTAGGCATCTAAATTTTGCGAGAAAAAGTATACATTTGCATGGAAATCCCAGCCCTACTTATTAAGGTAGGTATGTTGAATTAAAAATTCTAAAATATGCGATCAAAATATGCACACAAAATTGAAAGTATCCACTTAAAGTAAGGTTTTAAAATAATATGTATGATGAGAAATACTACTGATTAATTAGGAATGTGCAGATTAGTTACCAGATAAATGAAAAGATGTCGAAGTACTTTGGTGATTCAATAGAAAAAAGGAAGTTTATTATGTCATTTGTATAAAAGACAGTTTGTAATACTCTATATAATTGTTATACTGATATGTAGTGCAACTATTTAGCATTATAGAGTTGTTCAATGATAACATTCGAACTGAACGGAACACTAAATATACAATTTATTACAACAGCCTCACTAGTGTTTCATTAAAAAAAAGTTAAGAATTCAATATGTATTAGAAAAATTTAAGAAATTATTAATCAAAAAATTCAGAATGATTTATTTACAATACATTCCAAAATCTGGAATAAATCTATTTAGCTTTGCGCTATTAATGGCCTTGGTCAATATGTCCGCAACCATTTCATTTGTTGACTTGTATTGTAGATTCAATTAAATTTCATTCGGTGACTTGGTACAAGTGTTCTTGTATGAAGTACGCACATGATAATTTTTATTCTTTGCTTAGCTGATTGGCTCTTAATTGTCGCAGCTCAAAAGAATCGTCTTTGATGTCTCCAAAAAAATTTCGGTTTCAAACCGTTAATATGGGTCAGAGGAGGGTACACTAAAGTAATCCTTTTATTAAATCCCTAATAAGAGATATCAAAATTAGAGATATACCCTTTCTGTACAAAGATTTTTTCTTAAAATAAACCCAAATATCATGCCCTTAAATATTATTGCCGAATTAAGGGAAACCCTGTTTACTTAAAAATCTCTAAAAAGTTTTGAAGTTCGGTATAATCTTGAATGCTATTCGGGAATATTTCCATTCGAGATTTTGACTTTGGCATTCATGATTCTCGTAGTAGCCCGTAGACGTAGAGTAATGGTAAGTGCGTTCGACTGTCACGCTGGAGGTCTGGGTTCACTTCCCAGTCTCGTCCACCTAAAACCTAAAATTTCTTTTTTTCAGGGATCAGGGCTACTGCCTCTTGCGAGAAATTGACAAATCCTCCAAGAGTATCACTTGTCATGAATAAGTGCTTCTCGTCTAGCCGTTCGGATTCGGCATAAAAATGTAGGTCTCTTCCATTCCTGTCGACAGGCGCACACAGTAATGGTTGCGAGTTGTTAGTCACTAGGCCCCTGTTCTTCATGAGCCGTTGCTCCACCCAATTTTTTTTTTTATATATTTTCACTAGCTGACCCGGCGAACTTCGTTCCGCCTAAATTTCGTTAATATAATGAAATTAATAATTCCGAGCATTCTAATAATTCCAAAGCTCATTGATAGAAGATGAGTGAAATAGCTAGAGAAGTGGTGATCAATGCTTTTGCAGAATAGAGTGTCGCGTTGTAAGGCGGAGAGTTGAATCTGGAGATGGTTTATTCGTTCTAGATGACTGTTGTTTGACAATTGAGGATATGTTCCCAAAGCTTATTTAGGACGATTTTAACATGGTGATCATCATCTAATTTCCTCTAATTGTATAATGAGAATGTTTCTCAGTATACAGTCATTTTGGACTAAGAGAATGCCGGATCAGTGAATTCAATTTGAAGAGTTTTAGTTTTGCGTCTAGCAGTTAGTTGAATATTAAGAAAGGTTCCGAATATCCATTGATTTCTGCTAGATGTTTAAGGCATCAATATTGATTTCCCATATTTCTCAAAGTTCCATTGTATGTGGCGTGCTCACGTGTACGTGCCCGAGAATAAAACAAAAAAAAAGTTGTGTTATTTAAACCAGTTCAGTAAAAAAAAGCGGAAGGTTGGCCGACATGCCACATCATTTTGGTTTCAAAATACATCAACATTGTTAATTTAGATATTTTTTTGTTATTTTGTAGTCGTCATAAAGACCAACACTTTGCAATGACAGGATCCAAACTTAAGAAGTTTGAAAACGAAAAAAAAACATGCAATTTTTCTGCAAAACATTCTTGGTGAGCTCTTAATATGTTGTTGAAAAGTGCCAAAAAATTGCCTAGAGAACTCTGCAACGAAGTGATTATTTTGTAAAGCAACTCGCATGTTTATTTTTCAATTGCAATTTTTACGTAAGGCCAAAAACCTGCGCCTTCAGTCAAGCGTTCAATTCATCTGCTGAAGTTGATCTTGGAATAACAGGTAGCGTTTGACGGAAATCGCCTGATTAGCTAAATCATTGCACCACCGAAATATCGTTTATCACTTCGTAAATCTTTCAACGTACAATTCAGGGCTTCCAATGCACGTTTGTGAGCCATTGTACACTCGTTCCAGATGGCAATTTTACAGTGCTGCAATAGTTTCAGCATCGCAGAGTTCTTTAACATGTTGCATGTAGGTTCTTCATCCATTTGCAGGCAATTGCAATGCAGAATGAGCGTTCGACCGCCTTTCAACAAAGTAGCCGCTATTCCAAATACATACTTTGAACACAAAAAAAAAATATTATTACACTTTATTTTGTCTGACCGAACGCAATAGCAAGTCCAATTCAAATTTTAATGACGAAATGAACAGGACACCCACTCTCCCCCTTATACGACCAACGAATTGTTGGCATATGAATTGGGTACGGAAAAAAAAGAAAGAAACCGAATGTGACAACAGCAAGCTTGTGGTCTCTAATAAAAATGCTAGTCGTTCAAATGCATTTGATAAGAAACAAAACCTGCACTGAGATGGAGCTTGACATGTGGTTTCGGTAGCGGGATGGGTAGGCCGTCGGCTTCCGAATTCCAGTCACAGTTTATGTCTTAAGTTCAATCCCTATGACGGGCAAAACTTTTCAAATAAAAATGGACACATTAAGACTCAGCACCACACAAAAAGTCAGATGATCGGGTTGGCACTCGTAAAATAGCTATAACTTCAGCCAAATAACTTGGTGGTAGAACACTTTAGTTGTTGTTGTTTCATTCAAAATGTTCAATGGACACCTAATATTCCTTTCTTAGGAGGTCAACACGAACATCAACCCATCAATCCCAAATTGTGAAAATCAGGATCTTCCCGTTCCAGTTTTTCTGGAAATTTTCCGAGATTTTCCACCAGTATCCTATGTCTTTCATTGAGCCAATACAAATTCATCAAGGCCAGAATCCTGAAAATCTAAGTATCCGTTCTCGAGTTATGCGCTAAAAACAGGATCTACCCGGATTTCAAATTTTCATGAAAATTTTCCGGGATTATCCTCCAGTATGCTATGTCCTTCCTTGGGCCAACACGAATTCATTAAGCCCAAAATCGTGAAAATCGAACGATCCGTTCTCGAGTTATGCGCGCACACACGGACGACATTTCTCTTTTATATACAGGGTGTCCAGTAAATAATGGATAACCTTGCAACCGGTTATAGCTGGCCTTAAGACCTTTCAGAAAAAAAATATAAAACAAATATTTTCCTCGTAGTTTTTAGGTTATGATGTTTTTCAAAAAAAAAAAATAAAAAAGCACGACATGCCTCGAATACTTGAACGTAACCACAACGGTTGAATGATTATTATTGTTTTTTTATTTTTATAATATTCTTAAATAATTGTACTAATAGATGTTATACCAAATTTTACACTTGCTGTTGCAGTTTTTTTATAATATTTTTTTTTATTTATTTTTTGATACAAAAAGACTATCTCTAAAATAAAAAAAAAGTATGAAAGCATAAGTGGCCAACTATTTTAGAAAGTTGTCTGCTTAATGTATTTTCTAAAATGGTACAAAACATACGTGTATCTTTCAAAATAAGCCATCAAATTTGATATTAATCTACTAAAGGAGATTTTCTCAAATGTAAAAAAGATACAGTGAATAGCCAATTTTAATTAGTTTCTTAAAAGTAAAAAATAGGTGGAATAGTAAAAAGTATGACGCTTGGTGTAAGTCGACCCTAGTTTGAGTCTGTGCGTACCACGGCCTTTTGCTTGTATTCATGAGGAATATACCTGTAAGGAAAATTGCACTATTAGCGAAATGAGAACAGGATTTCTGGTCTTAAAAAAGATACCAATGAAATGATCTAGAATAAACCAATAGTATCCATTGCGGAACTACGTCGCAATGTTCAGGAAGCTGTTTTTAAAATTAATGACCGCAAATATGCGCTTTTTCTTTAATGAAATATGTAATGTTACAAATGCTTTCAATAAGCAGTACTGATAGCGTGTAGAGATCTTCTGTTAAGAGATGCAGAGCATGTATCAGGGTCAATGGACTACAATTATTGTGATTTAATTTTAATGATAATAAATAAATATGTGCATACCTAATTGTATTACTGTTTGTTTTATTAAAAGCGTTTCTCATTTCAATTTTAGTGCAATTTTTCTTACAGGTATACCTACCCCTCATGAACACAAGCGGAGGGGCCGTGGTACGCACAGACTCAAACTAGGGTCGACTTACACAAAGCGTCATACTTTTTACCATTCCACCTATTTTTTACTTTTAAGAAACTAATTAAAATTGGCTATTCACTGTATCTTTTTTACATTTGAGAAAAGCTCCTTTAGTAGATTAATATCAAATTTGATGGCTTATTTTGAAAGATACACGCATGTTTTGTACCATTTTAGGAAAAAAATTAAGCAGACAACTTTTTAAAATAGTTGGCCACTTATGCTTTCATACATTTTTTTTATTTTAGAGATAGTCAAACTCTTGTGAAAATAAAAAAAAACTGATTTTTGTATCAAAAAATAAATTTAAAAAAATATTATATAAAGACTGCAACAGCAAGTGTTAAATTAGGCATAACATCTATTAGTACAATTATTCAAGAATATTATAAAAATAAAAAAACAATAATAATCATGTTCAAGAATTTGAGGGATGTCGTACTTTTTATTTTTTTTTTTTGAAAAAAATCATAACCTAAAAACTAAAATATTTGTTTTATATTTTTTTTGCTGAAAGGCCTTAAGGCCAGCTATAACCAGTTGCAAGGTTATCCATTATTTACTGGACACCCTGTATATGGATGATTCTCAGTTTTTGATAATTGGGTTTTTAGGATTCGAGATTATGTCCCGATCTCAAACAGTTCCTTTTGGCATTTAAAATCCATCACTAGAGCTATAAGTACAAAAACGTACAACCTGAAAGCATCCTTTATTAGTTTTCTATCGGCTTTTCAAATTTTGCTAAAAGATAACATGTTATCTTTTCAGCGATTTACATATATACATACTAGCCCAACCGTGCTCGCGTTGCTTCGAAAACTTTAAAAAATAATATTTTGTTTGCTATAAGTAGATGCATAATATTAAAGGAGTTTGTTTATATTTGCATACCAGCCTACCTACGTACCTACCAGTGGCGTGGCGTCCATATAACACGATTCCTACCGTCTTCCCTAAATTGTACGAAAAATACTATCAAATAAACATAAACTATGCAACCCTACCAATTGAAAAATAAAATTCTCACAGACACACAAACATAAGCTATCGAATAAACACCGTCAATTCGTTCTTCTCTTCGATGTTTGCTCAACTGCTGAACATACGTCCTCTTTGAAAGAATTCATTTAGAAATAAAACACGTCTTTCACCGTCTTATAAAATTTGTGTTGTATCCCTTTCTTCCCTGAGCATTTTTTTTCTAGATCCTCTTTGCCCAACACGCAACAACATAGGAAAAAATAAGACGCTGTTCCTTGTGTTATACTGGCACTTGGCTTGACTCCGTTTCTCTTAATATTCGTTCTGTTGGGTCATTGTATATATACTCTTATAGTAATATCATGGCTCAAATAATTGCCGCTGCGTATGGTGAGGAGTGTTAGAACTAACGATTTAAGAGACTTTTCAATTTGTGAAGAGATTAAATGAGAGGAAAATTAGAAGAAAACGAAGGCTAAAGACAGAAAAGAAGAATAGAGAAGCCTATACAAATTGTATGAGGTTACAAGGGAGACAAAAAATAACTGTTTTGTTTTGGCTGTCAATTTGTTTTCTATAGGAATAAGATAGTAAAAGAGGAAGTATATAGAATAAAGATGACAAAAAAACAAAAACAATTTGTATGTTCCCAAATGATAATGTAGGATTCATCTGTTTGCGGCGGGCAAGTAGACAGATTTTTCCATCGGCGATGTAGGAAATGGAGAATGTGGGCATAGGTAAGTATATAGGTAAGTATGATCGGGGGTAGGTTTTGGTTTTAAGGGTATTCAATTTTCTTGCCAAATTTCAGTTTTATTTTTATGTATGGGCATAATTTCCTTGGTACTTTTCAGTGGCTAAAAGAAGGAATCTTTATGTGATGTTGAGGTAGGTTAAGTGTTGATAGTTTCATTGTTTGCTAGAAAGAATCCCTATGCGATGTTAAGTGGTTAAGTAGGTTAAGTTATTTTATTTGTTATTTTTTTTTTTTATTATATAAAAGAAAGAAAAAATACAACTATCTTAAACTAGAAGTCCTAAAAATATATACTAAAATTTATTGAATAGCAAATTTTATATAGGGGTGCACTAAGAACGGATTTTTTGAAATTGGTACATTTAATAGGTTTTTAAGGGTAAAAACTGAAATAAAGTCGAAAAACTAACTTCTAAACCCGTAGTCGTAGAGACTTGATTTTTTTTAATTTAAAGATTAAAAAAAGTTGGGAAAAAACGGGTACATCTTCTTTTAATTTAAAATCTATAAACCGAGATAGGTATAACCGATTTAAGACTGAAAATTGACAAATAGTCGTTACGAAAAGTACTTAGTAGTTTCATGGGGGTAGATATTTAATAATTTTTATTTTAACATATTTTTAAAGATATTGAAAAAAAATTATCCATGTTTAAGGAATTTTTGATATGATTTTTTTGCATACCCAAAATGATTTTTGAAAAAGGTTAAATTTGTTTGGTCAAATTTTCAAAGTATTTGATTTTTATCTTTTTAATGGGTTGTTGGAAAAATCTAAAATTTCAATATGTTATAGATATAAGTATTTGATAGAAATCAAATGGTAAACATTTTATCTTTCTAACTTATCATTTGACAGATTTATTTAAGAAAGTAAAAATTTTAAAATTTGTACGACCAATTTAGTAAAGAAACTCACAAAAAATCTACATATAGCCAAATTTAGAGGCTTCAAAATTGAAAAATACTTTATAGTTCATAATAAATGATACATGAATTTAAGGTATAAATTGATAGTCTAAAAATCTGTGTTAAACTTTTTGCAAAATCTTAAAAAAATTCATACTAAAAATGTGATTTAGTGAAAAATCAACTCGATTTTTGGTACTTTAAATGTAAAAGTTAGTAAAAAATTGATACATTTTGAAAAACAAAACCGACACACTTATTACTCCAATCCTCTTCTAAAATAATTCCAAAAAATGTTTACTGATTATTTCAACAAAAGACACGTTAAAATTAGTTTTATTTAGGGATGCAAACGATGTTTTAACATCGATGTTTTTTTGTTTTCTTGTCACACATAATTTTTAAAATTGCCTGCTTTTGCACGCGGAGTTTGCGTTGCTTGGCTTGTGAACACCCAAAACTTGTTTTTGCATTGAACGTGCCCATTCATTCTTCCCCAAGATAGTTGACAGTGACAGCTGACAATGTCAGAGGCCGATGTTTTTGACATCGATTTTTTTTTTTTGGAAACATCGATACATCGAACCATCGATTTGGTTCATGCTTTTTCAACGAATTTTATTTTTATATTTTCACCACGCCCATCAAATATTTTCAAATTTAAAAATTATAAATTTTGAAAATCTAACAAAAAGTTTGATATATAAAACATAACTGTGCATTGCTCACATCAAAAATATAATTTTCTTTTGTAATATTTTTTACAAAAAAAAGCTACCTATTTATTGAAAAAAAAATGAGTTGGTGCTTACCAAATGTTGTTTTCAAAACGCATCTACCTATTATAGGTATGTATATTGTATATGTACCTATTTACCTACCTCCTACTTTCAATTGAAAATAATTTTGTTTCTTTTTTTGGTCTTACTAGGTACTAGGTAAGCTTAGGTACTGATACCTACCTAACAAGTTTTTTTTCTTTTAAGTTTCAAATACCTGAGTTCATTTTTCAATTCAAAAAAGGGTACCTACATACATATATATTTTAAGATCTAAAATCTCTGCGACTTTTTATTACAAAGATATTGTTACAAAAAAAAATCTGTCAATTGATAGAAATACAAATATAGTTATACCTATAACATATTAAAATTTAAGATTTTTCCAACCACCCATTAAAAATCAGAAACTTTGAAAAATTGACCAACAAAAATGTATGTTTTTCAAAAATCATTTCCGACACGAAAAAAAATCCTATCGAAAATTTTTTAAACATGAATAATTGCTTTATTCATCTTCTATAAAAAATATGGAAAAATAAAAAAAAATAAATAATCTACACGCATGCAACTACTAAGCACTTTTCGAATTGACTTTTTTTGAATTTTCATCATTAAACATTTAAACTCGTTTTGCCGTCGGTAGTTGGCATTGGGGATATGGTATTGCCGTCGGCAAAACGTATGAGTTTTTTTTTGTTTTGTTGATCTTTTTTTGATCTTGTTGCATGTTGCGTTGCAACACTATTCAATTTAAGAATTAAAAAAAATCCTTTTTAGTGCACTCCTACATAAAATTATTATTATTATAAAATTATAAATTTTAGTACCTATATAATTTTAATACTTATAAATTAAGCTACAGCGTCATTGGGAAAAGTAATTGTTATTTATAAGTAGTTGCTATACATGTATGTATATAATGGGTACCTATAATATTGTCAATTGATATTTTTACCTTCCCATTGGAAGTTATTGTAATTGGTGCGATTTGTTGAACTATTTAAAATACTTAACAAATGTTTTTTAACTCAAATATTTTGAAAAAAAAAACATTATATCGATTTAAAATTCTTACCAAAAATGTATACCTATACCATCTAAGTGTTGTGTAATTTTGAGATTTTTAAAACCACCCTCTAAAAAGCTAAAAATCAAAATGTTTTTATTCGAAAAATGTTTAAAATCAGAATCGAAATTTTGCATATGATTCCTATAATTTTTAAGCTATTTACAAACAAATTTTACTATTATAAATATAGCTAAAGTACAAAATATAGGCAATGTAACATTTTGCCCTGTATCTCTATATCTATACCTACCTTTATACTGATTATCCAAAAACCCAAAGTTATTACACTATATAATATATAATTATGTAATATAGGTATACTCTACCACCCACCACTTAGGTAAATATGTAGGTATGTATGTATATGGTTTTCAAGTGCACCAATGGGAAGTTCCTAGTGTGGGTCGACCCCAGACTCATTTTTCAAAAATATTTTTTTTTACCCAAAAAAAAAGCTTTTTATTGAAAAAAAAATTGAGTTTGTTGAATTGAGTTTCAAAATGTTTCTAGGTACCTACCTATGCATAGGTACCTATTTACGTAGGTAACTACTTACCTTCAATTGAAAATAATTTTGTTTATTTTTTTAATACATACCTACCTACCTTACGACCTTACCTATTTTAATTGATAATACCTATGTAGGTACATACATTAAAATAACCTTTCGTACCTACCTACTTAGGTATATCAAGTTTTAATTTATCTACCTACATACCTCAATTCAAAATATTTAGGTACCTATGTACCTACTATAACTACCTATTTTCATGCTTTTTTTTGCAAAAAAATTTAATTTCTTTAAATACCTACCCAGTATAGCTACCTACTATGTAATTTATAAAAATGTACATACATATCTACCTACATGATACAATATGGTACCTATGGCCAATATATTAACCTTGTAAAATCGTGCAAAAAACCATATACCCATAGCCATCAAGAGAAAGCAACAAAAACTCATTGAAAAAAACTGGAAGAACATAACCCAAGAATAAGCCCATAGGAAAACATATATTTTCATTTTCTCATTTTCTTCCCCTTATTCTCGTTGTTGACTGACAAAAACATCTGACTCCCTTACTACCATTATAGTTGTACGAATTTAATCAATATTCTCCTCTCCCTCTTACTAATTGTTTTTATTTTTCCTTGCATCGTTATCCCCATGTCTCTATTGTGCATTTAAGCGATTTTAACGCCAATTTCGGCACATTTCGTGAGTACTATTAGTACTACAAAATTTGAGCCATGATATTACTATAAGAGTATATATACAATGATGAAATTCGATTAGGTCAGTTTCGAATTAATAATTCTTTGCTAAAATCGTATAATTTTTTGAATTGCTTAATGGAAGCACTCATTCCACTCAATATATGGACGCTTCGTCCATGCTACATACCTATGTATTTTTTTTTTAAAGCTTCCTGATACACAATGTTTTTGCAGTGTAACCATTTTTTATATATGTGAAGCATTTTTAAAGACTGAACTTATTTGCATTTATTCATAACATTTTCCCTTCTAAAATATTCGACAAACACCATTCAATTGCTTTAAAAGGTATTAATTGTACATCTTTCTTTTAATACACACGACTGTAAACTGTTTTTCCTGTCATTTTAAGAACTCAATCTTGAAAATCCGGCCATTAGAAGTCAAGTTAGGTGCCAGTTATAGCTATCATTGAAAACCATCATTAAAAAAGTTAACTGTTGATTTTGAGACCTTTCGAAAGGGCTCAGTTATAGCTATCATTGAAAACCATCATTGAAAAAGTTAACTGTTGATTTTGAGACTTTTCGAAAGTTTAATCATTGAATATTTTAATGCAGAAATATAGCTTACGACTTCAAAATTATTTCTCCTTATAAATAAATATAGCTTACGACTTTTAAATTATTTCACCTTCAAAAAAAATTCATTTTGACCCATATCTTCCCCAAAACGTAACTTTTAATTTTTCAATGATGAACTACCTTACCCATGATCATTGAAAAAATTAAAAGTTACGTTATGGGGAAGATATGGGTCAAAATGAATTTTTTTTGAAGGTGAAATAATTTAAAAGTCGTAAGCTATATTTCTGCATTAAAATATTCAATGATTAAACTTTCGAAAGGTCTCAAAATCAACAGTTAACTTTTTCAATGATGGTTTTCAATGATAGCTATAACTGGGCCCTTAGGTATACGCTTTTTAATCGAACCAAATTTTTTTTCCACCCGAAAAACACCTTTTATTAAATAAAAGGATGCATTGCGATTGCCGATGATAAGAGATACACAAATAATTTGATCACATAATGTGACTCTTTTCTTTTTATGGGGCCCATACACGACACAGACACGTCGGTGCAGACTAACACATTTTGTTGTTGTGCACATATCTGCGCAGACCAGGGTTGCTGTTCTAGCGACTTTGTCGTTTGATCTAGCGACATTTCAATTTCATCCGTGACAAAAAATATTTTGATGTCGCTAGATTATTTCTAGCGACTTTTCTAGCGACTTTCGAAGGTGAGCATTTCTGAGTTGTGATACGCAAATACTTTTTTTTGTATGTAGTGGGCCTGGTGATTTTACATTCCTGTCGTTTAAATTAATTTGACTTTTTCTATTTCCAATAATTGGATACTGAAATTCACCACACATAGGCACACAACATAAAAACATGTGCAAAATGTAAGTGCGAATGAGCGCAGTAGTCTTATTTAAGCAATTCATCTGTTTCAAATTTATTATAGACTAAGTTTTTCGTTAATTTACTTTAAATTTTCGAACAAAAAAAAAAGGTATTCAAAGAGAATTTTTTTTTAACACTTAATTACCAATTTTTGTCTAGCGACTTCTAGCGACTTTTTGTCCCCCGAATTTCAGCCAATCTAGTGACTTTTGGAGGTTAGTCTAGCGACTTTTCATTTCAGCACTGGCGCAGACCGCCTGCGTCCGTCGCGTCGTGTGTATCCATGTCGACTGTTTGCAGGGGCCGTCTGCAACGACATGTCTGTGTCATGTGCGGAGAACTGTGCACAGACAAGCGAGAAAATTTGTGGAAAAACAACAGAGAAAGAATTTTTTTTAAACAATTCTTTGCTCTAAATTATTTTTTTTGTCTTTGAGATTCATATTTTTTATTTTTATTGTCAAATCAATGATAAGAGCAGCACAATCAGTATCAGGTATCCCCCATTTTTCCGACCCGACGGCCACGACGAAACGATACAGTATACTAGCTAATGTCTACGCAGATTGTCTACACCGTGTGTGGCGAAGGCATGTTTGCACAGACTACAATCTGCAGCGACGTGTCTGTGTCGTGTATGGGCCCTATTACGTAACATACCCTACCAACCTAATTCACACACACACTTTCTTGCTATAATGGTATAGCTTTACATTGTGGCGCTACATAGCTTTACAATTTTTTACTTGCAATATACGTAGTAAAGGTACGGTGACCATATTTCTGAGAGCAAACCCCGGGACAAAAAGTGAAAAGTTTAAAAACGTAAAAAAAATGTATGTATAATGTACCTATAGTACAGTAACTATGTATGTACTTTCACGTATGCGTCAAATCTGGTATTTCTGATTTTTTGCTGAGTTGTTCAGGATATTGACCTAGTTAATACCCTAAGTTTTCGACCTCGAGCGGCGACCGCTCCATGGTCAAAAATCTGAAAAGCCGCGATTTCTTCGCGCTTTTTTTAGTTATTGGTAATTTAAGTCGCAAATAATTAATTTTAAATAAAAGCATTCTTCTACGAATTCAAAGTAAATTAATTTTCTTCAACTTGAGACCAAAGCCAACTCTGTACACCCAATGGTTTCCAAAAGACAGCAATTAAAAATTTAGTGATACAAAATTTAATATAAAAAGTAGTGTTATAATAAAAATATTACTCATGCGCATTGTAAAGTGTCAAAAAAAAGCATTTACAGAGCTATTGTGAAACCACCACTGATTTTGTAGGGTGTTACAAACTTATATAAATTCAACAAAATTAATTCAACAAAAAACAAAAAAAAATAATCATGAATCGAAAATAAATAAAGCCGTGTTTTTTTAAAGCGTGACTAGCAACTCTGTAGAAGTTTTACACAGAAAACACAAACAAAATTCTCTATAATATTTTGTTTTGTTATTGTTTTGCGTGTAAACATTTTGCGAAGTTGCTAATCACTCTCTCAAAAAACACGGCTTAAATGAATTATAATTATTTATTATTTTTGTCTATACCCTGAGAAAGCTTTAAAACTTATCGAAATTTAACTAAAGCTGAATCACAAAAAAAAAAACTTGCTCGTTAAGTTCAAAGTGCATCTCAGGGACACCTACTCTTTAAGAAAAAATATACTATGTATTTGCTGTGCAGAATATTCACTCTTTCTTTTATTTTCTAAAACACCCTATATTATATGAAGCACTGAAAGCAAATATGTCACCTTGTGGCTATAAGCTCTGAAATAACGCTATTACAGCTCTGAAGCGGTATTATACAGCTCTATGGAAAAGAAACTTTTACCATAATAAAAATATGGCGATGAAAAGAAAAATGATTCGAATAACCAATTTTGTTTTTCAATTTTGAAAGAGAAAAGGTCTCTGTTTTCGATTAAAAAACACTACACATTTTGTAATTTTTAAACAAAGTATATTATTAATAATTGACAAAAGTTCTTAAGATTTTTTTGTTTTGTTCATATTAAAATTTTTCAAAATCTCAGCGAAATATTTATAATTTGTAATTTCACGAAGTACCTTCAATACATTTGTGATAAAACAAAACGCGCACTTAAAATTCACAATTATTTTAACGAAAAATATAATAATTCCCTTATTCTCTTCGAATATAAAAAATAACTCATCTTGTTGACATTAGGCACTTAATGAAGTTTTACAATACTTATAAATACTTCAAATAAAATAATCCATCACACAAACATAAAATATGTTGTGCAACTATTATATATTATTCTTCGATTGTATTATGCACACTTATACCAAAAAAAAGCTGTCAAATGTGCTCCTTAGCAGATACAAAATGCATAATTAAAGAGCTTAAAATCTACTAAGTCCCTGATAACGAGCTGATTACGAACCGAAATTTGCTCTAAATGTCAAAGAATTCCCTGTAAGAGAGCTCTAAAATTACTCTAAATGCACAACTAGAGCTAATTCTCGAAGTGAAAAGCTTTAAGACTTGCTCTGGAAGTGCTGTTAGAGCATTTGAACAGCTAAATTTGTTTCTTTGTTGGCAAACACAAGCTGAACTCGAAAATTTTTAAAAGATCTGGAAAGCCAATGTTTTATCTGAGAAATGTGTAAATTTTATCAAACAACTGAGAGTCATTATTTCTTGTGTCCCTTCGCTTTTGGTTCAAAAACAACAAACATGCTTCTATTTCTGGCCAGGAGGGTACATTACGAAGAATTACCCAACTAAAAATTTCCAGTCCTTTAAATGATCTATCCCGTTGATTTTAATTTTTAAATTTCTTTTGGTTTATTGAAAAGCATTCACAAAACCACCCTTATAAATATAATTAGGGGTTGAAAATATTTTTAGCTTTATCAGGCAACGAAGAAAAAGGACTGATATATAGCATATAAAATTCTCAGTTTTGCACCGATTTTAATCACACAAAACAGTCCAAAGCCGGGTAGTCGTTCTTACAAAAGAATTACTTGTTAGTCGTTCACGTTATAGTTGAACGGATTTGTAACCTTGCACTTTCATTATACAATACATTCCTATATAAGTTAAGTATGTATATCAAAAATTTTGTTTTAATAAATATAAAAATATTAAATCAAAAAATCAGAAAATATTAGACAAATAATGAAACCCGGGACACTTGTACGTCCCTTAAAAAAAAAACTGGGACAGGCTATTAAAATCAGTCCCGGGAAACCCGGGACGGATGGTCACCGTAAGTATAGGGCAAGTTTATGATTCGTGCAAAAGAAAAAACTCGAGATAATAATTTTCCCAAACATTACGATGATAGAGAACGCGAAAAAAGCCGGTCTTGCAATTCTGTCGTCTGGCCTTAAAGTTCTTATGTGATTCCCTAGAGGGGAAATCGATTTTTTTTTTATCCCAAAAAAAAACGGTACCTGTCATATAACCAATATACAAAATTTGATTTACTTCAAAAACGGCTCTAACGATTTAAAAAAAAAAAAATTACGAGTAACTAAAATTACTAAAATAGGTAAATATTTTGGTAGAAAATTTTTGGATAAAAAAAAAAAATAGCTATTGAAATTTTTTTTTTTTTTAAATTCAATATCTTGAAAACAGGCTAATGATTTTTTTTTAATTTTGTGAAAAATTGTATTTTATTAAATACTGAAAGATGGCATACCAAATTTAATTTTAAAAAATGTTTAAGAATTTTAATGTAAAAAAAAAAATAATTTAAAAAAAAAACCGCTCAAACAATTTTTGATTTTTTTATAAATTCATATTTATTAAGCAAATCAGATGGCATACTTTTTTTAATAATTTAATATAATAATATAATAATTTATAATAATTCATAGTAATCAATTATATTTTAAATTGTTTTTAAAACTTTTTTTTTTTAATGATATGTTGATAAGGTACGTTAAAGTTGTTAGCTACGAGAGCAAGTTTTGTGCGATCCAGTCGTGCCCATTTTTTACCTTCCTACAACTACACTATTAGGATCAGCCAACAGGCATGAATTCAGTTTGCGGAAGAAAAGAACAAAACAAAAAAAAAACAAAGCAGCTACCCGTTGATTGCTCTTGAATACCATTCCTAGATAGAAATAATTTAAAAAAAATTGATAGGTAGGTTAGGTTAGGAGGGATGATGATGCGGCAAGCCACACCATCTCACTCGGATCTCAATGAATCCATTGCGTTCCCCGACAGAAGGAAAAGAAAGGTATAAGAGGGGGTAAAATAAATCGGGTGGCACAACGGCTCATGAAGAACCAGGGCCTAGTGACTAACAACTCGCAACCATTCCTGTGTGCGCCTTTCGACAGTAATGGAAGGGACCTACAATTGTATGCCGAATCCGAACGGCTAGACAAGAAACACTTATTCGTGACAAGTTATCCTCTTGGAGGATTTGTCAATTCCTCGCAAGAGGCAGTAACCCTGAAAAAAAACTTTTTTAGTTTTTAGGTGGATGAGACTGGGAAGCGATCCCAGACCTCCAGCGTGACAGTCGAACGCACTAACCATTATGCTACAGGGTATAAGAGGGGGTGGGGAGAGCAATAAGGGAATTTTAGTTATGAGAGGCCTCCCTGAACCATCCTGAATTCTGAGTGAATTTTAAGATATTTTTCAGTGGCAAGATTGAGATGTCGCCCAGTTCATCGAAAAAATATTCTCCGAGGGCTTCTTTTCTGGGTCTGGCTAAGCTGGGGCATTCACAAAAAAAGTGATAAGAGCTCTGTTCCGCCTCTTCATCCTGACACCCTCTACATAAGTCAGATGTGCTAATGCCCATTCTGCTCGTGTGGGTACCCATCGAGTTGTATCCCGTAAGGATTCCAACAAGTAGGGATAAATGAGGTCTGCCTATCTTTAGTATGTATTCTGTTTTTTTACGCGAAATATTTGACCAAAGATTTCTTGAAATCCGACAAGTGTCGATTGATGACCATCTGACATCTGCGGCCACAAGAAATTTCTGGTGAATTCTACTCTTTTCTTGCTCCAGTGGCATAAAAACCGAGTTGTCTGTTTGGCTCGGGTCTAGAGAAGACCCGATTTTAGCCAGTTCATCTGCTAGTTCGTTTCCGTAAATATCACTATGTGTTGGGACCCATCCAAGCGTAACTGTGTTTGTTGCGCTGAGTATTTTAAGCTCGTTACGGCAACGAACCACCAGTTTGGACTTTGTGATGATTGAGGAGATAGCTTTTATCGCCGCCTGGCTGTCTATGAAGATATCAATATTCCTATTGGCTACTTCACAAGTGACAAGATGTTTTGCTGCTTCGCAAACTGCAAGTACTTCTGCTTGGAAGACACTGCAGAACTTTGGAAGTTTTATTGATCTGTTAAGGGGTGGATCATCTGAATAGATGCCTGACCCAACGCCCTCGTTTGTTTTGGAACCGTCCGTGAAGACCGAAACATGATTTGTATGAAGGACCCAGTTTTCTCTCCAGAGTTCCCTTGTTGGGATATCTATAAGCGCTACTGGGTTAAAATCAATGTGCGGTGTAAGATAGTCCGTTTGAATGTCTATGTCAGTATAGTTCGTTATAGTTCTATGACCATAGTGGCCCCTTTTCCAATTATTGCACTGTTTAAGTCTTATAGCACTTTTTGCCGCCAACTCTTTTGTAAACAAATCGAGCGGGGCTAGTGAAATGAATGATTTTGGGGCTAGGTCCCAATCTTTTACCAAAATTTCTGCTGCAAGTATAGAAAGCTACACATGCTTTTTTCTCCCTTTCCTTTATATATTCTTTCCAGTTAAGTTTACGATCAAGTACCACGCCAAGATATTTAGCTGTGCCCGAAACCTGTAGTGGAACCCCGTTAATGGTGGGCGGGTTTAAGTGTGCAATATTACGCTTCCTTGTAAACAAAACCATTTCTGTCTTTAATGGGTTGACGTTAAGTCCGCAACTATCGGCCCAATTACTGAGCTTGTCAAGGGTTTGCTGGAGGTCACATAGTGTAGGAACAAATTTCCCCGAGGCCATTAACACAATTTCATCGGCATATGCGACGACCTTGACACCGCCTCGACTTAATTTAATTAAAATTTGGTTAACGACGAGAAGCCAAAGTAGAGGAGAAAAGACTCCACCCTGTGGAGTACCTCTACACGTCCTCACTTTTAATTTACCATCACCCATTTCTGAATTTACGAGTCTTGATTTAAGCATGAGGTCAATCCAGTTAATAAGTATTGGTATTAGAGTCTAGGGCTTGACGAATTGCAGTGTTAGCAACGTTGTTGAAGGCCCCCTCTATGTCAAGAAATGCTACCAAGGTAAATTCCTTGAAATGAATTGATTTTTCAATTGTGCCGACCACTTCATGAAGCGCCGTCTCAACAGATTTGCCCCTCATAGCATGTTGGACCTGAGAGAGTACGTCATCATTTAGTTTTAAGCGAATATACGTTTCAATTAGTCTTTCTAAGGTCTTGAGAAGAAAGGAGGATAGACTTATTGGTCTGAAGTCTTTCGGTTCAGTATGAGTGGGCTTGCCAGCTTTCGGAATGAAGATAACATTGACTTCTCTCCAACTAGAGGGAATATAGGTAATGTTTAGACATCCCCTAAAAACGTCCACTAGAAGTGGAACAATTATATCTTTAGAGCTTT
Source organism: Melangyna quadrimaculata (assembly GCA_949320155.1). Taxonomy (NCBI): domain Eukaryota; kingdom Metazoa; phylum Arthropoda; class Insecta; order Diptera; family Syrphidae; genus Melangyna; species Melangyna quadrimaculata. Next base: position 109,525,469 of record OX439484.1, read on the forward strand.
GGAGCATAATTGGAATTATACCATCAGACCCTGCAGACTTGTATGCTGAGAAGAAGTCAATGGCCCAACTCACCTTCCTATAATCTACAATTTGGTTAACAATATTAGAAATTCACTAATGTTAGGGCCCTCGTCCACAGGAGATGTATCAGTTGTACATCCTGGGAAGTGACTGCTCATACGTGCTTCTAAAGTCTCGGAGCAGGATTCTGTCCAGGTTTTGTCGGGTCTTTTTAAAAAGCCCGAGGGAATGTATTCCTTTGACATGACCTTCCTTAGCCTAGCAGCGTTATTTGTAGATTTAATGTCTGTACAAAATTTCCGCCAGGCTGCTCTTTTTGCATAGGTTGTTCGATTTTTGTACTCATTTTTGCCGATCTTGAAGAGATCCCAGTCAGCAGGTTCATTGGTATGTTTAGCCCTGTTGAAAAGCCCTCGTGATTTTTTCCTTTAGATAGACAGCTCTTTAGACCACCATACGGGGTTGAGTTTGCCTTTTCCTTTGGAAATGGGACAAGAACATTCGTAGGCATTGATAATGGCTGACGTTAGTTCACTTACATGTGTTTCAATATCTAAACAGTTTACCAAGAGTTTATTTTCATAATGGCCCAAAGATGATGCCAGTTTTATGTTAAAGGCGTCCCAGTTTGTTTTCCTGGGATTTCTATAGGGCTTTGGATTTTCTAACTCGTGCTTTACTCGGAATGTTATCATTCTATGGTCTGAGAATGTTACACTGCTTGAGACCTTCCAGTCACTGATTGCAATGGAATCAGAGTTATTGGAAATCGTCACTTCAAGCACTTCCTTTCTGTTTCTTGTTACGAAGGTTGGTTCGTTACCTCTATTTAAGATCAACATATTTTTCTTAATGATAAATTCAAAAAGTGACTCACCTCTTGCGTTCGTGTCTGAACTGCCCCATTGTAGATGGTGGGCGTTTGCGTCACAACCAACTAGAAGGTCCCAACCGTTCTTACCTGTTGTTGTTACCAGGCCATCTAGTGCAGCTGATGGCGGCGGCCTCGGTGAACCACCTGGCATATAGACGGAGGCTAAGATAAGGGACGGGGACCCTTTCCTTTCACATTTTAGCGTCGTCATGTCCGCATTGCTATGGGAGGATAAGAGGAAAATATTTGTGAAATTTTTCGCTATTATACATGTACGATAGTTACCTTCTGTAGGCACTTTACCAAAATAGATAATGTCATCCTTGGACCTAAGTCCGCAGAACCTGCCACTGTTGATCCATGGCTCTTGTATTAGGTCTATATCAATATTCTGTATATGTGCTGTATGTTTAGTTGTAGGACTTTTATAATTTGTATTATTGTTTTTGTTTTGTGAGTTGGCTACCGTTACCGGTCGCACCTTAACCTCATTTATGCCAACCATAAGTTTGAAACCTCTAGCGGGAAGCATTGCCATCGTTTTATTCAGCATCACTATGGCCCCTTGCCCCGTTTTTGTAGGCGCTTCCATTGCCAGAACCTGCCAATCACCACTAGGAAAGCTGGAGTTTTGACCTCTCAGGAGGTTTTCCAGCAATTCCTTGACGATTTTTGGGCCCGGCACATTGATGCGGACTTTGGGTCTGGTGGGAAGCTTACTCTTATAGGCAACTTTGAGTGTTACCCCTGCAAGTAGTTCCTTCATCTCGTCGATTTTAACCCGAAGCCATTTCAGAGTAGTAGCCCGTAGCGTAATGGTGAGTGCGTTCGACTGTCACGCTGGAGGTCTGGGATCGCTTCCCAGCCTCGTCCACCTTAAAACTAAAAAGTTTTTTTTCAGGGCTACTGCCTCTTGCGAGGAATTGACAAATCCTCCAAGAGTATCACTTGTCACGAATAAGTGCTTCTCGTCTAGCCGTTCGGATTCGGCATAAAATTGTAGGTCCCTTCCATTCCTGTCAAAAGGCGCACACAGGAATGGTTGCGAGTTGTTAGTCACTAGGCCCTGGTTCTTCATGAGCCGTTGTGCCACCCGATTTATTTTTATTTATTCATTTCAGAGTGGGTTCGTCTCTACAGGATAAAATCTTAAACCCTTTAATTGTCGACAACGGCCCGAATTTCGGACACCCCGTAGAGGCAAGTATCTCGGTGTTAATACATTCGAAGATCTTCACCTTTATTTGAGCCCATTGCTTGGTTGTTAGCAACCTTTCGGAACTCCCCTCATTTATGATGGCCACTTGGAGATTCTGTGTTACCACATCAGCCAGCGTACCTGCATTATGTGCCGCCTTATGCTTTTTGTTGACGGATTTTAGAAGAGTTGTCGAGACATTATGTCTGGTTCTCTTTCTTTGACTATTTGTGCTGGCTTGCTCGACCCTTATGTGATTAGGACGTTTAACCGGTCTCACTATAGGATTGCCGCTCGTTAATCTGGAGGAGGAGGTACCTTGATCTGTTGGTTTATTTTTGTCATGCATCTTGTCTGAGTTGATTGCAACAGCTGGCTTGCTCTTGGTCTCAGTTTTGGCAAGAAGCTTTTGAGCCCAGCTCAAACGCTTCCAGTCCCTAAAACTGAACTTCTTTGTGTCGCCCTGGCCATATCTTCGTACGGCTTTCTTGGCATTCTCTATCCATTTAAGATCTGGATCCAGATTCCCTTCCTTATTCTGTTTTTTTGGATGCACCTTTTCCTGGATCGGTTTTGGGCCATCGTTTGACGGGCATCGATTTTCGGAATTGGAAGCCATCACGGTCCCGGAGGACCCTGGGCCATCCACACAGACTTTGGTTGGTTCACCTTCACCGGGCCCTTAATTTGGAGTCGAAGTTATCTTGGCTTCCGAAAGTGTCAGGGTTTTCGCCAAAGATTCGCCTTGAGTTCGCTGAGGGCTTACAGCCACAGTGACGTCTGCGTCCGAGCTGTAGGAACTGGCTAAGGATAGGATAGGATAGGATAGGATAGTCGTCTTCATTCAGCATACGGTTTTCCTCATCAGACGCCATCGCTCCACTGCCAGCTACCGCAGCACCGTCCTCAGAGTCAGTAAGATCCATGAGGTATTCAGAAAACACCTCATCAATCCCACCGGCACCGTCACTATAAGAAGGAATGCAGTCTTTCGTCGCAGTTATTGTTGTTTTTGCTATTGTTTTTTCATCGATTTCTGTATTAATTATTTGAGTCACTGGCGACTTAGCTTCTTTCGAAGCCAAGCCCTCGCCGGTAGCCGTGACTTCTGCCGACACTTGATTGTATATCCCCACTCGATTTGAAGCTTCTTCATTAACTTTATTAGTAGTTTTTCTATTAGATAAACATCTCTGCTTTGGTTTTCTTGGTTGAACGATCCTACAACTGGGTTGTTGGAGGATCGATCGTAAGCCCTCCCACCACTACAAGGTGAAAACCGTGGAAGGGGGAAAAAAAATTGATAACTTTTAAAAGTTTATTATTTATTGCTCAGTTTGTATATATAATAAAGAAAAGATATAGGTCATAAAATTTTCGTAAGAATTTTGAGTTTATCAAAAAATTCTTGTTATTGTAAAATATCAAACCGTTTTGAGTGTATGAGTGAATATTTGGGACAAACTCTTAGAAAAAAGGTGACAAAAAATTAAAAATCAGTAATATTCTGAAAATATAAACAAATTAAGAAATACAAAATATCCTAAAACGGTCTCATAGACATACAGAATGTTATAAAATTAGTTTCACATAAATCAGTTAATTATTTTATGAGTTATGCGCGAAGGAACAAAATAATTTGTTCGTCTTTATATAATAGTTAAGATTAAGATTAAGATAAGATTAAGAAGTTAAGAAGTTAAGAAGTTAAGATTAAGATTAAGATTAAGATTAAGATTAAGATTAAGATTAAGATTAAGATTAAGATTAAGATTAAGATTAAGATTAAGATTAAGATTAAGATTAAGATTAAGATTAAGATTAAGATTAAGATTAAGATTAAGATTAAGATTAAGATTAAGATTAAGATTAAGATTAAGATTAAGATTAAGATTAAGATTAAGATTAAGATTAAGATTAAGATTAAGATTAAGATTAAGATTAAGATTAAGATTAAGATTAAGATTAAGATTAAGATTAAGATTAAGATTAAGATTAAGATTAAGATTAAGATTAAGATTAAGATTAAGATTAAGATTAAGATTAAGATTAAGATTAAGATTAAGATTAAGATTAAGATTAAGATTAAGATTAAGATTTATGTAGAAAATACAATACATATGTACGTATACCGCAAACTTTTAGTGCGGGACAGGACATGTTCTCAAACTTTTCTCAATTTTCATCTCAATTTTCAAACAAGACTTCCAGTTCGTGGTGTCCTATACCGTTTTAACCTATATAGATACGTTACCGCTAAACTGATATGCAAATATTTTTAAATTAAAAAAAAAGAAACTTTATTTGAACTTTTAATTGTTTGTGTCAGCAAGTCAGAATTCTTCACATCTGCCCATAAAGAGTTATTTTAAATTTTATTAAGCTGACAGTCCAATCCAAGCAAGAATTTCCACGCATAATGTGCTGTTAGCCATGGTATTAAAGATCCAAATTTATCTAAAACATCTCTTTTCGTTCTGGTTTTAATTAAAATAATCTTTGGAAATGCGATAGAATCTCTTCTGAATTTGATTCCATCGCAACAATCACAACTCCTATATTTTTAATTATTTGACAACATACAAATTAAATCAACAACTCCTTACTTGACACATGAAGGGTATTCTTTTCAAAGTGAGCCACTTGCGGCTCTTTTCCAATAATATGCTTCATCCTTAAAATTAACGTAGTACCTTACATAACTTGCCGTGCGTCGGCGTCGCCTACCTACTTCACTTGCCATAAAGCCTTTTTAGATTGATTTTCTTTTCAAATCATAAAACGTTGGAAAGCTTTATTTAATTGACTCGAATTATCATTGAGGAGTGAGGACGTTTTGCTGTTCCTGTAGTGCTGCCTATTTCTTCCAGAAAACTGACCAACGAAGAGATGTTGTCATATTGATTCCATGATAGATTCAGTATGACACATAAGGTTCCGATTTGTCAGACAAACCTTTCGGCTCCAAATTTTACACCATCAATGTTTTTGTTTAAAAACTTTTTCTTTTTAGCAACATGATGTCAATCACATTCTTGAACTGCCGAATCCTCGACGGTAAGCCATTCTTGAAGGCTTCGAAGTTTCGTGTAGTGACTAATTTTGGTAGGTACACCTTTTTTCCATAGTATATATACAACATTAAATTGGCTTATGAGCAGAGTATCAAGGGCCCCCCTCCGAAATTCCAAACAAATCAAACAAATACACTCACACTAAAAAATTCAGTAGGTATACATATTTAATGGTAGAAAAACTTTTTTAAATAGGTACATACAAGTACATACGTAGGTATTATAAAACTTAGAAAGAAATCGTAACAGCAAAAGAACTCAAATAAAAACTTTTCTTGGTCTTTGTTTCCGTAAACTTATTGATAAAAGTATCCATTCTGACGATTGATTTTATTTTTCAAGATTTTTAACTTCTATGGACATTATCGATAAGTCTGAAAACCGTTCTTGTTGCATTGAAGTTATTATATAATTTTTATTAGTTTGAGCTTAGAGAATGTTCGCTTTCGTTACCGAAAGTGTCAAAAATAAAAAAGCATGCCGTTATTACTTCCAGAAAACTGGATGCAAGGCTTTTGTATTTAATTAGCAATAACTCTGTGAGTTCCTTAGTTGAATGAATTTTCTGAGTTTCCAACTTCAAACAGTATTTTAAAGCAATTATAATTTGTTTAATAAGATCAACTGACAAGTCCTCATTTTATTTAGAAACCAATTTTCTTGCTTCCTTTTTTATTATGGCTTTTGAAAAGGCCAAAAGTTTGTCTGGTTGTTCGTAAGACTTCGAATCAACTACTTAGATCATAGAGGCTCTGAAATCTTTGTTAAGTTTGAGAAATCAACAGATGGTGTTCACATTGGACTGACTCTTCCGACTGAAATTTATCTCACTACCACTCCATGGTTACTTACTTACTTACTTAGGTCCTCGGACCTATTACGTCCGTGATATTTCCCTTACGGGACATAGGGCCTCCACTACACCTACGCGCCATCGTGTACGATTTCTTGAAATGTATTTCAGCTCTCTCCAACTTTTCCCCAGTCGTGCCGATTCCTGTTCGACCGTTCTTCGCCATGTACTTCTAGGCCGGCCCACTTGTCTTCCCTCCTGTGTGAGCGGGTTCCACTGCATTGCTTGAGATGCAATGCACCGATCGCCTTTTCGAAGCGTATGGCCAATCCACTGCCACTTTCTTCTTCGTATAATGGAGTCTATGGGCTCCTGACCCGTTCTCGCATGAAGTTCGGCATTGGAGATACGGTTGGGCCAGAAAATCCTCAAGATGTTTCGTAGACATCTATTAACGAAGGTTTGCAGCTTTCTAGTGACAATTTCAGTGACTTTCCAAGTGCTGCAGCCGTAAAGCAGAACGGATTCAACATTGGAGCGGAACAGTCGTAGCTTGGTCTTTAAGCTAAAAGAGTTGTTTCTCCATATTTTGGACATCATTCCGAACGCAGCCTTTGCTTTTCTGATTCGGCTGTTTACGTCCAGTTCAGTTCCGCCACCCGTAGAGACAATACTCCCAAGATATTGGAAATCCTGTACCATCTCTACGGGTTGTCCAGAAATATTTACTTGGATTGATGAGGAAGTTCCAAGGCTGATCCTTTTAGTTTTTGCCGAGTTGATCTTAAGCCCTACGATTTCTGCTTCTCTCTCCACTCTTGTTGTCATTTGATGGAGATCCATGATCCTATGAGAGAGTAAGCATACGTCGTCCGCGTAGTCCAGATGTTTGAGGTGAGATTGCAGAGTCCACTGAATTCCTCCATTTCCATTTGACAAAGCTGCGTGCAGTACGTCACTTACCACCAACAGGAACAGTATTGGTGACAGTATACAGCCTTGCCTAACTCCACTTTGGATTTCAAACTCCTCTGACAGCCTACCTTTGTGCAAAACGTGACACCTGGATCCATCATATGTAGCCTTGATAATAGCAATCAATTTATCTGGGATGCCCCTCCTGTGCAAAGCAAGCCAAATAAATTCTCTATTGACACTGTCGAACGCCTTTTCAAAATCGATGAACAGCAGGTGAAGTGGTGATCGATATTCAACGCACTGTTCGATGATGATTCGCAAGGTGTTGATGTGATCCACACAGGAAGATCCAGTGCGGAAACCTGCTTGTTCGGCGTCGAGTGTGTCTTCGAGGTGGTCTTTAATTCGGTCCAATATTATCCTTGCTATTATCTTGGCTACTGCAGGCAGAACGCATATTCCTCTCCAGTTTTCGCACTGTGTGAGATCTCCTTTCTTTGGAAGCTTGACAATCATTCCTTTTTTCCACTCTTCAGGAAAGCTTTCTGTTTCCCAAGCTCTCTTAATAAGTGGGTGCAGTAGCTCGCTCGATGTCGTTGGGGCTGCTCCTAAGAGCTCTGCAGGAATACCATCAAGTCCAACCGCTTTGTTGTTCTTCAGTGCTTTGATGGCGGTGATAATTTCTTCTTTACTGGGGGGTACGGTGCGTATTCGGGAAATTGTTACTTCGGGTAGCTCAGTGGGAATAGGGTTCACTTCACTTGCGAAAACGCGGTTTAAAACCGCAGAAAAGTGTTCCCTCCACCTTATGAGCTGGTCCTCATCCGAAATTAGCAGGGATCCGTTTGTGTCTTTAACCAGGTGTTGTTTAGAGCTCTGGACACCAGTGAGCTCTTTGGTAATTCTGTAGACGGTCCTACTGTCACACCTACTAGCGGCTACTTCTGCTTCTGTAGCCAGTGCGTTGATGTAGTTACGCTTATCACGTCGCACACTACGGTGAACTTCCCTCATCTTCATGCGGTACGTAGACTCAAGCTCGTTTCTCCCTGCTACTGGGGTAGCTGCGATGCGAGCTTTAAGTGTTTCCTTTCTTCGATCCTTGCCCAAGTTTCGTCGGAAAGCCAAGCACTATTTCTCCCTTGCGCCCGGCCGACTATACTTTCAGCACCGGATATGAACACATTTTTTACAGCACACCAATGATTTTCGATGGATGTGGTTTCCGTGCTGCTGATTGCGTTCAATCCTTGTGAAAGGTGGTCCCCTAGTTGTTGGCGCACTGCGGGATCCTTTAGTCTATCTGTATTAAACTTGGGCATTCGAGTGTTTCCTTGGGATCTACGAACTGCAGCTGTACGCAATCTTACGGTAGCAACCATCAGATGGTGGTCCCGGGCCATTCCCATGTCAGCACCTCTTCTGTTACGGACGTCCTGGAGACTGCTTCTAAAACGCCGGTTGATCGCGAAGTGGTCAATTTGGTTGGAAGTTGCTTGTCTGTCAGTCGACACCCAACTGACTCCATGGTTAGAAGTAATAAATAAAAAAAAAAAAAAAAAAAAATAATAAAATGTTTGGATTTGTTTACGATTTCTTTTGTTAATTTGGAGCAGTCCAATGTAAACACCGTCATGTACAAGAAAATAAGCAAAAAAAAAACAATCTTTTTATGGAAGGAAATAAAACACGGCTGAATTTTGTATACCTGAAAGAGGGCTATAAGAAAAGCTTATGCCCAGTTTTTCGGGAAGCCATCCACACCCCTGAGTAACATACTTGCAACACAACCTGTACCAAGCATGGTAACGGTAGCGACCAACATGACCTTCAACAATTATGTAAAGCTGACGGCTTCTAGTAGAGCTGCCTTATCTCAATTAAAGCGCACGCTGTTGTTATGCAGCATACATTATAATTATGTTTTTCTCACTCTCACTTATGTGTATGTATTAAGTCTATGTATGATTTCTTTTTTCTTTGTCTTAAGCTATATATGTTGTTACGGTAAAATTTACCGCAACAAAAGTCATCCTTCGATTCCTTCCTTTCCGTTATTTACTTTTCGTTACGGCTGCAAAATACTGGCAAGGTTGAGGGCAACCATGGTATCATCAACCATTGGTGTACTTAGCCAGTGTTCTGCAAAAGTAACAAAAACAGGTGTACGAGGTATTTGGATTTTACAATTGGAACAGGCGGTTCCTAATTCCATATGTTCGTGGTTATCATGTAGACAAGTGGTCGCATGCAACGAGAAAAATACCGGCGGATGAGCTGAAGAGGTAACGAGTCAGGCGGACTCTTACCTACTCATAAATCAACAACACAACATCCTTAATACATCTTTATTTAACTTAAATTAACTTATCTTAACTTAAATTGGCTTAACTTAACTTAAAGTAACTTATCTTAACTTAACTAAATTTAACTTAACTTAATCATGTATTTTAATATGGGTCATTAACGCTTAATTCTTAACGCCCTTAATTTTCAATTCTAGTTTTTAAATAGTAAATTGGTTGTAGAAGAACTATCGGAATTGACTTATAGAGTAGGGTTCTAATTATGAAAACATGCCTTCCTCTTTTTTATTTCGAACAAAATGTATAATGGTTTCAATCGCGCTTCGAATCACGCGCGAATAGTTTTTGTTGTAACTGAGAAAATGCTCAGATAGGCTTTTTCTCGATTTTTTTTTTTTTTGGTTTTTCTCGAAAAATTTAGTTTTGTGATAGGTCTGAACTCGGCCATTAATAACAAATAAACTAATATCAACCAACAAAATATTTGATGGGTTTGTTAAATCCCAATAGAACAAGTAAAATTCAAAACAAGCTCGAAAATGTAACCGTTTTTTGCACTTTTTTGACATTTTTATCAATAATGCATTCGGCCCTAGAAGTTGAAAGCTTGGATTTATCATTAGGACAACATCGTAGAAACAGCCAATAAATCGAAAATCTGCTATGTTCAACGCTTGGTATTATTTTCACGTTTACTGTGCTAATTTTGAAAACTTTTGTTTTTGCTAAATTTACTCTAGTATTGCAGATTTTTACCAATAAATTGCTATTGACTCTAGATATAATAATAAATAATACCATTTTGAAATCTGCATTTAACGCGCATATTTTTAAAATAGTTGGCCACTCAGGTATTCATGCATTTTTTTATACCAGCTATGATTTAACTTTTTCAAAAATTATTTGTTTTCACATTTTGCATTGAAATTCAATGTTAAATAATTTTTTTCTCTAAGAAGTCCAACAGTTATAATAATTTTCTTCTACTTATGTGTTGGCACAAGTAATGTTAAATATTCCTGCAAAAAAAAATGATGGAACTCATTCACTTGTAGTCGTGGTATTCAAAAATGTAAAGTAAGAAAAAAAATAATGCACTGAACAAAAAAATGCATATAACTTTTCTTGTGGTTGGGATAGAACTTTTTTTATCAGTTTTCAGGACGGTCATAAAGTCTACTATGCGGCATTTCAGGGTTATCCATTACTTACGGGACACCCTGTATACTTAATTTATTACAAATAATATAACTAATGTCAAATAATTAAAATATCAAGTACATACATTATACTAATAAGATGAAGAAATTTAAATATTAAAATATTGAAATTACTTCTGTTTTAAGTGGAGTGAATGAATAAAATTCAATTAAAAAGTACAAGTGACATTATATTTATCTCGTACATAACACATGAAAAGTACATTATTTGTTTTTTTTTTATTATTTATTACCATTTTATTATTATTACTTAACATTTTATTCGTACAGCTAGACACGAAGATAACTACTTAATATGTTAAACATAAATTTAATAATTATTTATTATTTAAGAAAAGAATACAAACAGAACAAAAAAATGTAAATGAAAAAAAAAAATATCACGTATACGCCATTGTATTCCATTTTAAAATAATCTTTAAACTGTTATGATGGACGATGTGATCGTCCATACAAAGGCAGGAGCAGTTACATACTTGCAACACAGCCTGTACCAAGCATGGTAACGGTAGCGACCAACACGACCTTCAACAATTATGTAAAGCTGACGGCTCCTAGTGTAGCTGCCTTATCTCAATTAAAGCGCACGCTGTTGTTATGCAGCATACATTATAATTATGTTTTTCTCACTCTCACTTATATGTATGTATTAAGTCTTATCTATGATTTCTTTTTTCTTTGTCTTAAGCTAGATATGTGAGATTAGTTTTGAGTATTATGCTTATTCTTGGTCTAGACTCAGAAGCGTGAACTAAAAATCTAAATCTGTTGTTTTTTTTTATATAAAGAGTTTTTTTTTTAATCGGGACTACGTCTGGCTCCCTCATATAACTCCTGGGGAAATCCGCCATTTTGGAAAACGCAAATTGACCTCTCCGAAACTATTGAAACCATCTTTCATTTATACATGCATTTTTTCGCTGCGGGCGTTAAATAACCTTTTATTTGTCATGAAAACTTTTTTCTGCGTGGACAATATTTTTGAGGTAATGTAGTTTTTTTTTTTTTTTTTTTTCTTTTTCAAATTTTCTGATTCCGTAAGAAACTTACGTAATTTGTTCTTAAAGTAAAAATTGTAGACCACAAAATTTAACAAATTTTCATATATTTTTGAAGATAATGGGATATCCCAGTCCAAAGTTAGAGCTTTTAGAAAATTAGCGCTAAATAAATTCAGCCGATAAAGTACGATAACGATAGACATTTTTGTGGAATGAAATATTGGTAAGCTGATTTATTTATAAATTATAAAGGGCTATTAGAAAAGCTTATGTCCGGGTATTCGGGACGCCATGACCCTGGTGAAATCCACCATTTTGGAAAATGCTAATGGACCTATATCTCCGAAAATATTGATTTTAGAGGAAAAACTGTACGGCCAAGGTTGTAGGCAATTAAACCATCCTTCGTTTATTTATCCCTTTTTTTCCGGTGCGGGCAAAACTTTGAAGGTTATGTCGTTTTATTTTTAATTTTTTTGCATTTACACATTTTTGACGTTCCCGAGGAAACTTAAGTGAATTACTTTCCTAATAAGAATTTTGGAACACTAAATTCCCAACATATTGATATATTTAAGATGATGCGATACCGCAGTCAAACGTTACAGCCATTTTGGTATATGTGTTAATTTTAATAACAATCAAGTATTTTATTTACTCCGGAGTTTTCACCAAAATGGCTGTACCTTTTGACTGTGTTATCGCTTCATCTTCAAAAATATTTACAAAATGTTGGAAATTTAGTGTTCTAAGATTCTTATCTGGAAAGTGATTAACGTTAGCCTTTTCGAGAATGAAAAAAATTAGAAAATGTGGAAAAAAAAAACAAATAATAACACGAAATTACCTTGAAAATATCACCCGCACCGAAAAAATATGTATAAATTAACGAAAGTTTAATTTAATTGCCTACAAGCTTGGCCTTACAATTTTTCCTATAATATCAATAGTTTCGGAGATATAGATCAATTCGCGTTTTCAAAAATTGTGGATTTCGCCAGGGGGATCGCGTCCCGAAAAACTGGACATAAGCTTTTCTATAGCCCTTTTTCAGGCTCCTTGCCTTTAGCACCTCATATATGGGATATTCGCAAAAAAAGTATGCCATCTAAAAGGTCAGTAAGTGGTCAAAAAAGGTCAAATAGATTCAGAAATTGGTCAGCCGTAGAAAAATTTTGATCAAGAGTTACATTTTTTCAAGGTCACCAACTATTTTTGGCACCTCATTTATGGGATATTCGCAAATAAAGTATACCAATTGAAAGACCACTGACTCGTGATAAAAGTTCAGCTAGTTGCAGTCATTGGTCAGCCATAGGTTTTTTTAATGAATTTTCAAAGATTGTTTCAAGGTCACAGTATAAGACTTTTAGCACCTCATTTATAGAATTTAAAAAAATTTGTATGCCATCTAAAAGGTCAGTAAATGGTCAGAAAAGGTCTGCTACTTTCAGTAATTGTAATCCTTGATTAAAATTTTACTATGGCTGACCAATTTCTGAAACTAGTTGACCTTTTTTGACCACTTACTGACCTTTTAGATGGCATACTTTTTTTGCGAATATCCCATATATAAGGTGCTAAAAGTTAGGAGCCCCTCTTTCAGCTATACAAAATTCAGCCGTCCTATATTTCGTTCCACAAAAAAATCTATCTTTCCGGTGATATAAGTTATATACTTGCTTTCTGTAAATCATTGTTCTTATGCTGTAATGCTCGGTCACCACTTGTCATTTAAAGACGCAAATTGACACACTTTGACAGGAAAGGGTGGTTTTTACCAACACAAAAAGCAAAGAAAGTAGTAGTAGAGAGCAAGTATAGTTAACTTTGGATTTGGACACAGGGTTAATGATTTCAAATAAAGAAGAAAAAATGAGTCTGGGCTTGACCCACACTAGTGACTTCCCACTGGTGACCTTGAAAATCGTATGCATATGTAGGTACATATTTACCTAAGTGGTGGGTGGTAGAGTGTATATTATATATTTTATGGTGTAATAACTTTTGGTTTTTGCATAATCAGTATGTAGGTATAGATATTGATGTACAGGGCAAAATGTGGCATTACCTATATTTTGTACATTAGCTATTTATAATAGTAACATTTTAATTTTTTGTAAATAGCTTACAATATTCTAATCTTACTTATAAAACTTTTTTTCCTAACTCTTGTCGGTATGAATATTGTTGAACTTTAAGAATCTTTACAGCGTACTCCAGATAAATAAAAGATAATACAAATTAGTTTGGAAATGTATTTTTAATAAGCCCAAGTAAATTCTATAATGATTGGCAAAAGAATGAATAAGTTTGTATCCGTTGGATATGAAAATTTTAAGTGAATGCAATAAGAAAGATATAAACATGAAAGAGATAATATTAATTTTAAGATAGATCTGTTCACTGTTCAGTTGAAGTTATAGAACTATTTCAAAATAGACTATTGGCTAAAAAAAATACCAACAATCAGGGGAGTACACTTAAAAAAAAAAGTTGTTGACTACGTCATTATATGTTAAAAAAATAGACTGGGTTCGGAATCATTTTTTGTTCTCGAAATATTTGAGACGAAAATTATTTTTCAACTGTATTTCTTAGTTTAAAAAAAAGTGTCTGATGTTTTTTTTTTAATATTTACCAATTTGGTATTGTGTAATTATGTGTAAAATAAAATTAGTCTGAAGTGAATATCTTATTCCGTTCTTGAGATATTCTAGATAAATGCCATTTTACAGCTCCTTTTTAAATTGCTGTAGTAAAAAAACGGTCTATTGAATTTGTCTGAAAACCTTTTCAGCATGTTATGACAATATTATCTGTAAAATAAAATTCATCCGAGGTCGATATCTTTTTTCCTTCTCTAGATAAGGTGGACGAAAAAAGTACCCCGAACTTATGTATATACACACATACAGACATCTTGCTAAGAACGACGGATTCTGATTCTAGAGACCTCAAAACGTGAAGATATGTCAACATTTTCAATTGGACAATTCGAACCAATTACAATTACTTCCAATGGGAAGTTAAAAAACTAGACCAGTACAATAAATTCGTAGCTCTATAAAATGTTAATTATATATATATTTACTTTCATTATGTTCATGTTTTCTAAAACTAAATTTAGACAAGAGATCCTATTTTCATTCACTAATTCTTTGGGGGGATTGTCAACCACCTCGAGGCAGACCGCCAACAGTAAAAAGACAATCAAGCGACTTGGTTCAAGGAGGTGGATTGACCTGACGGAACTGGAACGGAAACGACTACAAAACGCACAAGTCTTTCTGCAACAGCAGCGTACAATGATGAACGAGCCTCACGCCTGTACATCAGAGGAGGTTTCTGTTGCAAAGGCCTTGGGCGTAAATCAGTTGATGGGACCACCCAACACTTAGGGAAACCTCAACGTAAGGGGAAGGTGACACCATCAACCGGACAATCGACAGACATACATAAACCTAAGCCAGGGGAATCGGAGCAATCAACCAGTCGTTGCAAGGAGCCTCACGCTCCTACGGGACTGGGAGATGCGTCGAGTAACTCGGGTGGGAATCTCGGAGATTTCATGCACCAGGGGAACTTGCGGAGCCATAGCCCCTCACGCAACCCAAAGGCTTAAAATCCCCCGAATCCCATAGGTAGTATCGACACTAACAAATTTCGCATCAGTGATTCGTCTCTCTCGAGGACCAGACAAATCATGGAGCCTCTTGCTCCAACTTGTCTGGAAGGTGAGAAGACAATCGATGATGAGGCCAGAGGGAAGGAAACGCAAGAGGAAAACATTATGGGTCATAGCCCTAAATGCAATCCAAATGCGGAAAATTCCCTCGAACCAAGCAGAACGACCAAAGACAAAGCTGTATCTGTAACACAAGTGGGACGTAAAGCAAAGGGTCCCCTAAGTGACAGGGAAATACAGCGAAGACAAAAACGAAACGCTGAGAAGATCATTCGGCGGCTCAGCAGAAGGAATCCGGAGTCATTAACGACAAAGGAAAAGCAAGCCCTGGACAGATCGTATCAGCGGGTACAGGACGCGACTACGAACACGACAAACAAAAAAAACTCCAAGGTTACCCAAAGGACGGTGCTGGGGAAAGTGCAGTCGGGTCTCCCGCCCCTCTCTGACCCACACCCTACCGCAGGGTCATCCAAAAGAGAAAGAAATGACGACACGATATCACCAAAGAACTCCTCACCAGAAAATAAGAGGAAAAAGGCTAGGTTTTCGAAGGTGACCGCGGAGGGCCAACAGGCTTTGGAAACCCATCACGGAAACTGACGGAAGACCAATGGAAACTCTTGGAGTCTAGAATCCTTGACGCGGTGAACGAGGCTATCGTTAAGAATGGGCCACTGCTCCTCTTCGGTACCCTCCAAACCCTGCAAGGATTCAAGCTTTTAGCATGCGAGGATAAATATACCTATGTATGGCTCCAAGACTTTGTGAAGAAAATCAATGTTCCCTGGCAAAATGCTGAACTCCGCCTTATTAATAAGGATGAGATGAGATGAGACATTACTAGGCCTTAAGTGGGGACACATTCCCTTGGCATGGCGTGAAGTAAAAGTAGTCTTCATACCGAAAGCTGGAAAACCAAGCCACACGTTAGCCAAAGACTACAGACCCATAAGTCTAACATCGTTTGTTTTAAAAACCTTCGAACGACTAATAGATATACACATACGAAGTACTCTAAAACCAAATGTGTTGTCACCTATCCAACATGCTTACACGAAAGGAAAAAGTGTTGAAACAGCACTCCACAACTTAGTAGGCATAGTAGAAACAACACTCAAGAACAAAGAGTACACTCTAGCTACTTTTCTGGACAGTGAAGGAGCGTTCAACAATGTACAAAATGATGCGGTAAAAAGAGCACTTGTATACCTTGAAGTAGATAATTCCCTCATAAACTGGATTATCTGTATGTTAAAATACAGACGGATTAACTAAGAACTAGGGGATGCACAGATCAAAGTATCCACATCTAGGGGGACTCCACAAGGAGGAGTTCTCTCACCACTTTTGTGGATATTGGTTATGAACGAAATACTGATCGAACTGGAACACAGCGGTGTCAAAGTAGTCGCATACGCAGACGACTTGGCGCTGATAGCGACTGGTAAATTTCTTTCCACAACCAGTGAACAGATTAACTACGCTCTGTCGAAAGTTTGTAGCTGGACGAGGAAATTTGGACTCTCGGTCAACCCGCAAAAAACCGAACTGGTACTTTTTACTAACAAAAGGAAAATACCAGATTTTGTCCTACCATCAATAGAAGGAACCCAACTTAGTCTTTCAGAAAATGCCAAATATCTGGGCGTAATTCTTGACAAAAAGCTAAACTGGGGTTTGAACATCAAAGAAAGAGCTAAGAAGGCCACGATCGCATTTTACTCCTGCAACAAAATCTTGGGTAAGACCTGGGGTCCAAACCCTAAGATCATAATGTGGATCTACACGTCCATTATAAGACCGAACCTTACATATGGTAGCCTGGTTTGGTGGAGCGCGATGGACAAAGAAACAAATTGCAAAACGCTTAATAAATTTCAAAGACTAGCGTGTGTAGGAATAACAGGGGCAATGAGATTCACAGCGGGAATGGAAACGATACTCAACCTACTCAACTTGTACAAGAAACCGCGGCCTACAGTGCCCTAAGACTAAGCCAAACCCATAGCTGGAAAATGAACTCTGTAGGTCACGCACAAATCATCAATAAATTTACGGAAGGGTATGTATGCACAGACTACACAACACCCCGTACAGATTTTAAAAAACTGTTTTATGTCTCCATCCCCACCAGAGAGGAATGGGATGCTGGTTTACAACAATCAGATGAAGCGGTGATAGAAATATACACAGATGGTCGAAGATGGATACGGGTGTAGGTGCGGGATTCTTCTCAGAAACCCTCAATTTAGCCAAATCATATAGACTCCCCGAGTACAGCAGTGTCTTCCAAACGGAGGTTCTGGCAGTGATTAAGGGTACAGAACAAACACTAATGATGGCGATACCACGGGCTGATATCGCACTTTTTACATTGACAGCCAGGCAGCTATCAAGGCCATCTCTGCCACATAAATAAAATCTAAACTGATTTCATGCTGTCGTCAAGAGCTTAAAGTTCACACAACACAACATCAGACTCTGTTGGGTCCCTGGACACTGTGGAATTGAAGGTAATGAAAAAGCAGATAAACTGGCAAGGACTGGTCATTAGATACAAGCCTAACAGAATCCAGTGTTAAAATTCCACCCTGTGCCGTTAAATAGAGGATTAGTAAGAAGATAGTGGAACTTACCAATGACAGGTGGAACTCACTTCTAACTTATACCACTACAAAGAATCTGTGGCCCAGCTACAATAAGAGAAAATAAGAGAAAAATATGAACCTGAAAAAGAGATCCCTGCATCTTCTGATAGGAATTATCACAGGACATAATCTCTTAGGGTATCATAAAAAAAAATGGGACTGAATACTGTAGACCTATGCAGAGGATGCGGAGACGAAGAAGAAGTGGAGGACACCCTTCACTACCTAGGTCAATGTCCGGCACTCTGCAACATAAGGAAACAATTCTTGGGTAGCTATTTCTTCAACGATTTAGCAGAAATCTCGAAGTCAACAGATAAGACCATCTTTAATTTAATGAACTTTATCAATGCATCCAAATGGGTCGATACTCCATAGAATTTCATAGATTACATATTTTAAAGGGATGTTCCAATCCATCGGGGTATCACAAAGGATCAGCACTGATCTAAGTGTGACAGGAACAAGATCTACCGGCAGCCCATCAACCTAACCTAACCTTACCTTGGGGGGGGGGGGGGCGTATAATTGATACAGCTGATATTGCGGTAGCTATACACACCTGCTTTTGAGCGTATGATCCACAAATACGCATTAAATATGCTTTTCTAAGATGTTTCTTTCATTTTAATAAAACGGCCAATGTCTCTTTTCTCCGAAAAAAAGAAAAGAACCGATGTCCAAACAAAGAATAACAATTAGGTAAATTTAAATCTGAAAATTCTGAATTCTTTTTCTTAAAAAAAACTTGTTAAAATATTATACAGGGTGTCCCTTAATTCGTCAAGAGTATTTTAGAGTATGATTCTGGGGTATATTCTAACAAAAAAAATTGTTCTACAGTTAGGCCTATCTCCAATTTTGATATCATTTATCGGGAATTTAAGAAAAGTCTTACTTTGGGGTACCCTGATCCATGTTACCGGTAATTGCGCCGTAAGTACTTATGATAGAAACTTCGTTTAGGCTTTTATTTTTAGAAA
Organism: Melangyna quadrimaculata; assembly: GCA_949320155.1. Classification (NCBI taxonomy): domain Eukaryota; kingdom Metazoa; phylum Arthropoda; class Insecta; order Diptera; family Syrphidae; genus Melangyna; species Melangyna quadrimaculata. Next base: position 109,544,197 of record OX439484.1, read on the forward strand.
GAATACCAGCCTTTGTAAATGCGTTTAAATAAATTTGATACCTTCTCTCAGTCTTAAGATATTTGGGATCAATTTTCTACGGCTAAAAACTGAATATCTTAAGACTTAGAAAAGATGTCAAATTTATTTAAACGCAATTACAAAGACTGGTATTTTTTCAACAAAAAAAAGGCCTAAACGAAGTTTCTGTCGCAAGTACTTCCGGCGCAATTACCGATAACATGGATCAGGGTACCCCAAAGAGAGAATTTTCTTAAATTCCCGATAAATTCCCTTACTGTAAAACAATTTTTTTCTTAGAATATACCCCAGAATAATACCCTAAAATACTCTTGACGAATTAAGGGACTCCCTTAGTTTGAGGCCCAGTTGTTCATTGATGAGTTTAAAGTTAAACATAAGTTAAATCACCAATTTCAAAGGGATAACTCGAGTTTGACTTTGGAAATCGGATATTCTGTTACTGAATAAGTGTCCTTAAAAATTTAAGAAAAAAACGAAATTTCCAATTCACTTTAATAATTAAGAAATTGGAAATTGGACCTCTTAGAACCAAGGTACAGAATTGATTTTAAATTGCTTCATTTAAGGCTAATACTCAGCTGAAGTGAATCGAAAATCGTAAGCGAAAACGTACACGAAAAAGCCTCATCAGATGTGCATACATATTACCCTAAAAATTAAAAAAAAATATCAATTTCAGAAGTTTTTATTAATTTCAAAATATTTTTTTCTTTTTCTTTAAAATATCATCCGGGCAATTAATTCTGTGCGAAAAGAGAGTGGAGACTTCTCAAAACAATCTGGCATATTCATCAATTTCGTTGGTCGAAGAGCGAACTCCAAAACGACAAGCATTACGAACATTTTCGTTTATGACTTCGTCATGTTGCTGCTTTTATTTTAAAGAATTTAGTTTTCTTTAAGTATTGTACATATGTGGTATGTAGATATTATTAAAACTGTTGCATGCAACGGTTGTACAAACTTTTTGTATAGCGAATCGTTTTAGGTTTTCGTCTCTTTCGTTTCACATTCGCCCTATTTTTGAAAACGAAAGCGAGTGTGGAAATTACATTTCAACTTTTAACATGAAATTTTCGATAGGTTTTTTAAGTCGGATTGCTGTATGGACACGGTCGAAAGTGGTATTTTGTTGATTATTTTCATTAAAATAAATAAAAATGTTAGTTTAACTATTATTTTTTTTTTTATAAAAACATATAATGAAATAAACAATAATTTTATTATATAAACGTGCAGGAGCCCAAGACAGCAACGCACGAACCAGCAACAATTTTCAGCTCTCATTGAAAAAAGGTAAAATATGGGGATAGCCAAAGGATCACTCAAGGCCCCTAAGCGCGCCTGAATACAAATCCGTCACATCGCATCTTTGGAAAAGTATCACTGCAGTCTTAAATGGTCACGCAGGCCTCCAACAAAAAATGTGTGTTTTTGTAAAATAAAAGAAGAAAAACTGAAGTGAATGAATTGGCCAAAAAAATAAGCACAAAAAACTTGAAAGTTAAAGTGGTGAAGAAGAACTTTGCAATAATTTTCTTTTGTCTCGCAGATTCGAGGATTTTTATATATTTTTAAGCTTAGCGTTTTGTAAAAAGAATTTAAATACACTATTCCGAATTCAATATTGTATTTACATTTAGTTTCAAAGCCAAAGACTAATACTTGAAGTTATCAAAGTAATCGAGTACTTTTTTGAGTAACGATTACTGACGATTACCAGAGTAACGATTACTAACGATTACCAGAGTAACGACTACTACCGATTACCAGAGTAACGAAAAAATCGTTTGGTACCCGTATCCAAAAGAAATCGTTTGGTACTCGGATCCAAAAGTAATCGTTTGGTACTCGGATCCAAAAGTAATCGTTTGGTACTCGGATCCGAAGGTAACGAAAAGTAATCGATAGGTACTCAAATGTGAGTCCGAGAACCGAGATCCGATTCCAAAGAGGGATCATTACGTTTTTCAAAGGTGTTTTCTCGTGATAACACTTGCAGTTAGGCTGCATAGCTTTTGCTCAGTCATATTTGCATTGAAGGTTTGTGAATGAAGAACAACCACTTGTGTTGGCTACCACCGAGTATTACATAGGCTGGAATTATTGCAATTTCATGGCTGCCACACCAATCATCAGATTCCTTTAGTGGTGCTTAGTCTATAGTTCCAATTTTAATTTATAAATTATTTTTCCGTCAACTAGATTTGAACCTAGACCAAGCTACCTCAGAGGCCGCTGCACTACGCATTGCACCACCGAGGTCACCTGATCGTGTCCATCCAAATGAAGGTTTTTTCTAATTTTACAATTGCATTTGGACAACTAGCACTTTTACAAGCCACACACAAGTAAGATGTTATTCATTCGGGTTCTTTCTTTTTCTCCTAAGATGCTTAGTTAACCCGCAAATCAAGTATGAATGTGCAAACTTTGGGGGGTCTACGATGCTTCTTTGGCTCCCAAATCGAGTTTAAAGATAAAAGTCGGTTTTTCCTATCATGCGATACATCGATTGAAAGGTGGCACTCCCTAGATAACGAATATGCAATTTTTAGTTCTGTAAGATGCATAGTTTAGCCGCAAATTAAGTTTGAATGTGCAAACTTTGGGGGGTCTATGATGCTTCTTTGGCTCGCAAATCGAGTTTAAAGATAAAAGTCGGTTTTTCATATCATTCGATACATCGATGAAATGAGATCACTCCCTAGATAACAAATATTCCATTTTTAAGTGGGCACGATTGTTAGTTAAGCCACAAATGGAGTTTAAAGGGCAAACGTCAATTTTGCGAAGTTGTTTTTTTCTTATCGTGAGATAGATACATCAATAGGAAGAGAGCACTTCCTAGATCACAAATATCCCATTTTCGCTACGATGTTTAGATAAGCCTCTGGGACGCTTAGTTTAGCCACAAATCACGTTTAAAGTGAAAATCCGGTTTTTCGTATCGTGAGTTGTGTGTTACATCGATGCAGTATGGCACATCCTAGATCACGAATATATCATTTTAAGTCGCTACGATGGATATTATTAGCTTAGCCGCAAATGGAGTTTGAAGAGAAAAATATATCGATTTTAATAATTTAAAGACAAAATTTTAGCTGAAAACATCAGAAATACTTTTATTTGGACCACCTATACGCTTAATAATTTTTCGTTAAATAATTTTGTTAAAGCATTGACCATGACCGTAGTATTATGAAAATATAATTTAACAACCTTTCATAAATCCAAAAACACGGTATCTATCTACAAAATACAATATTCTTGGTTTTCAAGTCTTTTGACAGATTACCTACTTTGTGCTCGTAATCATTAAACCCCAAGAAACGCAATTCCAACAGTAATAGAATCCAAAAGTAAGCGAATCTAAAAGTAATCAAATCCAACAGTAACGAAATGTAACGAAAAGTAATCGTTTGGTACCCGTATCCAAAAGTAATCGTTTGGTACTCGGACCCAAAAGTAACGAAAAGTAATCGTTTGGTACTCGGATCCAAAAGTAACGAAAAGTAATCGTTTGGTATTCAAATGTGAGTTCCAGAACCGAGTCCAAGGAGAGATAATTCCGTGTTTTTGTTTTTAATTGAAATACATTGAAATAATAGAAAATAACTTTTATAGTAAAAAAAATGATTTTTTTTAGCAGAAGAATGACATCTTTACAAAAAAAAATATAACTTTTTTATAAAAAAAAAATTATTTTTTAACAAAAAAAAATAACTTTTACAAAAAAACAAACAAACTTTTTTTTAGAATAAAATTACTATTTCTAAGAAAAAAGATAAATTTGTTTACAAAAAAAAATATTTTTACAAACATATATAACTTTTTCACAAAACAAAAAACTTTTTTTTAGAAAAAAAATAAACTTTTTTCGATTTTTTTTTTTTGTAAAAATTAATATTTTTGTCACTGATTTGATCTTCCAACTCGATTTGACAAAACCGTTTGTCAATAAAATAGCAAATTCGTGAGGGAGTGCCACATTTCAATCGATTTATCGGATGAAAAATCAATTTTCAAATTAAGCAAAATAGAAACTTAAGAAATTAACATTCGTGATCTAGAAAGTGCCGCCTTTCAGTCAATGTATCGCACAAACCAGAGAACAAAATTTTATCTTTAAACTCGATATGCGGCCGAATTGTAAAAGTTTTGAAATTATTATGCAAAATATGTCTTTATGGTATTTTGGTCGTCATGAGAAGGTCTGATAATGTTTCGTCAGGTGGAGGTAATTGTGCATATGCAATGTTCTAATGTGAACAATTTGCTTGAAGAACTGAACTTGTCCGTATGCCCTTCGCCGACCACAAAATTCAGACGTTTATTCACAAATCACAATACCTTATACAGGGAAGAACACTAATAATGTTCATGTGGCACGAAGAAGCTTAAATTTTGTTAACCATTGTTGTTTTTCCTTAAACTATCGTGTTCATGCAATAAAAACAAAACAGCAAATTTTTGATGTTTTCTTGTTGAAAAAAGTTATCAAAGTAATCGTTACAAAGTAACGATTACTTTTTAAAAAGTAACGAAAGTAACGATTACCTGAAAGTAACGACTTTTTACATCACTACTAATACAAAACATGTTTAATTCTCACAATGCGTGATTGCAATAAAAAAATATTTCCTGGAAACCATCTGTCAGTTATCTGGAAATATTTCGATAGTTGATCGAGTGGAAATTGAAAACGATTCGCTTCGTATTCCCTAATCAGGCAACTGTGTTTCTCATGTTCTTTCATAAAACCTATAGCTTATTATATAGTTTATTTATTTATTTATATATGGATTTCATATGTTTTCGTTCAACTTAAATGCACATGAAACTTTCCTTTCGCAGAGGAATGAAGAGATATTGTTGTGGATTTCTTTTGTAGTTTTCTTTTGATGAGGTCTTTTTTCTGATTTCACTACAAGTCAATAAAAGAACACAAATTTGCTTACAACTTCCACCGTTAAAGCTTACAATTATTAATGTTCCAAAAGGCCTCAAGAACAACTATTGTTCCCCCAACATTTTAGTGTTTAAAATTTTGAGAAGTTCTATAGAGTTCGAATTCGATGTTCTTGAATCTCTTTACACATTAGAAAAAAAATGCTATAATAAATAATACTATGTATAAAAATACTAAATGATGAATTCATTGTTCATTTGATTTAAATTTATATACACAAAAATTTCCCCAATCGCTTAATCTTCACAAACACAGTCCTTATTTGTATGATTGATTGGATACATTTTTTAGCTGAGTTTATCTGAACTCAAAGTCGTGAGGTATTGTTATCAAAATATTTCCCGCCGCACAAGGTACACCATTTACTACATCATCGCATTGCAACATTATGCCAAAATCTGAACGATTTTTCAATTCTACGCTTTTTTCGCGTTTTTATTTAAAACATTTCTGAAATGAATAAATGTATGTAATACCCACAAATCACCTTACATAAAGGCCAGCACTATTGCACCTACATAGATTGCTTCTCATCAATCAACTCATAGAACCGCTCTTACCATTCCCATATCTCGTATCTACCATCTGCTGCCACACCACGGTGTTATGCTATAAAAAAAGGTTTAAATCATACCAATGTCTGTGTCAATGTATCGATTATTATTTTTATTCATTTCCTATACAGTTGGAAAAGAGTTGCTGAAACATGTTCGCCTACTCCTCCCAAACTGCGTTTGTCCAAGCATGCAGTGATACAGAGTACTCAACGAATGTGCTTCGAAATCTGATACAAAATTAAAATTAATTTTCGTTAATGGGGACCGCTTTACATTGGGTTCAATGATATACATATACATATACAATTATACATATGTATGTTACTGTAATAGTCCGAAATAAGAAAGTTCTAGAGCCCGGCTAGAAAAATGCCAAGATTCTATCTAGTTTGTGCAAGGCCCCAGTATGTTTTCAGTAGGGAAAACCTAGAAGAGCAAAACTTGTCAGATACTTGGCAAGCAATTGATGGATTTCAGTACCAAAAATTTAGTCGAGGGAAACTTTTGAAACACACGTGAGACCCTGAGCATGTTTCGGTACCCCATCAGGAATGTTTCTTGTACAAAACAAAATTTATAAGCATCATGCAATTTCAGTATCATACGCCACTTTTTTCTCTCTCTCCCTAGTATTTTTTTCCATATAACACTTTTTACTATGAGTGTGAGATATCTGTATATTATAGGATTGTTCAGCGAGGAAAAACCTATTCTAAGTTGTTCTAAGTAAAAAGCAAGTACATAAAATCCTGTTCTATTCTGTATGCATTTGTTAAGCAATATAGTATTAACATTAGAGTATGAAACTTATTCACTTGTCAAAACTGACAACCGGAAGATGGCCAAAGGTTCATAATCGCCAAGGCCCTTGTTCAAGCCTTTGCAAACCCTTGCTAGCCCTTTGCTAGAATCTATATAAAGCCCTCTAATTCCGTTTTGAAAGCTATAGTAGCCGAGTTTTTTTTAATACTCATTAATTACTCACTTTTAAATTTTATGAGCAGAACAAAAACAAAACAAATAACAAATACTGAGTAGTCTGATTTGTTTTTGCTTTGCGTTTAAAATAAAAAAGTGAGTAATTAATGATTATTAAAAAAACAAATATTATCGGTATATCATAGAATTTCTAGCCACATTGGAAAAAGTCCGACATGTTTTATTTCATTCCAATTTTTGTTTGAGAGCAGTACCTTTGGTTGGACCGCTTTGCGGGTTAGAAGGACTAACTTTTTATATACTTTGTACCGCTCACGCAACACCCCTATGGCCATTGCTCCGCTTAGGGCATGTTCACTCTCCAGGTGAGCCGACAATGTCAACAGTTTCCTGGACAACAGTGACAGTGGGTAGCTTTCTTACTGCATTCCTTTAGTAAAGGTCTAGAATGAATTATTATGGGGAACACAAAACATTTCGCACTTCTACCAATGTTTTATGGGTAAATTCTAGAATTGATCAAATTTGGAGTCTTACAGTGACATATACGTACATAAGTCTCACATGTTAAATTGGAGAGCAGGATTAAATCAATTTCGAAAATTGATTATACGTAGGTATATGGAGAGTGGCGTAGGATTACAAATTGATTTTTGAGCTCCCCAGGGAATATTCGATCTGGCTCGTGTACCTATTATTTCAGTGACAGTGCGGGGGTAGCGAGCCCATTGTTATCGCAATGAAACCAATAGGGTTGTGGCAAGTATAAATAAATACGTAAACATTAATAAAGCAATTAAATATTATTTATATATCATTGGTATACCTATATCGTAGTGCATACTATGTGTCTGTATCTGTACTTAGGTTACTTTATCTTATTTTGATACTAACAATTTTGTTAAAAAGTCTACAAAACCTTATCTATTTATTTTTTCTGATAAATCGTTGCAGGTAGCTACTAAACTAAAAGATGGGCACGACTGGATCGCACAAACTTGCTCTTGTAGCTAACAACTTTAACGTAGCTTGAAGTTGACAATGTTCATATGTATTGGTTCCATAACATTATGATATCTTATCATTAAAAAAAGTTTTTAAAAACAAAGGACCTCTTGCATACAATTTACTTTAAATTTGTTATTTAAATAGATAAGACAGATAGAGCTAAAAAAAAGTATGCTATCGGATTTGTTTTGATAAATATGAATTTATGAAAAAATTTTTCAAAAATCGATAGAGCGAAAAATTAATTTTTATATACTTATACAATTTATTGAACATTTTTAAAAATAAAATTTGGTATGCCAACCTTTTGAATCAAATAAAATACAAATTTACACAAAACTAAAAAGGAAATTCACTGACCGGTTTTCAAGATATTGAATTTTCAAAACAAAAATTTCAATATACTTTTAAAAATCCAAAAATAATTTTTTCGAAAAATTGTATATAATTGTAAAGGAGTTGCAAGACCGTAATGTCATCATAATGTCATCATCGTAATGTTTGGGAAAATTATTATCTCGAGTTTTTTTTTTGCACGGATCCTAAACTTGCACTATACTACGTATATCGCAAGTAAAAATGGATCGCACAAACTTGCTCTCGTAGCTAACAACTTTAACGTTGCTTGAAATTAACAATATATGCACACATGTATGTACATAACATTCATCATTAAAAAAAGTTTTAAAAAACACGATAAAAAATAAACAATAGCTAAAACGGATAGAGCTAAAAAAAAGTGGGCCAGCTGATTTGTTTGATAAATATGAAATTATAAAAAAAATCAAAAATTTTAGACCTGTTTTCTTAAAAATTAATTTTGTATATTAATCAAAATAGAATAGAATAGAAAAAATAGAATTTTGTATGCCAACTTTTAGAATTTAACAAAATACAATTTTAAACAAAATTAAAAAAATATTCATTGACTAGTTTTCAAGATATATATATAAATTTTTTTAGAAATCCAAAATTTATTTTTTTGAAAAATTGTATATGCCAAACTGCTAAAATTGTAAGGGACCTCTTACATAAAAAAAATTGGTTGAATTCGGTGTAGCCGTTAACGAGAAATTTTAAACCAAGAAATCGGTTTTATGACATGTACCGTTAATAACCGTTATAAAAACTTTTTTTTCTACCAATATATTTATTGTAGAGCCGTTTTTGAAACAAATCAATTTTTGTATATTGGTTGTATGGCAGGTATCGTTAGGTAGAGGATGTGGTGACGAGGAGATACGTCATGAGGATACTCTTAAATATGTCACTGCCATGCACTATGTCATCTGAGAGGCTCCTCGGGAGACACTTCTTCAATGACTTAGAAGAACTCTCTGACATAACAGGCAGATACATGTTAAAATTTAGTAGTAGCCCGTAGCGTAATGGTTAGTGCGTTTGACTGTCACGCTGGAGGTCTGGGATCGCTTCCCAGCCTCGTCCACCTAAAAAACTTAAAACATTTTTTTTTAGGGCTACTGCCTCTTGCGAGGAATTGACAAATCCTCTAAGAGTATCACTTGTCACGAATAAGTGCTTCTCGTCAAACCGTTCGGATTCGGCATAAAAATTGTAGGTCCCTTCCATTCCTGTCGAGAGGCGCACACAGGAATGGTTGCGAGTTGTTAGTCACTAGGTCCTGGTTCTTCATGAGCCGTTGTGCCACCCGATTTTTTTTTTTTTTTACATGTTAAAATATTTGTAGAGTTCAGTTGAATCCTGGTATCCATCAACCAGAGCCCTGTTCTAGAAGTATTTTGGAAAAGTAACCCAAGCAGGTCGTCGCAAATCCACAAAACCATTCATTTTTCATGTGTGTAACAGGCGGTTCACACCAACTATATTTCAAAATATTGAGCGACAGATTGTCGTACACTATACTTAACATCGTGAAATACATCGTGTGACAGGTAGTCCACATAATGATTGAGTGTGTGACAGATAGTCCACACTGGAGTTCAACATGATGAATCCGACCCATGTTCAACGACAAGTGTGACACCTAGTTCACACCAACGTAAATTTAGTATGGCTTAATGCCCAACCTAAAGTGTCTTGAACACAAAAGAAAAGTCACTCTGCGACTTGTTTCCCTATCCCCTTAAGTCTGCACGAAGGTCTACGGGCTTAGAATAATTTAACTTTCGCGGAAATCAGATCCGATCCTGGCTCACCTTTCTATTTCGAAAATGACGGCAGTCCCATCTGGAGAAATATTTTCCTCCAAGTTTTAGTTTGGGCCGGTTTGGGCTGGGGACTTTGCGTGTAAATCGATAATTTTTCGTTTACCTTTTTATACCAATAGGAATTGACGGGAGGGTGACTGAACTCGTCCATTGAGCCACTTTTGGAAAGAGATCGCATGCGTGGCTCGATTCAACTACAGCGCGCACCTCACCCAATGGGCAAGGTGTTTTAGTTAGACTGTGACCGAATAACACACGCACGGCCGATCTGAAAGAGAAGGCAATAGAGTGAGTGACGGATGGACGAGACTGGTTGACCATGACGGGCACTTTTTTGGAAGCCACGAACGAATCAAGTTGATTGGAGAAAAAAAAATTGAAGCGAAAAATTGTGGAAAAAAAAAGAAAATCCGAGTTTTGATTAAGCGAGTACTAATTTTCTGAAGTTGTTAGAAGATTAGTAGAAGTTGTTGTAGAACTCCAGATTGGGAAGTTGGAAACGAGATTTAGTGAGAGGAAACGATTTTTGTCCGGAGGAGATATAGCCCAAATTGTTCGAAGACTAGAAGAGGCAGGATCTGAAATCGAAGCTAAGTATTCCTTGTCTTATGCAAAAAGAAAATTGTGCTTAGAGAGTGTCATTTTTTTGCGTTTAATTTGGTGGCCGTAAAATTGGCTAAAAGTGTTACCCCGTTAGGCCGAAATTGCGGGACTCGCGACCGTATTTGAGTACGTTGTGAGTAGTTGGTTTAAGGGCGTTCTAGAACAGTGGCTAAGTGGCTAACAGGTGTGCACAGGTGAGAACAGGTGTGCACAGGTGAGACAGGTGCGACGGGTGAGCACAGGTGAGACAGGTGCGACAGGTGAGACAGGTGTGCCAGGTGAGACAGGTGAGACAGGTGCGACAGGTGAGCCAGGTGCGACAGGTGAGACAGGTGAGAAAGGTGCGACAGGTGAGCCAGGTGAACAGGTGTGCCCGGGTGAGGCAGGTAAGACACGTGCGGCAGGTGAGGGTGAAAAAGGTAGGTCGATCGGTAAGTGGGTGGTGGCTAAGTGGGTGGTGGCTAAGTGTGCGGTGACAGGTGAGTGGTGGCTAGTCGGGCGGTGGTTCAGTGTGATACGGATCATGCAGGTTTCTGACCAAGTTGGTGGTGTTGTAGGTAGGTGGCCTAGTTTTTTGGATCGCTTAGTGGGTGGTGGCTAAGTGGGTGGTGGCTAAGTGGGCGGTGTTTCAGTGCAAAAGGGATCGTAAAGGCTTGTAGCCTAGTTAGTGGATGGGTCAGTGGGTGGTGGCTGTTGTAGATAGATGGCCTAGTTGTTGGATCGGTAAGTGGGTGGTGACTAGGTGGGGCGATGGCTCAGTGTAATAGTGATCGTGTTAGTTGTGCTGCAGGTGTTAATAACACATACGTGTTGTTCGATACGTTGGGTTCTGTATCCATGATATTGTGTGCTAGCAAAAATATATATATGTATGTGATGGAAGCCCTTTAACGTCGTGTAACACATAATGTCTGATAGCATTTTAATAGTGATAAATAATTTATTTTTGGAAAAAAATTGATAACCGAGCAAGCCTAGCGATAATTTTATACGCATGAGTGTACAGGAATAAACATGCATTGACTATCCGGAAATATGCGACACATATCACTAGCATTCTGACAGTGATAATGCGTTTTTTTTTTTTTTTCTTTTGTGTGAATTATGACGGTTATTTAATCAGAATGTGCAATGCATAGGTACCTACATTTAATATCATTTAATTCTAAGAAAAATTTGAAGAAAACTCCCCTTAGCTAAAGAAAGATAAAAGAATCACGTTCGTAAAAGTGAAAAAACAAAAATCAACCCAAGATTTTAAATAAGAAAGACTTTTTCTGTTTATTTTTTTTTATTTAATATTTTCTCATTGTAATGTTTATTTGTTCTTAAGACTATTTTGTAGTTGTATATTGCTCTTTACATGTAATATAGATAATCATTTGTTTTCTTGTTTTTTTTTTTTGTTTATTACAATAAATTATTTGTTTCTTATATTTTAGTATCACAATATACCTAGTAATTTTTATATAGTTACTCATGTGTAGCATAAATGATCAATTTAAAATATATTAAGAATTTATATTATAATGACCCCAAGCAAATGTATTTATATTATTTTCACACACATATCTCTTGTCATCTTCACAACTTAGACTTTTTTTATTAATTGTTTGGGTGTATATGACATGTTGCTTGGAACGGAAATTTATCATTGTGCAGTAAAAATCTTTCTTTTGTAGTAAACACTCTCTGTAATTACTCAAAGTTAATTTCCTTACAGCAGAGCCTTTAACACCTTTTGCTTTTTTAATAACTCCGGAATTTTGAACATTTATGCTATACATTTTGGCTCTTAGTCCAATAAATTCTGTCATTATTTTTCCACAATTTTCGTCTTTCATGTAACCCAGTTTTTTCATATTTTGTTGGGCAATACCAAAGGGATTATTAGGAGGGTAATCAGAGGTGTCAAATTTATCTTTAATGTCGTCTTGTATGTCATTATAAAAATCATGAGTGTTGATTTGATATACGAATGAATCAGTGTCCATATACGCTAGCCTTAGGTTTTTGTCCGAAAATTTAGGCTTCATATACGCATAATGAAAATCATACATCTTATACTTAGAGATCTCTAAAACAGAAAACCCTAAGTATATGGGCTTGTTGTAAAGTGTAGATGTTCTGTTCATTTGAATAGCAGCCATGTTGTCACCAAACTCTAAAATGCTATGAAAATTTGGTTTCGCTATAAGTGCACGAGCACCAAGCTGTCTACCATTACTAGAATTGTCTGGTGATAAAACAATTCGCACATCTTTTCTTTTATCAACATTCTCCATGGTTTTCCCAAATACAGCGTTATTACAAAATTTGCGCAGGTCTTTTTCAAACTTGTTTGTCGCTTTTGTTCTCAGTTTATTATTGAGATCTATATATTTTTTTAACCATGGAAATTGTTTAAATTTGATTACACGATGTATTTTTTTTCAAAATCAATCCATTATCAATACACTGAATTAATGTTTTATAATGTACAGTGTAATTCAACTTGTCCCGCAAGTCTGCAATCAATTTTTTTGGTTTATTGTTAAGGGAAATACTAGTCGGACAGAATGGAAGATCGTTATGGTGATCATGAATATATTGCGGATATTCTAAATCAACTTCTAAAATGTATCCAACATGTTTATCTGCTAGCAACCATTCTTTTATGAAAGACAAATCTGTTGGAGGATCAATCCATTCAAAGCCTGAATGTGGAAGGTAATCGGACATAGCCCAACCGTAAAGGTTATTAGCATCTAAGTAGATTAAGTATTCTTCAGGCTTACTTTCATCATATTCTTCCATATATTTATTATTAGCCTTACAGTGCCGTAAACTGCACTGGGTCAATCCTCCTCTTATACCCTTGCTAAAAAAATTGTACATATTAATATCCGTAAGGAGCTCTAATTTCACATTTGTGTGCTTAAGCATAGCGCTCGATGAAAAACCAGGCAGCGTGAAATAATGACATGGATCTAGACCATACGTTTGCCTTGAATCCTTACGGAATTTTTCAAATATATCGGATAGAATTATAACATCCGTTATTAAATAATGTTCAAGATATTGAGCTAATGTAGAACAATTGAAATTATTCCAAACATTTTTAGCATGCTCATAATCATCTTCGCTACAATCTAGGTCGAGCAATGAATTCTTAAACGCTGAAATAGGTGGTAATTGCGTTTCAAAAAGTTTTTCTTTGGAATCTATATAATCATAGCAAAAGACACCCTTTCGAGTCATAAGTTCGAAAGATCTCTTATTGCTTTGACAAAACTTAGCCAAAATTTTGAAATCATCCTCTGCAAGGGTTTTTGAAATATTGTCAATGCTCGAGGGGAGAAATCGAAACGAGTCTAAGAATCTCAACTCTAGAAGATCGTTATGTTCATTATTTATTGAATTTATTTGGATACATTTTGAAATGGATATATATTTCTCTTTGTTTAGGGGTATAATTCTAATGTCCCCATTAGTATTACCCAACTCTTTTATAAATAAATGTGCATCATAGCCAGTTAAATTGTGGAAAAATATAGGCAAGAATGTTGGTACCTTATAATTTAAATTGCATGATGAATGCGCCGCGCCCCTAAATTTCCCGCTGATGTGGCAATGGTCTCGAACTTTATCTATCCCCAGAGGTCTGCTACAGATGTGACAATTGATAGCATCATTGAATGTGTGTTCATCCGCTGGCGTCATAGTCATAGGCGTATTTATTGTGAGGTAATCCCTATGTATGCGTTTCGATTCCTCAATTATAGAATTTACGAATACCCTAGCACAGTCGTCACCTGCAATTAAACAAAAAAAAAAAATCAAATTTATAAATACAAAATTAAATATATAATGTTTCTGGTTTTGAATTTTTCTTTTTTTACTATGGTATGCTTACCCGTGTATTTAAACAGTTTGTCCAAAGATGAGTCGAACGAGCATTTCAAGTAGTAAGAAACTGCTATGGGTATATGCTCTTTAATAGATGTTGTTGAGGAATTTCCTGGGTCTGGATGACAATTTTGGATGTTCATCAGCATACATTCAAAGTCAGCATATATGGCAAAGGGAACTTCAATAGATCTTGAATGATGCTCGAATTTTAATATCTTAGAATCCTCTTTTGGCAGCTCAGTTACGATACCGTTGCACTCCTTTTGATGCTTTCGAAAAGCACTATCAGCATTAAACGTTAATAAACATGCATTGCACATACTTATGGAGTGATTTCCATGATTAACCTGCATACTTATCAACCTTGAAATGTTTTTAATCAATATAAAATGGTTATTCGATTCATCTTGGATAAGCAATAAGTTGATATGATTATCCTTTACACCCCTTGTGATGTAATATGGGCTAACAACTTTATAGTCTTCACTCCCAATACTTTTTGGCTCGATTCCAAAAACGTTAACACTTATAGTGGGGTTAAGCGTTTCGAAGAGCGTTATATCTCTTAGCTTTAAGGGGAAAGCCAAATTGTAGAAATTGATTCGAACACCACTCGATAAATTAATTATATCATCTGCGATATTTTCGATATTATAACTGTTGGTTCTTTGAACATTGGCATGGGTCGGATGGAGAGCAGAAATAATTGCCCATTTGAAGCAGTATTCATCATTGTTTTGGATATTTACACATGCCTTTTTAATTTCAATAGATTTTGGAAGTCTAATGTAGCTCGATCCTCTCAATGGCTTGTACTCATTGATGTTGACTTCGATTCGTTTGATGAAAAGAAGACTCCAACCAGAGTCCATGATCTCAAACTCTTCACTTTTGTTGTCAATGCATTCTACCATCTTCGTAAATATTTCCGAAATATCTTGGCTTTGTAGAGCAATTTGCATCGGAGATTTAAACGATTTTGTGCTTATATCAGCATGCTCTTCTCCTCCAGTCGATGTTGAATATTTTACATATTCAGCAAAAAGCTCAATACTGAACTTAACACTGCCATTTCTTTGGAATGCTTCTTCAATGAGTTGCAACACATCAGTCTTACAACTATCCAAAAAATATTTAATGTTCAGTAGATCTTCCCTTTTGTTTTGCAATAGGAAGGCTTCTACCATACCTTTAAAACACTTCCGGATCTTCATAAAGGGGCTCATTGGTACTTTAATCATGTTTTTGTTTCTGTGGATTTCTGTTCTCTCATGGTGTATCCACTGTTTAGGCGAAAACTCTCCTGGACAGGTTCCGCATCTGCGTTTGTTTGATGAACAATGAGGAATATCATCATCGCCTTTCCGTTTGGTTGAGATAGACTGGTCACTTACAGTTAAGGTTGCATTGCTCACATGAGCTACCTCTAAGGTTTTATGAGCACTTAGAATATGGCGATTCAATGCATCTTTTCGCGAAAATGTTTTCACACATTGGGGGCATTGAACTTTACTGGTACTGGTACCCTTATGAGCAGATTTTATATGCCTGCTTAAAGAACTTGCATGCGCGAATTTTTCAGCACAAACAACACAAACCAAATTTGCCATTTTTGTTTGTGTTTTTGTTTTTGTTTTGACAATTGAAGCAATTAGTTTTGTAGAATTCGGTTTTTTAGCAGGTAAACCTTTTGTTTTTAGGATCTGATAGTTACTGTTTTTTGTTTTATCGTTTCACCCTTTTTAAGCAAAGCTTCAAAAATTTAATGACATATGTTTATATTAATGACAAAAAATAAAAAAAAAAACACTTCTTTTTTATGGATTTTAAGTTTAAACTTAAAGGAACTGCACTAGGCTTATAGCAAGAACAATTCAAAATTACTGAGATGTTCACTGATCACTTAATTGCTTGAGAGTAAGAAAAATTGTATTAGTAACACTTTTTTTTGTTGTATTTATTGGTTTTAATTTATAAATGCAATAAGTTTAAATTTGGAAACACTTAAAAGAACTGTACTCGATGGCTCTATAACAAGAACTATTCAAAATTACTGTTATGTCCAGTATTAGAATTATTTGCTTGAGAGTTAGAAAATGATAAGAATTAGGTTCCTACTTTGATTGTTGCATTGTACCCAAAGCCAAAAAAATCAAAACCAACAAATGCATCATATGCATGCATGCTTATCAAATAATAAAAGGAAAACCATACGAAATGGACATAACATATGCATATTTATCAATTACTTAGATTATTGCGTTCTACCCAAAAAAAAAGGAAATCCACGGAATGCAACATAAACATATGAACCCAAACTATAAACAAGAAAGATGTAAGGATTGAAAAGAAATATTTAACGAGTGTGGAAGTGACAACTCATATCCGCGTGTATTAAAAGATATCAGAAAGTGGGAGGTTTAGTTGGTTTTTACCAAACAAGGGAAAAATTCTGATACAGATGAAAAAAGAAGGTAAATGATCGAATAGTTTTCTAAAATTACTGTAATATATAAGAAATGTAAAAATTAAAACAAAAGAAATAAAAGATTGATATTTTTTTTTTTACAAATGTATATTTATTTTTTCTTTGTTTATTATTATAATTTTTTTTTATTTATTATATCCTAGGACTTTTCTCTCCTTTAAAATACTTTCCGGCTGGCACCCGCTTTGCATCCAATAAAGGATCTGGTATTTTTATCCTTTTTGGACGAAACTTTGCAAGAATTACTTTTTGCAGAAGCGTACTTGTCATGTAGTCGTCATCATCATAGAGTTCTTCAATATCAAAATAGTTTGGTCCGTATTCGTTATCCAATTCCCTTATGGTAGCAACCCCATTGAATGGGTCCAAAAATGCTTCTCGGTATCTTTGAGTTGGTCCGTACTCCAATCTTTCCTGGTTGGGATTTGGACAGTAAAAATCAGGCTCCTCAATACCCTGGAATCTTCTATGGTATTCTTCTTCGTTTACAATATCCATTTTCTGTTCTTTTTTTTTTTTGTTGTATTTATTGGTTTTAATTTATAAATGCAATAGGTTGAAACTTGGAAACACTTAAAAGAACTGTACTCGATGGCTCTATAACAAGAACTATTCAAAATTACTGTGATGTCCAGTGTTAGAATTATTTGCTTGAGAGTTAGAAAATAATAAGAATTAGGTGTCTACTTAGATTGTTGCATTTTACCCAAAGCCAAAAAAAGGAAAACCACCAAATGCATCAAATGTATGCATGCTTATCAAACGATAAAAGGAAAATCATACGAAATGGATATAACATAATATGCATATTTTATTTAATTACTTATATATATTTTTATTAATTACTTAGATTATTGCGTTCTACCAAAAAAAAGGAAATCCACGGAATGCAACATATACATATGAACCCAAACTATATACAAGAAAGATGTAAGGATTGAAAAAAAATATTTAACGAGTGTGGAAGTGACAAGTCATATCCGCGTGTATTAAAAGATAACAGAAAGTGGGAGGGTTAGTTGGTTTTTACCAAATAAGGAAAAAATACTGATACAGATGAAAAAAAATGGTAAATGATCGAATAGTTTTCTAAAAATAGAAAAAACTATTCGATGATACAAAAAAAAAATACATAGGTACTAAACTATGAGTCGGGTGGGGATGAAACAGAACTATAAAACGTAAGCATTTGTTGAGGATAGGAATAGTTTATTTTAAACAAGTGACGAAGATTGTCGACATTATGAATTTCTCAGAACCGGATTATTCAGTTTTCACTGTGGAAGACTTTGCAGTCCGAGAAGCAAATTCGTTAAATGATAGCGGTTTCAAACCTACACGGAAGTTATCCGATCTCACGATCGGATTAAATTATAACATTTACCATATTCGAATGGTTACAACAAAGTGGGGGGATCGAGTTGTAGCGGATCTGGGGGAATACACGGTAAGATAAAAAACATTAATTTGATATATTGTATTTTAATTTGTATTAATATTTACAGGTGTTTTTACCAGGTAGATATTCTTCCCTATCATCGAACACCTTGCTTTATATGGCCAAAGGTGGTTATGCTTTCCAAATCACAAGACCATTAGGATCATCATACGAACTAAAATTTTTAAAACTTAAATAATTAATTTTAATCATTCATGTACAAATACAATCATATATTAAATAAAACACAAACAAAATATGTGGTCAATAAATTTTAATATTTTTTCTCGAATGCATGCTTATACTTGCTAATTCTTACACTATCACCAACATTAAATTGACGTTTATCTACATTTTTCTTATGATTTTTAAAAACTGTAAGTAATAATTTAGAACTTTTTTTATTAACACTAGCAGGTTGACAATTTATAGTTCTGTGGAAAGAATGATTATAATCATGCAGTAATTTTCTGTAAATATTTATCCACTTATAGCTGCCATTGAAACTAAATTCTTTCCACATTTTTTCTTTAAGAGTTCTATTAAATCTTTCAACAATAGAAGCTTTTAATGAACTAAATGTTGAGTAATGGTTTATTTTATATTTGTCTATTAAGATTCTGAAATTTTTATTAAAAAATTCTTTTCCAGAAGATTGAATAAATATCTTTTCTATTGCTTTGGTTACAGCGATACCAGTTTTGGTTTTGATAGGAATAGCCCAAGCGAATTTAGAAAAAGTATCGATGACCGTCAATAAATAGTTAAATCCTTTGTTCTGATTACTATATGGTATCATTTCAACCAAGTCCGCTTGCCATAAATCATCAAAGCCTTTAATGATAACACGGCGACGTTTAAAATTTCTACGTGCAGGCTTGTGTAATTCTTCAACAACCATTCGCTTACTCATATTAGTAAAGAATGAATTTAAGAAAATGAAAAGAAGTATTTTTATAATTTTAATTTTGATTTATTTGAATCTTTTGTATAACAGCATTAGTTTCTTCATTCTTAATAAACGTTTCTCTATGATAAAGCATACACAAGTATCTGGCCCCACTTTACACTCATCCAATGACCAACAACAGCTAGAGTAATGAAGTCCATGTATCGATTCAGTGTAAATAGAGTTTTGAAGTTGTTTAAGTAGTCTTATACAATTTAAAAATTCATGGTGATGTTCCACTAGTAATTCATGTTTATATGTCTTTAGAAAATCTGTAATATTTTTAATTAATAGATCGACGTCCATTGTTTCAGGATGATGATGATGATGAGGGTATTGAATGCATACTAACTATATAATTTTTTGAAAGAGGAATTAAAGTAAAAATTAAATATTTTTTTCTTACGCATACATTCTTAAAATATATATATATAAGTACACTCAACTAAAAACTATTCTTATCAGTTACAACTGGGGAGTGATTTTTGTATAGTGATAGTTGTGTCGAAAATATTTTTCTCTCTTCTATTAACTCCACAATTTTGCTTTTGATGTGCTCATCAAGATACTTTTTTACGATAGCATCTATATAGTTTTTAAGATCACTGATTTCGATAATATTGTTTATTTGATCATCAACGTATTCTTTAGAGGTTGCTTGGTGTGGTTCCTCAGGTCTACCAACATTGCTTAAGCGTTTATTTTCCATATTAAAATCACCAGATGGGAGGAGTTTAAAACCTAACCCTGGAGGACCTGTCAGAGCTTTACTTTTTAAAAGTGTCTTGGAGTTTCTTCCGAACTTGTCAACGATCATTTTTAGTTTGAATACATTTTAGGTTTGAGTGATATTAATATATGATGTTTGATTCCTTTAATTCCTCAATTATAGAGCTGATTTCATTTTGATGGTTGTTATTACCAGCGTTTTTGGATGCTATTAAAAGTTTAAGTCTATTAACGAGCTCATTAAGATCATTCCAGTAAACGTATTCATTATTTTTGTTTGTGTACTTCATTTCAGTTATTTCAGAATAAGATTCCCCGGTTTTTTTATTTTTGTTATTAAATCCTGAAACAAGATTCTTTATTATTTGCGTATACTTGACACCCCTATTACTGTTGATCCTAAAAGTATCATCATGATTTCGCATATGGGCACTAGTCTTTTGTAAAATTTTCTGATAGTGCTTTAAATCATCATTTGTATATATGTGCTTTCGAGGTTTTTTCTTTAGAATCAGCTCAATGAGACCCGGAGTTCGAGTACATTTTTCATCATCAATTTTAATAACATCATCATCCATCCAAAATTTAGATTTACCAATTTTCGTTGCTTGTGTATTAGCATCATAATACGGGCCATAGACTTTATCGCGATTTGATTCAGATAATAATTTTTTAGTGAAAGTTGAAGATACCTCGGATGTATTGAAATTGATTGGAGTACTAAACAACATCTCATTATCTCCACTATCTAATTCAGTGATTGGTGATTCTAATACTTCATTGTCTTCCGATCCTTCTTCTTTATTAAATAATTTAAAATTAAGTTTACGACGTTTAATTGGTTTTGTTTCAATTTCTTCATCATTAGGTTTTGGCTTTTTTTCCCTTTCGACATTTTCAACCAACTTTTTTAATGGTTCAACAATAGGTTTAAAAGTGTTTTCCAACTCCGTGTCTCGTGTTATTTCACCAGTTTTTAATTGAAAATATTTTTGTTTTAGAATGTTTTTTGTTTTTATTAGATCATTCAGGATAGTTTCATTCATTTTTTTAGATTTGTTTATCTTTCCTAGTATATTAAGATAAATTTTAAGTTTTCTCAAACAGAGCTCATATTGGAATGGATTCCTTTTTAAGTATAATTGTGTATTTATAGTAAAATTATTTCATGGAAACCAATTTTATATCGACCATTTTTAATACTACTTTCCTTGTCTATAACTAGAAAACCATAATTATCAACCCAACAATGAAAACATAGCTCTTTAAATTGGTTAAACGTCATATCTGAGTTTATATGATCATTGTGAACATGTTTTAAATTCATTTCATCTTGTTTGAAAAGTATAATAAAATTTGCATTATCTCGAATCAAATGCTTGGGAATATGTGTATAGGATTGGCATAAATAGAAACTATCAACACCATTGTGACGACCCATACAAAAATAATCCCTTATGTTGTTTTGCTTCTGACATGCAACATCGTCAAAAAGTTATTTTTAGCATCTGCTGGTGGCATAATATCACTATTATCTGAAAATTCATTATATTCCATTCCTTCTACTGATGAAATAACCTTTTTTAAATACATATATTTCGGTTGATGCAATGATTTGGAATATATGTAAATATTTTCAAACTTCAGCCCATTTGTGTCAAGAAGAATGCTAAGCATAACATTTGTTTTCCCACAGTTTGAAGGGCCAACGATTATTCCACGGATACTGTTTGGGAATAATGATCCATGTTTTTTTTTAATTTTAACATCGGAATCAAAGTTTTGTACTTTAATGACTTGTGACTGTTTGATGAACCTCATATTGATGACTGAATTATTTTATAATAAAACAACTCGTTTATATATTTTTGAAATCATAAATGTTCGAAACTTCAACCAAGAAGGCGGTAAACATTACAATATCTTATAAATATGATTGAGCATCACATTAAAACCATCAGTTGTAAAAAATCTTCTGAAGGAGGAGGACTTTTAAACAATATTATTGATAAACTGCCAATTGAACTACATTTACCATTTACATTTATTTCAGAATAAGATTCCCCGGTTTTTTTATTTTTGTTATTAAATCCTGAAACAAGATTCTTTATTATTTGCGTATACTTGACACCCCTATTACTGTTGATCCTAAAAGTATCATCATGATTTCGCATATGGGCACTAGTCTTTTGTAAAATTTTCTGATAGTGCTTTAAATCATCATTTGTATATATGTGCTTTCGAGGTTTTTTCTTTAGAATCAGCTCAATGAGACCCGGAGTTCGAGTACATTTTTCATCATCAATTTTAATAACATCATCATCCATCCAAAATTTAGATTTACCAATTTTCGTTGCTTGTGTATTAGCATCATAATACGGGCCATAGACTTTATCGCGATTTGATTCAGATAATAATTTTTTAGTGAAAGTTGAAGATACCTCGGATGTATTGAAATTGATTGGAGTACTAAACAACATCTCATTATCTCCACTATCTAATTCAGTGATTGGTGATTCTAATACTTCATTGTCTTCCGATCCTTCTTCTTTATTAAATAATTTAAAATTAAGTTTACGACGTTTAATTGGTTTTGTTTCAATTTCTTCATCATTAGGTTTTGGCTTTTTTTCCCTTTCGACATTTTCAACCAACTTTTTTAATGGTTCAACAATAGGTTTAAAAGTGTTTTCCAACTCCGTGTCTCGTGTTATTTCACCAGTTTTTAATTGAAAATATTTTTGTTTTAGAATGTTTTTTGTTTTTATTAGATCATTCAGGATAGTTTCATTCATTTTATTAGATTTGTTTATCTTTCCTAGTATATTAAGATAAATTTTAAGTTTTCTCAAACAGAGCTCATATTGGAATGGATTCCTTTTTAAGTATAATTGTGTATTTATAGTAAAATTATTTCATGGAAACCAATTTTATATCGACCATTTTTAATACTACTTTCCTTGTCTATAACTAGAAAACCATAATTATCAACCCAACAATGAAAACATAGCTCTTTAAATTGGTTAAACGTCATATCTGAGTTTATATGATCATTGTGAACATGTTTTAAATTCATTTCATCTTGTTTGAAAAGTATAATAAAATTTGCATTATCTCGAATCAAATGCTTGGGAATATGTGTATAGGATTGGCATAAATAGAAACTATCAACACCATTGTGACGACCCATACAAAAATAATCCCTTATGTTGTTTTGCTTCTGACATGCAACATCGTCAAAAAGTTATTTTTAGCATCTGCTGGTGGCATAATATCACTATTATCTGAAAATTCATTATATTCCATTCCTTCTACTGATGAAATAACCTTTTTTAAATACATATATTTCGGTTGATGCAATGATTTGGAATATATGTAAATATTTTCAAACTTCAGCCCATTTGTGTCAAGAAGAATGCTAAGCATAACATTTGTTTTCCCACAGTTTGAAGGGCCAACGATTATTCCACGGATACTGTTTGGGAATAATGATCCATGTTTTTTTTTAATTTTAACATCGGAATCAAAGTTTTGTACTTTAATGACTTGTGACTGTTTGATGAACCTCATATTGATGACTGAATTATTTTATAATAAAACAACTCGTTTATATATTTTTGAAATCATAAATGTTCGAAACTTCAACCAAGAAGGCGGTAAACATTACAATATCTTATAAATATGATTGAGCATCACATTAAAACCATCAGTTGTAAAAAATCTTCTGAAGGAGGAGGACTTTTAAACAATATTATTGATAAACTGCCAATTGAACTACATTTACCTTCGTACAATTACTGTGGACCTGGCACAAAATTGCAAGAACGTTTAAGTAGAGGAGATAGAGGCATTAATGAACTGGATGAGGCGTGCCGCCTGCATGATATAGCATATTCAAAAAGTAGTTCACTATCGGATCGTCACGTAGCAGATAAAATTCTGACAGAACCAGCTTGGAAAAGATTTAAAGCAAAGGACTCATCAGTTCCTGAAAAGTTAAGCAGCCTTTTAGTCACCAACATGATGAAAGCTAAGACAAAATTGGGAATGGGTGTTAAAAAGAATAAAACAAAACAAAAAATTAGTGAGAAGAAAATCTGTAACAAAAATTTGTTTAAGAAAGCTATAAAAGAAGCACGAAATGCTATAAGAAGCAATATTAACTGTTGTGGTACAACATCTATTGCTAGTATTGCTTTAAAGGCAGCCAAAAGTGTTATTAAAAACAAGAAAAAAAGTAACATAAAAACACCAAGAATAATTCCAATTCCAAAAACAGGGGGCTTTCTTCCATTTGTAGCTCCTATTCTTGCAGGCTTATCGGCTATAGGAACTCTTACGGGAGGAGCAGCTGGTGTTGTAATAACCCTTAATGCTGCAAGCGCTGCCAAAAAACAGTTGGAAGAAAACATTAGACACAACAAGGCTTTGGAAGCCGTTGCAATCAAAGGAAACGGCTTATATTTACAGCCCTATAAAAATGGGCTTGGTCTTTTTATAAACAACACCAACACAAAAAACTAATAGATCTGCTACCCAACCAACCTTTAACAAACTTTGACATACAACGGTTTGCAGTGAAGCATATACCACACTTTAGAGGAGTCTTTATGCGAAACTCATTACCAACAAAGTCATTTATCCAGGAGTGTAGCGTTATCAATTTGGATGATGAATCTGGTAGAGGTACACATTGGGTGGCATATATAAAAAATAAAAACAATTTTGTAAAGTATTTTGACAGTTTTGGTAATTTAAGACCTCCAATTGAAATAATAAAATATCTAGGAAATCGGATAAATTATAATTATATTCAAGAACAGAATTTTAATACATTTATATGTGGTCATTTATGTTTAAAGTATTTATTAGATCAATCTCAAAAGGTTTTCAAAAATAAAAATGAATAAAGTGAATGAAATAAAAAAAAATATATCATTCGTCTTTTAACCAACATGTCGGTAACATTAACTCTTAGCGGAAACGACTCATCTCTTACAGCGGAATATTTCCCACCAATTGTATTAAGGTCCAACTATGTCTGCGGCCTCATAGATTTTCAATCATATAACTCTATACCAAATGTGGATGATTTAAATAACTTGTTTCACGTAGGTGAAAATGTTATTTCGTTTCCTATTGGCTCATATGAGATTGGAGACATAAACAATATTATACAAAAGAAACTTAGTGAAATTAATAAAAAGAAAACGAATTTAAATAGAAAAAGTGAAATTAAAATCATAGCCAACAGCAATACTCTGAAATGTGAAATTTATAGTTCAGAAGCAATAGATTTCTCTAAACAAAATTCTATTGGTTCGCTTTTAGGATTCAGTAAGAAACTGTTGGAGCCTAATATATTACACGAATCAGATCTTTACGTTGACATAAACAAAGTTAATGCAATACGTGTTGAGTGTAATATTATAGATGGAACGTATATTAATAACCAGTTGGCGCATATTTTACATGAATTTTCTATAAACGTGAGCCCAGGCTATAAAATCATTGAGGTTCCTAGAAATGAATAACATCGTTAAGTTTAAAGTTCATTGATCAAGACGGTAGAATTATTAATTTTAGAGGAGAAAAAATAACTGTTCGATTACATTTAAAGCCAGAAATATGATTATATATGAACAAATTTCTCACGCACAAAATTCTTATATAAACTCTGTTATCAAAAATTTATTACCTAATCAAGTTTTGACCTCAGCATCGTCAACACATCACCTCACAAAAGAAAATAAAAACTTTTTGCTATCATTGGGGTTCATCTTAAAAAAAATAAAAACCTAGGAAATATCATGTTAAACATTTTTCAAGATCCAGAGTACAATGAATCTATTTCTAAATATGAGTACCACACTTACTCACCTTATCAAAACAATTTTGAACGGAATGACATCATTCAGATCTTTATACAACATCAAAATCTTAATGTTTTACCTTCGGAAAGTTTTTTATGCATTGAAGGATCACTTAAACAACGGGAAGGAAAAGATATTCTGAGTACGAAACTGGTAAACAACTCAATGGCTTTTCTTTTTGATGAAACACGTTATGAATTGAATGGAAGAGAAATTGACTGTAATAGGAATGTTGGAATTACTTCAACGATAAAAAACTACCTTTCCTTAACTAAAAACGAGAGCGATATGCTTTTAAATGCTTCGTGGTCTCCTGAGGCATGTATTTCTTTAAAGTCATTTAACTTTAACTACTGTATCCCACTGAATAAGCTTTTGGGATTTGCTGAAGATTACAAACAAATTATACCTAACGCCCGACATGATCTAATTCTTACTCGTGCCAGAATAGATGAAAATGCATTAATTTCAACAGTTGATGAAAAAGTTGAGGTTCAACTTCATAAGGTTCAATGGAAAGTACCACATGTAACTTTATCCGATTCAGTCAAGTTGGATTTATACAAATCTATAAATAAGAATAAGTCTATTAAAATTGCTTTCCGCAACTGGGATCTGTATGAATATCCTACGTTGTCATTCTCCGATCATAATATTTGGAACATCAAAACAACAACACAAATTGAAAAACCTCGATACATTATTGTTGCACTACAAACTGAAAAAAATAAAAAACTAACGGAGGATATAACCACATTTAATCATTGTCATATAACAGACATAAAAGTTTATCTGAATTCAGATGTATACCCTCAGGAAGACCTAAACATTTCTTTCGATCGAAACAGATATAGTTGGCTATACAAAATGTATACTGATTTTCAAAAAACCTACTACAACAAAACAATGGCTGAGCCTCTTCTTTCTTGTGATCAATATCAATCGCACGCTCCAATTTTTGTTATAGATTGCAGACATCAGAACGAATCCCTTAAAACAGGACCTATCGATATTCGCTTGGAAATGAGATCATCACTGAAAATTCCTTTAAACACTTCAGCTTACTGTCTTATGCTGCATGATCGCATTATTGAATATAATCCACTTAGCCAAGTAGTCACCAGAATTGTTTAAAACATAAAACATAAAAATATAATAAATAAAAAAAAATATTAAATAAAAAAATAAACAAAAAAAGTCTTTCTTATTTAAAATCTTGGGTTGATTTTTGTTTTTTCACTTTTACGAACGTGATTCTTTTATCTTTCTTTAGCTAAGGGGAGTTTTCTTCAAATTTTTCTTAGAATTAAATGATATTAAATGTAGGTACCTATGCATTGCACATTCTGATTAAATAACCGTCATAATTCACACAAAAGAGAAAAAAAAAAAAAACGCATTATCACTGTTAGAATGCTAGTGATATGTGTCGCATATTTCCGGATAGTCAATGCATGTTTATTCCTGTACACTCATGCGTATAAAATTATCGCTAGGCTTGCTCGGTTATCAATTTTTTTCCAAAAATAAATTATTTATCACTATTAAAATGCTATCAGACATTATGTGTTACACGACGTTAAAGGGCTTCCATCACATACATATAGTATATATTTTTGCTAGCACACAATATCATGGATACAGAACCCAACGTATCGAACAACACGTATGTGTTATTAACACCTGCAGCACAACTAACACGATCACTATTACACTGAGCCATCGCCCCACTTAGTCACCACCCACTTACCGATCCAACAACTAGGCCATCTATCTACAACAGCCACCACCCACTGATCCATCCACTAACTAGGCTACAAGCCTTTACGATCCCTTTTGCACTGAAACACCGCCCACTTAGCCACCACCCACTAAGCGATCCAAAAAACTAGGCCACCTACCTACAACACCACCAACTAGGTCAGAAACCTGCATGATCCGTATCACACTGAACCACCGCCCGATTAGCCACCACTCACTAGTCACCGCACACTTAGCCACCACCCACTTAGCCACCACCCACTTACCGATCGACCTACCTTTTTCACCCTCACCTGCCGCACGTGTCTCACCTGCCTCACCTGGGCACACCTGTTCACCTGGCTCACCTGTCGCACCTTTCTCACCTGTCTCACCTGTCGCACCTGGCTCACCTGTCGCACCTGTCTCACCTGTCTCACCTGGCACACCTGTCTCACCTGTCGCACCTGTCTCACCTGTGCTCACCTGTCGCACCTGTCTCACCTGTGCACACCTGTTCTCACCTGTGCACACCTGTTAGCCACTTAGCCACTGTTCTAGAACGCCCTTAAACCAACTACTGTTGTGTTTTCGGGAACTTTCCCAAAGTGACCTTTCCTTTTGTCCTTTGTGGCACACCATATTGTCAATTTGTGATATTTTGCAATTTCAATTTCATTTTATCTCTGGAAAATTGGCCCTCTGCCGATTTCCAAAGAGTCTTGTTAACTTTATTTTATTGTCGAAAAAATTTAGGGTTTTACACGTATATCTAAAAAGGTTTCCCTAATAAAATCAGTTCTTCTATTGGAAATTTAATTCTTGTGTCGTGTTCTGATTTCAAAAGAGAATTTTCGTTGTTTCAGGTTTGGTAAGTTTCAACCTTTTTTTATTAAAGAAAAACTTCCTGGCGCCCATTTCTCATCAATTGGACCTTTGTAGTTGGTTTTCCAATTAATTAATTAAATAATTTTCATTTTTGATATCTTTTCGATTAATCGAATCGATCAGTCGAATTTAACCTGAGTTGAACCCACCCCACCACTGAGCAGCACTGGTGGCAGCACTTTACCTGCTCATTTCATTTTATTCCCAGTTTCAATTGTCGCGACGCACATCGTCTGGTGCATTTTCTTTTAATTTCGATTGTTAATATAATTCGGATTCGGAAAATCCACTTGCGTTTTGCGAATTGTAATTCGCCATCCTAATCATAAATACATCGTAAGGTTTGCGGAAAATATATTACAACAATTGGCGCCCAACGTGGGGTTCGTATTTTTGAAAAAAAAAAAGTGCATTCGTTGTACATACATACTCTACCTGTTTGTGTGGTGTTTTCAGTTTGTCTTTTTGGTGTACCTATTAGGGAAATGTTTTATTTAGCGTTATATTATTTTGCAAGGAGTTTGTATACTTTTAATTCTTTTTGCTTTTTCCCAGGTACATAAAATATTTCCAACAAGAAAATACAAGTGTGCAAGGAAAATTCATACATACATGATACATACTGTGGTCGAGATAATAGAAACAAACAAAAAAGGGGTAATTAGAAAATTACCAAAGCAAGTAAGGTTTTCTTTTATAAATTTGTTTTTTTAATTATTTGTTAGGTAATTGATAACAGAATCAATTACTTACATATATACTTACCTATTTCCTATATACATATATTCCATATTTATTATATACAATTATACATATATACAAAATTGCAATAATATTTTTCGGTGAACACTTCTTCCATGACTTAGAGGAACTCTCTGACATTACAGGCAGAAACATGTTAAAATTTATTAACATTTATTATATTTATTAACATGACTTGACAATTATTAAATCTGACTAAACAAAGCAGTCACATACACCAACCACTGGTCTATCAAATTCACCCACCAGACGTTACATGAAGCCACTGCTGCAACGGGCCTGGTGGAGGGATGATCTATCCAGTGGGTGCAAAGGAAAGGAACACGCCCTATAAAGACAATGGTGCGTTAACCCCTCCTCAACACGGTGTTTAAGTAGCGACAATTAATTAATTTGAAAACACCCTTCGACTTTTCAGGCTATAGCTTGCTGAAACTTTATCGACGCCCTTTACGGGCTTTGTCATAATAGGATTTATCATAGGTTTCTTTTTATGGTGATTAAATCCTTAGGGTACCACAATGGATCTACACTGATCTAAGTGTGACGGTAACAAGACAAACCGTCAGCCGACTATAACCTAACCAAAATAACATATTTTGCAACATATTTTTGTTCGTATTGAATGATAAAATTTCAAAATTGTTAGCAATACTGACCCAATAACAAGCATCTTCAATCTCTAGCAACATTTTAGTTGTTCACAATATGGGCAAGTTCGTGCAATCCAGTCGTGCATTTTAATTTTAGGTCTCTGCATCAAAATTCTGGCTGTCAACCGGGCAGCATCGCATAATATTCTCATCTTTATTACCTTCAGAAAAGTATGTATTGCATTTTTCACAACTAGAACAGGATGCAATTAAATCCAGGATGTACAGGGAATTGCTGTCATGATAATTTTGAATGAAGCCATTCAAAAACAACCCAAACCGCCAATTTCTCTGCACA
This sequence comes from Melangyna quadrimaculata, assembly GCA_949320155.1. Taxonomy (NCBI): domain Eukaryota; kingdom Metazoa; phylum Arthropoda; class Insecta; order Diptera; family Syrphidae; genus Melangyna; species Melangyna quadrimaculata. The sequence goes on from OX439484.1 coordinate 109,574,198, forward strand.
CAAAACTACAGGACTCCCGCTTGGTAATGTAATGTAATGTCCATTCCAGTTGTTTATGTTAACATAAAGGGACAACAGAAGGTTAAGGATATTGTTTGTTTTGTTGTTATATATATGTGTAAAATAAGCAAACAAAGACGTTTCAGTTCCATGTTTGTTGACTTTCAAATTAAACTCGAAAATCAGCTTAAAATTTATAAATTTTCTCAAATATTTCCAAGAGTGTTGTTTTCAACTAATCAGGTGGATTTTCTTGCTGGGAGAAATCGCAAAAACGTGGCGCTAGCTAAGTAGCATGAACATCAAAAGCTCAGCAGATTTGGAAGTATACTAAACATCTTATTGGGAATACTCTACATTTCAAGTGGAAGTGTGTGCAATAATTTAGAAACTCCGGGCTACCTGAAGAGGTTCTTGTATTAAGGTTTTAACGATTGTTATTGTTTGGTCAATAAATGGACTTGGTAAGAGGACGAATATAGCTAGGAGCTTGAACAATTTTTGGAAAGCAACTGGCCACAGCACTTAGATGCGATGTAAATGTGTTCGTGATGTGCCTTTGAAGTGAATTGATCGATGAATATTTGAGTGAATATGAAAAGATTTTGGCATACGTGTACGGCGACATGTAGACTTAAAAGATAAATCGAAATTCTCTCCTTCTGTGTTTTCAGAGCAATAGGAAGGACCCTTCAGTGATATCCTGCATTTGCTTATCGATTTTTGGACGTGTGGAAATGATAAGTAGAAACCTTTAAAGAGAAAGAAAGACCTAAAATCGAAAATCTTCGAATAGAAAATCCATTATATTAATTTAAGGACGAATATATCTAGGTATGGATTACATATATAATGGAGAGTGGTATTGGTTTCGTATAAAAGTAACAGTGTGAGTGCGACAAAAATAGTCAACACAACCCTTATGGGAGAGCTTTTTGAAATACACTGGTGCCTGTTGCTGAAATTCCCACTGAAGTACAAAAAAGAACCACTGAGTTATCACATTTTTTTTGTAATCTTGTTAAAACCCGCGTTAATTTCACCATGACCTACCAACTGCACATCCAAGTGCACGCTGCTACCTTCTCTGTGATAAAACTGCAACCCTCGTTATGTGGATTAAAAATAAACACATTGGGGCATATTCATAGTCGCAGATAGACCCAGGTTTAACTAAACTACAGTTTAAGACAATTTTGGCTCAATGAATACAGACCGATTTTAAATACAAATTGTTGGTTTTATATTTTAATAAGATAATTAACTAAGTATACTACACAAATAGCTTGAAATATGTTGAAATGATAAACTTAAAAAAATAGAATCAACGTCCAAAAATTCAACTAAAGCTATGTTTAACTTAGACCCAGGTCTAAAATGACTATGAATACGCCCCATTGTAGTACAGGCAATGAGGAAAAATCTGAAAAAAGTTTTGACGTCTGAAAAGTTTGAATGCAGTTTTGAAAAGGGGTAGGTTTTTAGCATAAATCTCGATTTGCGGGATTTTTGGTCTTGTGGGGCGTTCGCCATCTTGGAAAAACGACTTCTTTTGATAATTTGCGTTTTTCTCACTTCCTATGCTTTTTTATGAAAGCAATATTATATATTTAAATTTCCTACAAATCGGTATATAAATTATTTTTCTGGTGTAGATAATTCAAAAGTTATTAATGAGAAACGAGTACAAAATTAGGCCTTACGGGCTAAGTTATCGAATAGCTCCCAAACTATTACTTTTATAAAAAAAAAGTCTTAAATTAAAGGCATAACAATAGGCCCCGTTTAGGCAGAAGGGGCAATTTTATAAGAAAATGACTTAAAATATAAAAATAATTATTAAAAATCAACGGCAACACTTAAAATATCATGTTATAGCTTTTTTGAAAGCTAAAGACCTATTCTTAAATTAACTTTTTAAATCAAGTTGTTTGAGCAAATAGTTTTAGAGAAAATAATTTTCAAACTCAAAAACCTTCTTTCCAAGATGGTGGACGCCCCACAAGACCAAAAATCCCGCAAATCGAGATTTACGCTAAGGAGCAACCCCTCTTCAAAACTGCATTCAAACTTTTCCGACGTCAAAACTTTTTTCAGATTGCCCTTATTTGACTCCCCGTTGCCTGTCCTATTGGCGCAAAATTTTAAACAGCCTGGCGCAAAATTATAGTCACCTCCTGTTTACTAGGTAAAACCATTTTATTTTAAAAGCAGGTACTAATTTTGTATCAAACTATAAACATTTTGTAACCTACCTACAACAACTAGTGTAACCCTTTAGTCCTACTACTTTTTTTCGAACAGACCCAAAAATGAACAGTTTGGGAAAGCACATACAGTTTGAGGAGTATATTTTTTTAAAAACAAATGAAAGAAGGCAGCAGACTTAACACCTTAAGTCTGCAATTGGGAAAACTTTAATTGTCAAAAAAAAAAGTATGAATGATGAAAATGTATCCAATAAACTACAAACATAGGTACATACAAACATCAATTTGTTTTATAATTTTGTTGCATTTTTTTCTATGATGATAAAGTGAAGGTAGAGGGTAGGGACGAAAGTGAGCAGACCAGACAGTGATCTTTTAAAATCAGCATCCAGAGTAAAATTCTTCTTTTATACACTTTTGGATTTCAGAAATCACTTGAAGACATTTTAGAATGCCATGCGACTAATAGATAGGTAATTTGGCTCAACTGAACCCCATTTTAAAAGATAAAAGGTACTTTCCTGGCTAGCGATAAAGTGGGCTTCATTACGACTATAATTGTCAAAATACTAATTTTGATTTTAGTATCTACCAAAATCATTTTAAAGTGTACTTTATGCGAATATCATTTTGCGCTATTATTAAGGATTTAGTATGATACTACTTAACATTTTACTAATTCTTTAACAGTTTACTAAAATTTTCTAAATTTTAAATACTTTTTAGCTAATTTCCTTCATAAAATTCAGCTGAACACGTCCAAAAAAGTGACAGCTTGTGCAAAAAATTCACAAACACCCCTGATTTTGACAATTTTAAACGTCAAAGTGTCATATGGATTTAGTACGATACTAAAAAGATAAAATAGCCATTTGGTGATTTTAACTTTAGTAAAATGTTAGGAGATATTATGATGCTTAACTCGTTTAAAATTAGCAAATATAGTATTATACCTACTTAAAATGATTTAACATCGTACTAAATCGACTAAAGTTTTTTAACAATTAAAAACGGCTCTAAATCACTTTTAAAATGGGAGTCGGCTCTAAACTCTTTTTTAAAGCCAGAGTCGACTCTTTGGTAATTTTAAACGACATACAAGTATGGCTCTCATTTTTAAACATAGAAAAATACTTTAAAATTCTACTTTCGTATCGGTATTTCAAAAATCTATTCGTTAATATTTTTCTGTCAGATTACTATGAAATTATATGAATTTTTTTTCTATTTGATAGAAAATTATGTTCGATCAAGAATTTTTGATCGACTTAAGTCTATTAGATTTGTTCGACGTAGAACCTCGCAAAAAGGCCCTTAACCAAATAAATGATGTATCAAAAAATCAGCAAAAATCCCCTCATTACAAATATATGGGTCCCAGACGATAATAGTGTCGCCACACCCAACCAGACGCCCTCCAAGGCCCATAGGGGGAGACAACAAACTTTCGAGATAATCCAGTCAAAACTCATTGCAAAACTCACCCATATTCTGAAAGTCGTATGTATGACTCGTATTCGACTACAGTCGTATGTTGGTATGCCAAAAGTCTTATATCCGACTTCAGTTCTACAAATATTGAGAAACGGACAACATCGCATACGACTGTTCATATTTTATCATTATTCCGAGGCTAGTATTAATTCGAATTAAAGTCGTATTTGTGTCGTTTATTCGTCGTGTGAAATCTTTTAAGCGAGTTATATATTTTTCGGATAAAAAAGGACAAAAACATAGTGCATGTAATATGCATATAATGAAGATATTTTGTTTTCAATAATCCTGCTATTTGTTTTATCAACGTGCGAGGGTTACCGCAGCTCTAAGACCATCGAAATGCACTTTTAATTAAAATGCAAATACAAAATTAAAGATGTAAAAGATCTCTTCTCTGTGGAAACTATATGCAATCAACCTGGCAGTGATAGCGCGACTCTAAGAACTCTAAAATGCAATATTAAAATGCAACACAAAACTGATAGATGCAAAACAGCTTTATACCGCTTCAAATTTCGTTTACTGATACTTTTATGTATCCATGTTAAATACAGGAGCTTTGGAGCGGTATAAGGCTCTTTTACTTCTATAATTTTTGTATTGCATTTTAGCGGTCTTAGGTCCACGTTGTCTTTCTCAGGTTAATAGCATGTGTTTTGTTCAGGTATGTGTTATATCTCATAAATACAATTAAAATTATTGTATTGTATGTATTTATTACATAAAATACAATAACATACATACATCAATTTTTTTATTGCATTTTGACAGTTCATTTTAGTGGTCTTATATGACATAGTATTGCTTAAATGTGGCGCTGTATAAAACACTTATTTCTTTTCTCCTTTTTTTGCATTTCGAAAATGCATTTTGCTGGTCTTAGGTTCGCGGTATCGCTGCCAGGTTTATGCAATCCTGTTTGCATTGATGCAAATAGCATATCCACCAGCCGTTTAAAACACTTTTAGAAAATCGTTGAACAAATCTTGTACTAAAATAATTTGTTTTATGACATTTCAATGATTTTGACAAATATTATACAGGCAACGATATACGTTGTTTTTTTAAACTTCTCGTATACAACGTATACGACTTGAAGAATAACGATATTCATACGATACGAGCTCAAGTTCGAATACGAGTACAAGACAAAATACGACTTGCGGAATATGGGTGACTGTTTTTTCTACTTTATAATACTTTGTAGGGTAATTTTGAGGTCTGATTCGTATTCAGTGACATATATTATGATCATAGATTCTTTTTGCAACAGAAGGTTTTTTAAATTTGGTGGGCGTTTTCCACATAGCACTTTATGATTACGATATTGATGGCCTTGAATGACCAATTTTTTTCATTTATGTATATGTTTATGGTTATACCTTCGAAGTATAAAGTTTGTTTTCTGCCCCTATGGAGAGTGTATCTGGTTGGATGTGGCGACACTTTAATCGTCTGGGAACTGGGACCCATATATGTTTTTGTTATGAGGGGATTTTCGCTGATTTTTTGATATAAGTATCATTTATTTAATTATATCTTTGAAAATCAAAAGTTTGTTTTCGCCCCTATGACCCTTTGGAGGGCGTCTGGCACCCTTATATTTGTAACGGGGAGATTGTTTCTTATTTTTAAATATTTCAATTAATATGCAGCCATATTGCGAATTTCAACTATCAACCCATTGACGATTGATAGAATATATCAATTCAAATCGAAATCGATATTGTGAAAATTAATTGATAAAATATTGTGCTATTGTGAATGGCTTCAAAATTAGTTTGTTATTCTGAATGGCGGTTTGCGTCTGACAGAAGTTTTGGAAGCAAATACAAATAAAACTTAAAAACAAAATATTACATCGACTGATTTATTTTGATGTAGATGAGGATTTAAATTATTTATTGAAATGGCTAGAATCCGAAGGAGTTTGAGGGATTCATCCAAATCCCTTGCAATTGGAAAGTCGAATGTAAGGTTTCGATTTTTAGATACAAATAAATTGATCTATTCCTATTTTGCTTTGTTTCCAATTTAAAAAAAAAACTTCCGGCTATCCAAGGATGCATTTCTAGAGATAGAGGACAAATGAAGTCGTGCCGAACAGTCTGAAACTAGCAACATTGCATTGTATACATGGTAATTGCCAATAGAGCTTGAGAAATGACTTCAACCTTTGGGATTGCACCCTCAATTACATCGCTTGTCCTAAGAGAAGTCCTCGATGTCATAGAAAACCAATTCTTTCAATATGCTCCAGCTTTAGTGCAAAATCCCTTGATGAGTTCAAAGTTTTCTTCCACAAACTGGACGTATCTGCAAAACTATTTTGTATTACTAATTATAATTTTTGGGACCTTTGGAAGCACAAACTTAACAATTTTATAAATTTTTATTATTCAAAATACAATTCTTTGTTATTTTTTTTTTTGAGCAAGCACAAACAATTTTATGATTGAAAGAAAAATTGCCAGTTGACAAGGAAGTTGATGGAAATTTTTTTTCGCAATACCAATTATTTTCATTCAAAATAGGTATTTGATTAATAAAAATAAAATATACATAAATTGGTTTGCACAACAAGCTCGTGAAAAACCAGGGCCCAGTGACTAACAACTCGCAACCATTTCTGTGTGCGCGTGTCGACAGGAATGGAAGTGACCTACAATTTTATGTCGAATCCAAACGGCTAGACGCAAAGCACTTATACTACGTTTCCACCAGACATTAAACCGAGATTAAGCAAGATTATCACAAATCTCCTTGAAATCTACAAGATTTACCATACAAATTTTAATCTCCTCGAATGAAGATTTCAAATAAAACTCATTCAAATCTACTTGGAAACATTAGTTTGTCAAATCAAACAAACTTTTTTTCGAAGAATAATTGTGGAACCGACCTATTTTCGTTTATTGACAGATGGAAATGTAAACAAAAACTATCTATCTCACTTCCACTTCATATCAAAAAAATGAAACACCATTTGAATGTTTTGCCATAATCCTCTTTTTGTGCAGTGGAAACACCAAACAAATCTCATTACCTAAATCTCGGTTTAGTGGTTGGTGGAAACGTAGTATTATTCATAACAAGTTATCCTCTTGGAGGATTTGTCAATTCCTCGCAAGAGGCAGTAGCCCTAAAAAAAACTTTTTAGTTTTTGGGTGGACGAGGTTGAGAAATAAACCCAGACCTCCAGCGTGACAGTCCAACGCACTAACCATTACGCTACTGGCTACTACTAAAAATAGCTTATTGATAAAAATTCAACAATTAAGTGACACTTATTCATAACAAGTTATCCTCTTGGAGGATTTGTCAATTCCTCGCAAGAGGCAGTAGCCCTAAAAAAAACTTTTTAGTTTTTGGGTGGACGAGGTTGAGAAATAAACCCAGACCTCCAGCGTGACAGTCCAACGCACTAACCATTACGCTACTGGCTACTACTAAAAATAGCTTATTGATACAAATTCAACAATTAAGTGACACAATACCCTTTAATAAAATTGATTGATAAGGGTGATGATTATACCTTCAAAAAAGAAAGTTTGTTTTCTGCCTTATGGGCCTTGGAGGTGTCTGGTTAGGTGTGCAGACACTTAAACCGTCTAGGACGTACATACATATTTGTAATGTGGTGATTTTTCTTGATTTTTTGATATATCATTTAAATAGTTCCACCTTCGAAATTAAAAGTTTGTTTTTGCCCCTATGGGCCTTTGGAGGGCGTCTGGCTAGGTATGGCGACACTTTAATCGTCTGGCATCCATATACTTGTAACGAGGAGGTTTTTCCCGATCTTCTGATATATATCATTTACACATAGAGGAGGTTTTTCCCGATCGTCTGATATATATCATTTACATATATGGTACCTTCAAACCAAAATCTGTTTTTCTTTTTTGCCGTTTTTGGAGGCGTTTTTGCCCGGGTTTGCCAACACTTAAATCATCTTGGACTTGAAATTCTTAATGAGAGCGTACTTCTCTTTAATTTTAGTGGTTATATACTCTAAACCAAAATCTGGAAAATCGCAGTTTTCAACCTCCCGCCTTGATTGAATTTGAAATCGAGGCTCTAGTACCTCAACATATACATGTTCGCAAATTTTGGTTATACCTGTTTGATTCTTAATGCAGCACACAAGTCGTTAACAAATACAAGCACTTGAACTTGATTTGTTTATTGTGTTTGAAATGGTGCACAATTAAGTGGTGTTGGATAATACAATTGCAGGCACTTGAAACCTGAACTGTTTGAGAATCGGCGATCAAATTATTACTCCAATGAATGGTTTTAAAATGATATTTATTTGTAGGCCAATGCCTCTTTTATACTTATTATTAATTGCATAAATGCTTACAATGAATGAATAGAATAAATGCTTACAATGAATAAATATACTTAAAATTAAATTACTAATTATCTGGGTCGATATGCAACGATTGACCGCCACCGCGTTCGTTCGTTGTATCCATTTCAGAATGTTGTTTAGTCAGCATTAATGTTGTTTATGTTGTTTAACATACTTCCCCGCGTTGAATGGCTCAATTCAACTGTATTCTCATATGACGTTGACATCGTACTGTGTTCTTGGTTGTGAAATAGGTGTGGAATTAGTGGCTGACGTCAATCTCTTCCGGAGTTTGCAAATAATTACAATTCCAAAGATCATTGAAAGAAAAAGAGCAAAATAGCTGACAAAGTGGTGATGAGTCGTTCAACTTGGGGAGACCTTGATGTTGTAGGGTAGAGAGTTGAATCTGGAGATGGTTTAATGCTTCTAGATGACTGTTGTTGAATGTTGGAAGCGATTCCAGAGCTGCGTGCACATCTTTGGGTTTGGCAATTAAAGATATGTTCCCAAAGCTTATGTAGGATGATTGTAGAGCGCTGATCATCATCTGATTTCCTTCAATGGTAATGAGATTGTTTCTCAGTACACAATCATTTTCCATTGAGAGAATGCCGGATCCAGTGAGTTCAATTTGTTATGTTTTTGTTTTGCATACAGCAGTTAATTGAATATTATAAAGAGTTCCGAATACCCATTGATTTCTGCTATTCAGCTGGGTCCAAATTAAGTCATTACTTGGTTTTAGTATGCTGCATGATGGTACGGTATTGTTGTTGAAGAGATTGAATTCACAATTGTATGCTTGTGAGCCAGTATGGTATTTTGCCTTTCTGTTGGCGCAAAAAAACTGCATGTCTTTACCCTTGTAGCAATCCTTAAGTTCGGATGCTGTCATTGCAAAGTATTGGTCTCTATGACGATTTATAGCCAAAATTTCCATTGCCGGACTGATGATGAGAAGCGTGTTATTAACGATTGACGGAAAGGGTGTGAGTTGAAATAGATTGAAGGATTCTTGTTCAACTAGTGGAATTTTAATGACAAATAACAGGTGATTTTCAGTAGCCTGACCCTTTGTTGTTGAGATCCTGTAGAAGTGGAGCAAGTCTTCTTGCTCGAATGGTAGTTTTTTGGGATTGGGGTAAATTCTTTTTTGATGGTTGGATGTTGTAGGACGCGGGTAGTCACTGAGTGGCGTCAACACGGCGATGTCCAGTGATGTAACGAATACTACACATCAATTGTGCTTATTTTACCTCCAAGTGGTAACTATAGGGTACTGGTCTCGTCCATCCGGACTTGACTTGCCAAACAAATAAGCGCGAGTGTTGAACAAGAGATAAAAATAGCAACACTATAAATACTCTGTCGGAAATGACTGGCTGTATAAGTCGGCTGAAGTCCTAGACGAGCCCATCAGAAGGAAGGTGTGCGGCGGATGAATTCATCAGAATCAACGGTGTCACCAACAGTATGGACGACAGAGACCTTACGTGAGCTACTCTGAAATATTTAGAGCTGAGGTCGGTAAGGAATTTCAGTACTAGCCAGGGTGCTGAAAAAGAGATGGTGGCGGATGAACCCTTCAAGGGTCAACGGCAGCACTCATATCCCCGTAGTGGGCTACTGGTATCGGATTATCCGGCCTGCAGTCCTAAGGCTACACAAGGATCCGGCCCTCCGGGTCTGGGGGTCGTGTGACGGGTTGGCAACCTACCACATGTAAAGAAATCAACCGCTTCGAATCGGCAACTACAGCCTCGGATAAGGAATGATCAAACGATGACGACTTTTGGCTATCGAACAAGGACAAAGATTGGATTCTGGAATGTTAAAACTCTTCTCGATAACCGCGAAGAAGGCCCTAACAACGCCAGATTCCTCCAACTTGAGAAAGAATTCCTACGGTACAACCTAGACATCTTGGGTCTAAGTGAAGTGAGATGGTTGAGCGCAGGGCAGGTGGATTCACCTTCGAAAAGCACTTTCTTTATTTACTCCGGAAAACCAGTTGGAAGCTCCCGATGTTCCGGCGTAGGTTTAATGTTGACTCCAAAGGCGCGGCAAAGTCTTAGAACCTGGAAACCCATCAACGACAGGATATTGACAGCCAGGTTCCAGAGTAAATTAAGAAAAATCACCATCATCCAGTGCTATGCCCCAACTGAGGAAGCGTCGGATGCCGAGAAGGACGAATTTTACAGCCAACTTAGCGCGGTTTTCAGAAGCTCGCCGAATGGAGACATCACTATCGTAATGGGAGATCTTAATGCTAAGGTTGGCCAGGACAACACAGCGTTGAAGCACGTTCTGGGTAACCACGGTATCGGGGAACGGAACGACAATGGAGAGCGGTTTGTTGACTTCTGTAACGCAAATCAGCTAGTCATTGGAGGTACTCTGTTCGAGCATAGGATCTCGCACAAGATAAGTTGGTTATCCACAGATCGTCAATGTACAGCGAACTTAATCGATCACTTTGCTATTAGCAAGCGCTTTAAAAATTGTCTTCTCGACGTCCGAAACAGACGCGGTGCTGATGTAGGGTTAGCTCGCGATCACCATCTTATGCTTGCCTACGTTCGTCTTCGAATTGCTTCAGTGGATGGAAATCGGCAAAACTTCCTGCGTACACCCAGGTACAATACCGACAGATTACGGGATCCTACAGTGCGCCAAAGATATAAGGACCGCCTCGCCGCAGAAGCAGAAGTCATCAGCATTGCCACGCCAGAAAATGCAGACCAACACTGGAGCAATGTGAAAAAGGCCTTTGCAACTGCCGCAACTGAGTCTGTGGGTATCAGGCAGAGAAGCCAAAGCACATGGCTTTCTGCAGATACATGGAGCAAGATTGAAGAAAGGAACGCGATTAGATCCCAACTTGCGGCTGCCCCAGTAGGTGAGAGATTTAACATCGAGTCTCAGTACCGTAGGAAAAGGAAAGAAGTGCAGCGTAGTGTCAGACGTGACAAAAGGAGGCGCGTAAATGTTCTCGCAGAACAGGCAGAGGAAGCAGCATCAAGGTGCGACAGTGGTACCGTCTACAAGATAACCAAGGAATTGGTTGGAAACAACAACTCCCGGAAACAACACCTCGTCAAGGATGTAGACGGCACCCTGCTAGTTACGGATGAGGATCAGCTCAGGAGATGGAAGGAACATTTTGCTAGCGTGCTCAACCACATAGGCGATAGCGGAGGTGTTCCAGCCCCTAACCCAAATGAGCTATTCGTAGAAACTAGTTCCCGTATTCGCACCTGCCCTCCCAGTTTAGCCGAGATAACATCAGCAATCAAATCCCTCAAGAACAACAAAGCGGTAGGTTTGGACGGAATTCCCGCTGAGCTCTACCAAGCAGATCCACAAACATCAGCGAAGTTGCTACACCCCTTAATAGCACAGGCATGGGAGAACGAAAGTTTCCCCATTGAATGGAAAAAAGGGATGATCGTCAAACTGCCAAAAAAGGGAAATCTTAGGGATTGCGGAAACTGGAGAGGGATCTGTGTCCTCCCCGCGGTGGCAAAGATAATGGCGAAAATAATCTTGGAACGAATCAAAGAACATCTCGATTCTACTCTCGACAAAGAGCAAATGGGATTTCGTGCAGGCTCATCCTGCATTGATCACATCAACACCTTGAGGATCATAATAGAACAATGCGTGGAGTTCCGTTCCCCTCTTCATTTGCTCTTCATCGACTTCGAAAAGGCTTTCGATAGTTTGAATCGAGATTTCATTTGGTCAGCTTTACGTAGGAGAGGAGTACCCGAGAAGATTATCGCCGTTATAAAGGCTACCTACGAGGGTGCATCGTGTCAAGTCTTACACAACGGAAAGGTATCAGAGGACTTCGATATGCATAGCGGAGTTCGTCAAGGATGTTTGCTATCTCCGCTACTTTTCCTGGTGGTTATAGGGGATGTCCTTCATGCAGCTCTAGCCGAGCAAGCGCGTGGAATTCGATGGACGATGTTTTCGTTCCTGCAACATCTTGATTACGCTGACGATATTTGTTTGCTCTCGCACAACATTATGGATCTTCACCATATGGTGACTAATCTGGAATGCGAGGCAAACAAAGTCGGTTTGAGGATCAACACCGGGAAAACAAAAATCCTCAACATTTCTGAATCTTCTTCTCAAGTTGTCGTTGCGGGACAGCAGGTTGAAGCGGTGGACAACTTCCTGTACCTCGGTAGTGTTGTCTCAAAAGACGGCGGTGGTACGGATGAAGATGTTAACTGCCGAATCGGCAAAGCTAAAGCTGCTTTCGGCATGCTGTCTAAAGTTTGGAGGAGCAACGTCTACAGTACGAAGACCAAGCTGCGACTGTTCCGGTCGAACGTAGAGTCAGTACTACTATATGGGTGTAGTACATGGAAAGTGACCGCCTCTGTCACAAGGAAGCTACAAACTTTCGAAAATAGATGTCTCCGAAACATCCTAAGGATTTTTTGGCCGAACACCATCTCCAACCAAGAACTCCTTCGGAGAACGGGCCAAAGTCCTATTGACATCGTGATTAGGAAAAGAAAGTGGCAGTGGATTGGCCACACCCTACGTCGTGGTGCAGACTCTATTGCAAGACATGCAATGGAGTGGGATCCACTCATCCAAGATGGCAGAAGACCTGGAGGCCAGAGAAAATCTTGGCGCAGAACAGTCGACAAGGAATCACAAAAGCTCGGTAAAAGTTGGGGAGAGCTAAAATACATTTCCAGAAACCGAACGAGATGGCGTGTAGCGGTAGTTGACGCCCTGTGCCCCTTAGAGGGGTCAAGGATCTAAGTAAGTAAGTAAATTGTTTTTGATGTTGATAATTTCCGCCCTTAACTGAGCTGGTGATAGCAGAAGGGGACTTATGGTTCCATAGTGTACGTCCGTAAATGTGTTACGAATTGCGTTCTCAATTTGCTGCAGGTTTGTAGCCATAAGCATTAATTGCATTGTTAAAGAGAAAGACGTAAAAATTTGAAAGATTCTAAACTGATCAGTTGTGTCTCCAATTCTCGCAATGATGTGTGTCACCTGATTTTGAAGCGTTATCATGCGTTCTTTTCCTTCGAGATAATCTTGTTTCATTATGTTGATGGTGGAGTCTATGATGGAAGTCTGATTTTTTAGCATTTTTAATATATGCGCTTCATTTGTGTTTACTTGATTCATGGTTTTTGAGAGTTCTTCAGCGTAGTCAGAATCAAGCAGTCCAAATAACGAATGTGCTAAATTGCCGACTATGTTGATTGCCGCGCGTGGAGTTCGATGTTTTGAGATGAGGTTGGTGTCTGCTTGTAGGGTACTCCTCATGTTTGTGAAATGTGTTACTAGCGCACTGCACGTCGTCCTTAACTGTAGTTGGTTACATAAATGTTCAAGAGCAATTGTTCCATTGTTAAATGACTCTAATTCTGATCGAATGGGTGCTAGATCGTAGTAGACAATAATTTTCCATTCATTGGCAACTAGATTTGTGGATCCAAGATTTTCGAAATATATTCCTGGGTTATTGTCAAATCTTGATATGTTAATCGGCGATGCACACACTACGGGTAGAAGAAATAATGACAGTATAACTGTGGTGATTAATGACACACATGACGTCCTTCTTCGTTTTGTAGGTGTTTCTGTCGTTTAATTCATTCGAGATTCGGATTGTGAAGTTGCTACCTGTGCCTCGTCAGTATTGTCCTTGTCGTCAGTATTATCAATGTCTTCGAACAGTGGGGCTAAGCGATGAATTGGTCGTTTGAATATTCCAGATTTGGTTTTGACATTGACTACTCGAACAACATTGTTGTCGCCCTTGATTATTTGGACAAGTCTTCCCAGTGGCCATTGAAGCGTTGGCGTGTTGTCTTCTTTGTTGATAACCATGTCGCCAACTTTGATGTTTTCCTTATGCTGATTCCATTTGTTTCTTTGTTGTAATTGATTTAGGTATTCACTTGACTATCGTTTCCAAAATTCATGTTTCAAGTAGCAGATTGAATTCCATCGATTTCTCAGATTTATTTTGTCTGGAACGGTATCGGGATCAACTTGAGCAATCAATGGTTCACCAATCAGGAAGTGTCCTGGTGTCAATGCAGCCAGATCATTTGGATTCGATGAAAGTGGAGTGAGTGGTCTTGAATTTGGGATGGCTTCGACTTCGGTGATTACGGTCTCCAATTCTTCATGCGTGAGTGACGATATGGAGACTGTTTTGACTAACAGATGTTTGGCTGATTTGACTGCTGCTTCCCATAGACCGCCGAAATGTGGAGCTCTTGGAGGGATGAATTTAAATGTTATTGCCTTGTTCGTTTAAATGTTTACTCATGTTAATAAAACCTTTTTAAAAAACAATCAAGTAACTTAAAAATATTTTGTTAAAAAAAATAAATATAAAATAAGTTTTTGTAAAAATAAGAATCAATTATAAAATAATTCTAGAAAAGAGAGCAAACGAGTTTTTATTTAAAGATAAGAATTATTACTGGCGCAGTCGGTTAAAACTACGGCATTGCAGACTGTTATTACATAATAAAAGGAGAACATTCGATTTGGATTTACTATAAAGGAAAGCAAGAAAAAAAAAGAAAATCTGAGAAGTTAAACCAACTATTCCACAAAAAACAAGAAAACTACAAGAAAACAATTTATTCATCTGTTGAAGAAGCCTGATCCTAAATTTATTGGAGAAAAATCATAAATTAAACAAACAAGGTATGGCGAATACAGATATATTCAGTTTAATTAAAGACGTCCAAGAATTCAGTGGTTTACCCGAAGAACTTAATTTATTTGTTAGACATGTAGATTATATATATAAATATTCTAGTAACTTAGATGAAATATCTAAAGGATTGTTAGAATTAAAAATCAGGCAAAGAATTAAAGATCGTGCAAATATAGTTTTAATTAATAATAATGACCCTACAAATTGGCCGGCAATAAAGTCGATATTAAAAGCTAATTGCACAATTGGAGAAAGTATAGAAAATATTATTAATCAGATTTAAACTTTAAAATTTAAAAATTCAGTAGAGGACTTATTTGAAAATATTATTGGACTATTAACGAAATTAAATATAAAATGTGAAAGTACTTCTGACTCTAACATTCCGACATGGTTTAATAGAGATCAAAACGAAAGTATGGTTTTAAGTTTGTTTATTAACAAATTGCCGAGCGAAACAAAACTTATACTTCAAGCTAGGAATCCATCCAACCTTCGAGAAGCAAAGGAAATTTTAGTAGATACTGAATACTTTCATCGACGATATAATTAGAACAATACTTTTCTTTCACAAACACCAAATTTCTATACACAACCATTTCCTTCAAACTTTTTTAACCAACATAATTCAAATTTCAATAGATCATTCCAAAATTCATATAATTTTCGGCATAATAACCCACAAAACTTTAGACACAATAATCCTGGTCAATATTCAGGAAATTCAGGAAATAATATTAACTACACTCTTCAAAATAATCCACATAACTCTCAAACTTTGAATACTCAAAATTCAAATTATAGAAATTCAGAAAAGGCAGGAAATTCACAGCAAAGCTCAAGAAATTCAAGATCTTTAAGGAACAATAACCGTAGTGATATTATGCAAATAGATCATTTACAAGATGAACATTTAATAAGTAGTCCCACACCAAATGTAGAAAATCAAAAAGATACAAAATTTCAAAATTTTCAATCAGTCACATCAGATCTCTTCCATATATAATAGTAAAAACAAATGCCATTCCAATCAAATTATTGATCGACTCAGGAGCAAGCACTTCAATAATTCAAAAAAACCTCTTTCACAGATCCTTCAAAACGGGCCTTGATAAGTCAATTGTGATCAAATCAATTAATTCAAATATCCCTGTTAATTCAAAGGTTACACTACCATTATTTGATGAATTTAAAAGGCCTTTTACAAATATTGAAATGCTTGAAACTGAATTAAGTGGAGATTTTGATGGGATACTTTGATGTAATGTACTAAGGCCGTTGCATGCAAAAATAGACCTTGAAAAATCACAGCTAATTACGAAAGAAAGCATCATACCTTTAGTATTTTGCAATTCGCAAACTTCATTAACCGAAGAAGAGATTCATACACTTAGTAAACAGATTATAGACACTAGTTTTCAAAAGCCAGATATAAGTAAACTTACAAATAGACTTAAATTAGATAATCTTAACAAAGAGGAAATAGACTTTTTAATATCTTCTATTCGAAAATACAAAGAAGTATTTTACGTTGAAGGTGACAACTTATCATCTGTCACGGAATATTCTCACAAAATACCTACGAAGAACGATATACCTATATACTCAAAAGCTTATAGATATCCAGAAGTGCACAAGGAAGAAGTTGAGAAACAGATTTCAGATATGCTTAATTCTGGAATAATAACAAAATCTAATAGCCCTTACAATGCTCCAATATGGGTTATTCCAAAAAAAAATCGATAACTCGGGCCTTCAAAAATGGCGCATAGTCATCGATTTCAGGAAACTGAATGAGGAAACTGTCGAAGACAAATTTCCCATTCCTAATATTGAGGACAATTTATCAAAATTAGGAAATGCGCAATATTTTTCGGTCCTTGACCTTGCGAAAGGTTTTCACCAAATCCCCATAAATAAGGAAGACAGACACAAGACAGCATTTTCAACTGCGAACGGTCACTACCCGTTCGGGTTGAAAAATGCTCCCGCATCATTTCAAAGAATGATGAATGAGGTTTTGGCGGACTATATAAACAAAATCTGTGTTGTGTATCTTAATGATATACTGATTTTCTCAACTTCCTTACACGAGCACATTGATTCGCTAAATAAAATATTCAAAAGATTACAAAAATTCAATCTAAAAATTCGAATTGATAAGTGCAATTTCTTGAAACGGGAGACCGAATATTTAGGTCATATAATTTCGGAAGATGGTATAAAGCCCAATCCGAACAAAGTTGAAATAATCCAGAAAATTGAATTGCCTCACACTGTCAAACAGATTAAATCGTTTTTAGGAGTTACCGGTTTCTATCGAAAATTCATCAAAGATTATTCTCGAATAGCTCTTCCGATGACCACATGCCTTAAAAAATGTGCCAAAATAAACATCAAAGACGTGCATTATATTGAGTCCTTTAACAAACTAAAAACACTTATATGTAGTTGCCCAGTTTTAATATACCCTGATTTTTCAAAAATTTTTACATTAACAACGTATGCGAGTAATGCAGCTCTAGGAGCAGTCTTGTCCCAAAATGAACATCCTGTTGCTTTTGCTTCAAGGACATTAAACAAACATGAACTACATTACAGTACAGTTGAGAAAGAACTTTTGGCCATAGTTTGGGCAATTAAATACTTCAGACCATATTTGTTTGGACGTAGATTCAAAATTCAGACTGACCACCGCACATTAGTATGGTTACAGTCCTTAAAAGAACCCAACTCCAAGCTTCAACGCTGGAAAATTAAATTGAACGAGTACGATTTCAACGTAGAGTATATTAAAGGAAAAGAAAATCAGGTAGCTGATTTCCTTAGCCGCTTAGAAATAAATTGTATCGATAATGATGAAATTAGATCTGACCTCGCTACAATACATAGTGGTTTAGAGAATCTAAATGATCATATTTACATAACTGAAACTCCCTTAAATGTATATAAAAACCAATTAGTTGTAGTAAAATCTAATTTAAATACGTATAAAAATAAAATTTTATATAAAAGGAAGAGAAGAGTAACTATTTCGTTAACTGACTATAATGAAGACTTTATTTTAAACATTTTAAGGGAAATCTTACCACTAAAAGGAACTGTAGGAATCTATTGCAAGGAAGATGACATATTCATAAATTTCCAAAAAACTATAGTTAAATACTTTTCAAATTCACCTGATATGACAATGCTTCGTTGCACCAAATTACTTGAAGATATTACAAATAAAGAAACTTTATAAGAAATAATTGAAAAAACTCATATAAAAAAAAATCATAGAGGAATAGATGAGACATTTGTAGAACTAAAAGACTTATACTATTTTCCAAATCTTAGACTAGAAATACATAAATTTATTAACAATTGTATTGTTTGTAATATGTGCAAATATGATCGGCATCCAGTGAAACCAAATATGATGATTACAGAAACTCCTAGCAAGCCTAATCAAATTGTACATATAGATATATGGTTTTTTAATAAAAATAGTATGTTTCTAACATCGATAGACAAATTTTCAAAACATGCATCAATTTATCCAATTATAGACCGAAATTCCATCAGAATAGTTGATATTTTAAAACATAGATTTTCAATACTCGGAAAACCAAAAAAAATAGTGGCAGACAATGAATTCAACACAGCTTACATAAAAAACTACTTGAGTCAAGAAAACATATTATATCATTTTACTGCTCCAAATACACATACAGGAAACTCCATAATAGAACGATTTTTACAGAAATAAAAAAAAAGTAAATTAATATTCGATCTACCAATTGTTGCAAGCTTAGTTAAATTTGTTGTTAAATTTCAAAAATAAATTTAAATTTAATACATGATTTATTTGATCAATAATTTTTTGTCTAGATTTTCACTGTTTAAATTGTAAAATATTTTAAAAATATAAATATGTACTAAATTATAAAATATAACAACTACTGAAAGTATCTTAACTTATAAATCTAACTGTTAAATTCGATTAACTGTATTTACTGAATCCACATTCAAATTTTATATTCATTAACTTTCTTGTCATTCTTATTCAATTGTTATCCCTACTATATTAATACTTTATTAATATCAATATTACTCTTGTTATGGTTATTATTATTATTATTGTTATTTTGACTACATGTTATTTATTACCATATTTTTAAATTGTTATTTTCATTTCATTGTTCTCATTACTTATGTGTAAAAAAAAAAAAAAATGCTTATTCTTATTTAACCTTGTACAATCAATTTATATATACATAATATGTATGACGTGTTGTATGTACCTTATTAATTTTAATTAATATTGTTTGAATTTATTTCAAGACTATAATCTATTTAATACATTGGAAAGTTTTTAGAAAATATGAGTAAACATAAATTAATATTACAATTCTTAAGCTTGGAATCTAAAATAAAAAAGAGCACACATACGCCACAGTGTACCATACTACAAAAATCACAACCAGCATCAAAATTATGAACATTCACTTTTTCAAAGTTTTGTTCATAACTACGGCGGGAGGAGTTACATGTAACTACCCATAGTTATTCAAATGAATTAAACCCACGCCATTAACATCTAGCCTAAATTATTAATTAGTTAAGCTGCATGCTAATTTACCTTATAACTATTATGCCAAGCAGATTTACAACTAACAATGCTAATAAATGGTGATGCATTATGTACCTATTTTCCAAAAGCTCTATTTTATTAATGTCCTTTATTTATATTATTTATTTTCGTTTAAATGTTTACTCATGTTAATAAAACCTTTTTAAAAAACAATCAAGTAACTTAATAATATTTTGTTAAAAAAAATAAATATAAAATAAGTTTTTGTAAAAATAAGAATCAATTATAAAATAATTCTAGAAAAGAGAGCAAACGAGTTTTTATTTAAAGATAAGAATTATTACTCTTGGTGGTGAAGCAACAAAAAACTGCTAAGTAAACCTTGTGTGGCTTTTTTCCCCTGATTTTGTAGTGTACCCATAGGGGGCCACAAAAGTCTACACCGGAGTTTAAGAAAGGTCTATTTGCTGTGACGCGATCTACTGGCAGATTACCCATTACTTGAGTCATCAACTGTGGTCGGGTTTTGGTGCATCTGATACATTTATGAACTGTGTGTCGGGCCATGATCTTACCCTTAATAGGCAAAAATTGCTGCCTCAGGATTGATAACAATGTTTGTGGTCAACAGTGGTTGTGTTCGTCATGTTTCATTTTGAATAGCAATTTTGTGATGGGTTCGTTGTATGGCATCAATATGGGATGTTTGGCATCAAATCAGATTGATACAGCCTCTAGTCTGCCTCCAACTCGTAGAATCCCCCTTTCGTCTAAAAATGGTGCCAGGGTAATCACTGCGCTGGATTTGCATACTCCTTTGTGACCTTTAAGATCTTGTATTTCATTTGTAAATTCAGAAGATTGTGTTTGCTTTACGATGACCAAAAGTGATTCATTGAGTTCCTTAGGTGATAATGCTGTTTGTTCTACTGGATTTATCTCCATTTTCCTGGCTCTATTGGTGAACCGGAGAACATAGCCCATTGTACTTTGCAGAAAGTTGAAAGAACTTTGATGTTTTATCTGGTAAATTAGGTCATTTGTAGGGTTTTCTTGTAGTGCTACTGCCACTGTGTGTTTTCTTTTCCGTTCTAGATCGGAGGGTATTTCTAGCTCCTTTACGAACGGCTGGTGCCATGTTGACTCGTTTCCATGCAAGAAAAACGGGCCATAAAGCCACATGCTACATGACAAGAAGCTAGCTGCAGATATTCCCCGAGATAGTAAGTCTGCTGGGTTCTCTTTGGATGGACGTGACGCCACTGAGTTGTCAAGGAACATTCTTGAATTTTCGCAACTCGATTCGCCACGAATGTGTGAAATGATGATGATGTGGAATTGATCCATGATAGTACGATTTGTGAATCAGTCCAAAAATGTATTGGTGTGTCTCGCAGTCGTAAATCTTCTCTGACTCTGCTTGTGAGTTCGGCTCCTAAGACTGCAGCGCATAATTCAAGCCGAGGAAGGGTCTGTTGTTTTACCGGAGCAGTTTTTGACTTCGCACAGAGTAGTCTGACGATGATTGTGCGATCTCTATAAGTTGAACGAAGATACACAGCTGCACCATATGCTTGTTCTGATGCGTCAACAAAGGTGTGCATTTGTATGGATGTTGGATTCTGTTGATAAAAGACGTGTTTGGGAACCCTTGCCTGATTGAGTGTTGACATGTTGTTCCTGAAGATTATCCATTCCTCCTTAAGATGTTGTGGTAGTTCGTCATCCCAAGACAGTTTTAGGTGCCAAAGCTGTTGCATGAAGATTTTGGCTTTAACTACTACTGGACCAAAGAGTCCTAGTGGATCAAAGATGCGTGCTATGTCTGAGCTGACTGATCGCTTAGTGATTGAGATAGTATCAGATATTTGTGCTCTTCCACATAATTGGTCTGATTTTGGTTGCCAGATTAGGCCTAAAGTTTTGATTGTGCAAGTGATTGAATCGCTGAAATCAAGGCTGGGATATCCTTTAACAATGATGGATGGTTTTCACACCATTTGCGGAGTTTGAGTCCAGCACCATTGAGTAATGAAGAAACCTGGGATTGTGCCTCTTTCGCATGAGCGATGCTGTCCGATCCACTAATGCAGTCGTCGACGTAGAAGTCATCTTGAAGTATTTGAGCCCCAATCGGTTGTGTTATTTTGTTTTGGGTTGCTAAGTGTTTCAAGGATTTCGTTGCTAAGTAAGGTGCGGATGATGTTCCGTAAGTTACTGTTTTCAATCTATAATACCTTGTCTCTTCTGATGATCTCCGTCTCCACATGATGAGTTGATAAGGTTGATCTTCTTCATGTACCAAAATCTGCCTGTACATCTTCTCAACATCTGCTGTAAAGACATACTTGTGCAGGCGGAAACGAAGTAGTATGGATAACAGTTCACTCTGGACTGTAGGCCCAGTGTGGAGGATGTCATTAAGCGAAAGACCAGACGAAGTTTTTGCTGAGGCGTCGAAGACTACCCGTAGTTTTGTTGTACTGCTATCAGGCTTCAATACGCAATGGTGAGGTATGAAGAAGTGTGGTCCTTGAATGCTGTCTTGTTTGATCTCCTCCATGTGCCCAAGAGATTCATATTCGTGCATAAATTTGACATAATCTTCTCTTAATGTCGGGTTTTTGTTTAATCGTCTTTCTAGTGACAAAAAACGATTAAACGCTGTTTGCCTAGAGTCACCTAGGGCTACACCATTTTCTCAAAATGGTAACCTAACGATGAAGCGCCCAGTTTTCGATCTAGACACATTTTGAGTAAAGTGTGATTCACAGTATTTTTCTAATACTGTCATCTGTCTTAGTGTATTTTCAAAGTCATCGAGCCTCCAAAATCGTTCAATAAGCTCATTGGTTGATTCTCCTTCTTCGCAAAATATGCCACAAGTAGCCGCGTTGTATGTCTTCAATTTTTCCGGTTGCTACCCAACCAAATACAGTGTTTTGTAGAATTGGCATGTTGTCACCAATTTTTATTTGTTCGGGGCGGATTGATAAAATTCTGATGATAAAATTCTGCTCCCAAAAGAACCTCAATCTTATTGGATTGGTGGAAGTTGGGATCTACCAAGTTGATGTTTTCTGGTATGGACCAGGCAGAAGTATCTATGTTTTGTGTGGGTTGAGGAGCTACGATGTTCGGAAGTATGAAGGCTTCCAGTCTGCATGCGAAATTGCCCATTGTTGAGTGAAGTTGTATGTTTATTTGCTGTGTCGTGTTCTTCTGCCGATGCCCTCAATGCATAGAGATGATGGTGTTGGTGATAAGGATAAGCGTTTAATAAGCCTCTCGGTTATGAGGTTTATTTGAAAACCGGAATCTAAGATGGCTCTAACTTCACATGTTTGTCCGCCATTTGCTGTGATTAGAACCCTTGCGGTGGCCAAAAGCACGTAACCTTGCTTGTTATTCAATTGTTGTATAGTGGCAACCGTGAGCGGTGACGAGCCTCCCACTTCTGATGACATCAATTTTGTAGGTGTAGCACCTGCTACGATGGTTGTAGATGGATTGGATTTCCTTTGATTTGGACTTGATGAACATGCCCTTTCTAAATGCAGTAAGGTATTGTGTTTACCTGAGCACTTAGTGCAGCATCGTGATGAGCATGATTTCGCATTATGATCAGCTTTGAAACAATTTACACATAGATGTCGTCTTTGGGTCCACTTAAGTCTTTCAGCAGCTGACATTTTTAAGAACTTCTCACAATAGTAAATAGGGTGACTTTTTATCCCACATATCTTGCAATTGTCCGTGTTGGATGTGGCTATTGTTGTCACCGCCTTGGCCTTTTCTTTTCCGCCAACAGCTTCTAAAGACTCAAATCGGTTTTTTAAAAATTTGAGAAATTCGTCCATCGTCTGAAGCTCTCGAGGGTTTTGAAGTGATTGTTCATATAATAGGTGGCTTTGTCGATCCAACTTCTTTATTAAGAGATGAGTGAGTAATGGGGCCCAGGATGCTGTCTCAATGCCAAGAGTTTTGAGTGCTGCAAGACATTCATGGATTGCGTCATGAAATTCTCTGATGGCCTTCATTTCTGGATTAATGTTCGGCAGACTGAGAATCCTCTGGATAAGTGCTGAGGTTTGCGCCCTTTTATTGCTGAAACGATCCTGGAGGATGTTCCAAGCAATACTGTAGTTGTCTTCGGTCAGTTCAAGATGGCGCATCAGTCTCTCTGCATCACCGGACACATTTGTTTTCAAATACCACATTTTTTGGATGGGTGGTAATTGTTGTTCATGTATCATCTTCGTGAAGATGTCAGAAAATGTTTGCCATTTTAAATAATCGCCGTCGATTTTGGGTATCGACATTTAAGGCAACTGAATTGCCGGGCGATCAGCTAGCTGTTTTGATGGCTCACTTCTTTGAACGCTTAATGATGTTTTGCTCAGAGAAGCTTAATTTTTGAGAACTGATGTCTCTAATTTGGTATAGAGCTCCATGCTGTAACCCTCAGATTCCGGATCTTCAACAGCTTCCCAAATTGAGTGATGAATCTCCTCATAGACTCCAGACATTGGATGGGTGCTTCCTCTTTTACTTCTCCGTTGATGAGTCGGGCTAGTGAATTCATGAGTGCCTTTTGTCTTCTCATCAGGGTCTCAATGTTTGGGTTGTTATCTTGTTCTTTAAAGGCAAGATTTTTTGTTGATGTCAGTGCATCGTTAGGTTGAGATTGGTTGTCTTCTGTTCCCTTTGGCACGACATCAAGTTTGGTGTTGTTACTGGCCTCTATCTGCGCCAGTGAATCACTCAAGATTTGCTTATACTTTTCGTATAATGTCCTGATTTGTTCGAAATACTTAGAGGTAAAGTACTCGTGGTCTAACGATATGTCTGGTGTGTCGCGAATTCTGCCATCTGTAGCTTCGAATTCTTCCCATACGGTGTTTAGACGATTGAGTCTTGACGTGAAGTATCCTTTTGTTGTTTTGCGGGTGGAGAAATCTTTCGAGAAGTTGCGGATGATTGATTGTATCTCCTCTCCAGATACGCGGATGATTGATTGTATCTCCTCTCCAGATACGCGTTGGCTCCTGGTGAATGTCGGGGTCACCAAAAATGTTTGATTCTTAATGCAGCACACAAGTCGTTAACAAATACAAGCACTTGAACTTGATTTGTTTATTGTGTTTGAAATGGTGCACAATTAAGTGGTGTTGGATAATACAATTGCAGGCACTTGAAACCTGAACTGTATGAGAATCGGCGATCAAATTATTACTCCAATGAATGGTTTTAAAATGATATTTATTTGTGGGCCAATGCCTCTTTTATACTTATTATTAATTGCATAAATGCTTACAATGAATGAATAGAATAAATGCTTACAATGAATAAATATACTTAAAATTAAATTACTAATTATCTGGGTCGATATGCAACGATCGACCGCCACCGCGTTCTTTCGTTGTATCCATTTCAGAATGTTGTTTAGTCAGCACTAGTGTTGTTTATGTTGTTTAACAATACCTCCAAACCAAAAATTTGCTGTCAGCTCTCGGTCTATAATATTATAGACTACAAAAAATAGAACAAACTTCCGAAAATGCCATTGAACCTATTAAATGTAGGCACATTTTTAAAATGACTAGGAACACGTTGTTCCAATAATGTTTATAAATAGAAGTTGATTTCAAGGTAAATCAAAATTTTGTTTAATTAAATCTTATAAAAAGTATTTATGAAAACTGTCTAAGAATAACATCATTCAAATTCAAACGCAGCATACATACATATATGTAAATGAAACGAAAACACCTTACTCAAATATCTTTTTGTTTGGTATAAGAAACCAACTTCATCAGGTCGCCTTATAAACTATAATTCTAAACAACCAAAACAGATAATTATAAATACAGCAAAAAATTTCATTAGCAGAGTATTAGATATTAGTGATATTACCTTTCGTCAATAAAAACAATGAAATTATAATGGATACATTATATTCGAATTCATTTCCTATAAATATAACCAAAACTTTAATAAATCGATATTATAATCCTTTGATACAAACGAATTTACAAACAAATTTACAACAGTTTTCATATAAAAGCATTTTATATATTCCTAATCTTTCGAATCGTTTATTAGACGCTCCTATAAGAGATAAAGAAACTGTTCGTATAGCATTTAAATCAGCAAATACTTTAAGAACATCCTTATTCTCAAATCTTAAAAGTAAATTATCAAAGGAGTATAAATTTGATATAGTATATAAAATATATATAGGAACATCTATGCAAAAGCTAAAAAATCGTATTTCAGGTCATAAATCTGACATAAATAGTGGTAGTTCACATAAAACAGCTTTAGCTCTCCATTGCATAGATGAAGGTCATCGACCTGACTATAATAACATTGATATTTTACAGACGGAGTCTAATTACAAAAAAATAATGTTAATAGAAATGTTACATATTTTAAATACAGAAAACACAGTAAATAGACGCTCAGATTGTGAAAGATTAAGTAATATTTACGGTCAATTTATTACAAGAGTTTGAAATAGTTTTTGATCAGATTTTATATAGATTTTCTCACATATTTAGGTAACGTTATTTAAGTATATATATATATTTTTTTGTTATAGCGTTTATCGAGGTGAATATTTCTTATATGACCGACACATAATTTAAAGTTGCGATTTTTAATATAACTTGCTTTATCTTTTAATATTAAATATTTGAAATTATTCTCATGATTGAAAATAAAATATTTAAACAATTATTAATTCTTAAAACGTCTTTTTAAAGATATTGAGAGAATTTAAAGCAGATAAAAAAGCAAATTAAAAAATAGATAATTATATAATATAGACTATTTAATATTTGGTTAGCATCATTTGTAAGTATTTACATTAAATTATATATGTAAATGATTTTTGTATTAAAAAATTAAATTTTGAAATTTTGACAGGCCTGAAGAAGACTGTAATCACAGTCGAAACGTCGCATCTGATTCAATTTTAAAACAAACATTAACACAAGACCTATAGCCCACGTAGCAGCCATATAATGTTTATACACCAAAAAGGTCACGTAAACAGGAATAGTTAAGTATTTTTACATTAAAAGTTTGAATGATTTTAATTTCAATCATAATAAAGCATAAATGGACAAAAAGATGATTCTTCCTTTTTATCTGGCATTCATCTTAAACACAAAATATGACTTTAAATTGTTAAATGCGATAGATTAACCTTTAACTCTATCGACCAATTGCACTAACTCATCCCTGTTTCACTCTTTCCAAGGTCATGAAAACCTCTCATTACAACTTGTATTGGATGACTTCAAGTCTAATTAAAATAAGAATGAAGATGCAGAAATTTAAATTCTAATATTACTTCTGTTTTAAATGGAGTGAATGAATACAATTCAATCAAAAAGAACTCTAGAAATTAATCAGATATGACAGTGGGCTCATATCATAAGAGTGATGTTGATGTTTAAGGACTCCGTTTTTTCTATGACTCACTTTAATAGAGTCAAAAGGGTAGCTATGTGCATTCAAGAGGACACAAGCGTCCACAATTTTTCTCAAAACCCACCTCTGTCTACCAACTCCTACTCTCACCTCCACGTGGTGAACATCGGGTGTCTAGTACCTCAGCTGGAGACGGGGTTTAAATCCCCGTGGAAAGCTATTGCGGACAGCCAACGAGAGAGGGGGGGGGGAGGAGTGTTCCCACTAAGGCACTTCTCCTTTCATCGAGGCGGCAGCGGACGAATTCTCTAGATGGAATCAACGGTGGCGTCTACAGTTCCAGTTAGGTTGAACTACTTAGTGAACACCTTATATGGGCTACTACGACGTATTTGTAGCTCAGGCCTATAAGGAGCGGTTTATCCGGCTCCCTACCCTTGGAGTTATACGAAGGGTCTGGTCCTCCGGGTCGGGGGTTGTGCGTCGGGGTAACTTCCCTACCACGTAAAAAAAAGTTGTTCTGAAACAACAACAAGCCTCGTATATGGATGATTTTAAAGTTGACGACCCCAGCAAACGAAACAAGGACAATGAATTTCGGATCTGCACGTGGAACGTCCTGTCCTTATACAGAACACATGCAGCCGAACAATTAGTGGAGAACCTGGACAGGCTAAAGGCTGACGTAACAGCCATCCAGGAAGTGCGATGGGATGGAGAGGGCGTACGGAGACTGAAAACGTGTGACATCTACTACGGCGGGTGCTTGAAGGAACAGGGTCAGCGGCTCTTTGGTTGTGGTTTTGTGATAAGGGGAAGACTTAGGCAAGAAGTCTTGGGCTTCCGAAGTGTAAGCGAGCGCTTGGTCACAATCCGCATCAAAGGCAAATTTAAGAACACTTCGCTGATTTGTGTGGGCCCGAAGTACGACGTGAAGATCATTCTTGGTGACTTCAACGCAAGATTCGGAAAGGAGGGCATCTTTGGTTCGATAGTCGGAGGACACACCCTACACGACGAAACTTCCGGCAACGGACACAGGCTGGCAGACTCTGCGGCGGGGCGAAATGTCATCATCTCAAGCACCTACTTCCCACTACTTCCCACACCTCAATATACACAAGGGGACTTGGCGGTCGCGTGATCAAGTAACCGTCAACCAAATCGACCACGTTGCGATAGACGCGAGACATGCATCCAGTATCTTGGACGTCCGAACGTTCCGAGGGGCCAACATTGACTCGGATCACTACCTGGTGGTAACTAGACTACGTATGTGGATATCCATGACGCGACAACGCAGAGCAGATGCTGTGAAAAGATTCGATGTCGAGAAGCTTAAATCGCAAGAGACTGCCAGAACTTTTGCAGACCACGTAACTCTCTCAGGAGATCCGCCACCAGCATCAAGTGCAGAGGACCAGTGGGAACACTGTCAACAAGCCATCAGAAGTGCCGCCTCTGATGTGCTGGGTTTCACTAGGCGAATACAACGAAACCCCTGGTTCGATGAAGAGTGCCGGCTAGCGCATGCAGCTAAGGACGAGGCCTACCAGGCAATGCTGCAGACTCGAACAAGAGCTGTTGAGAGAGTGGCCCGGGAGCTCTACGGGCTGAAACGAAAAGAGGAACGCCGACTTCTCAGGAGGAAAAAGAGAGAGCACGAGAAGCGGGCGGTAGAGTCTATTGAGGGTTGTAGTGGTAGGGGAGATGTTCGAAAATTTTATCAGAGGGTGAAGCGATCCACCCAAGGATTCAAGGCTAGAACGGAAGCCTGCCGAGATGAGAGTGGGAATATGGTAGTAGACACACAGTCAGTGCTGAGGATCTGGAAAGAACACTTCTCTAGACTGCTTAATGGCGAAGACAGCCAAGATGCCGCTAATAGGCAGAACGCTCCATTCAACTTGGACGATGATGGCCAAGAGTTCCGTCCACCCGACCTAACCGAAGTTCGGCTGGCGATATCCAAACTTAAGTCGTACAAGGCTGCAGGTGCGGATGGCTTACAAGCCGAACTATTTAAATCAGCGGGAGATGAATTGGCTAGGAGCATACACAAGCTCATCTGCAAAATTTGGTCGGAGGAAAGTATGCCCGATGAATGGAACCTCGGTATAGTGTGCCCCATCCATAAAAAGGGAGATGTTCTGAAATGTACCAACTACAGAGGAATTAGTCTCCTAAACGTCGCTTATAAAATCTTGTCGGCCATCCTGTGTAACCGCTTAAAACCTTTTGTCAACGATCTGATCGGCCCTTATCAGTGCGGTTTTAGGCCAAGCAAGTCAACCGTCGATCAAATGTTCACACTCCGACAGATTTTAGAAAAATCCCGGGAATTCCAGATCGATACACACCACCTTTTTATCGATTTTAAAGTCGCGTATGATAGCGTGAAAAGGGACGAATTATACAGAGCCATGTCGAGTCTCGGCATCCCTGCCAAACTCGTCCGCTTGTGCAGGATGACGATGGAGAAATCTCGCTGCTCCGTCAAAATTGGTAAGAACACCACCGATTCCTTTGATGTTGAGAAAGATAGAGAGGAATCTCAACATCGTCGACTCGGGCAAAATATCACGATGGACAGATATAACTTCGAAGTTGTCAAGGACTTTGTCTACCTGGGCTCCACTATTACATCGCAGAATGACATCAGTGCAGAGATCAAGCGAAGAATTACTCTTGCCAACCGCTGTTTCTTCGGTCTAAGAAGGCATTTAAGTAGTAAGGCCCTCTCTCAGAGAACCAAGGAGACTTTATACAAAACCCTAATCATCCCGGTCCTGCTTTATGGGTGAGAAGCATGGACACTGAAAGATTCGGATAAAAATCTGCTAGGGTGCTTTGAGAGGAAGATTCTTCGTGTAATTTTTGGTCCGGTGTGTATCGAAGGAGTATGGAGGAGAAGATTCAACGACGAGCTATACGGGCTATACAGCGACGTTGACCTGGTCAAAAAGCTGAAAATACAGCGGCTGAGATGGCTGGGGCACGTGGAGCGTATGGACAGCAACGCACCTGCCCGACGAGTCTTCGAATCCAACCCCGATGGTCTACGCAGCAGAGGAAGAACCCGTAACAGGTGGCGCAATCAAGTGAATGACGACATCAAAGCACTCGGTGTGCGCAACTGGAAGCGGCTAGCTAGGGACAGAGCTGGCTGGAGGGGCTTGTTAGTTGAGGCCGATGCCCATGCTGGGCTGTGAGCGCCATCCAAAGTAAGTCACTTTAATAGAATGGGGTCGTAAAATTCGTAAAGACTATCACTCAACGTAACTGCGCTTTTACACGTTGATGAAAGACCAAGTAAGATTTCGTGATGTTCTCTTTAATGCAATTCAAATATAAGTTACATTTTGACATTAATAAAAGAAGTTTCAAGAAGGGCCTTATAATAGTTATTTAACATAATAATTGTTAATATAAAAAAGGTTTCAAAAATGATAAGCTTGAACCGAAAATTTTCGATGTGTTGAAGTCGTATTGTTTGGTTTTATGGTTTCTAATATTTGTTTTTTGCAATTTTTTTATATTTTTATTAAAAGTCGTATCGGACCGATCTGCAACGGAGTTGAGGTTCGATCGTGAATTAAATGATGGAAGGATCTTCCTAAATATTCAGTGTTTACGGATTTGTCTTCCATTTTCATTTTGTATTATGTATAACAGCGGACAGATATGTTAGTCAACTTTTTTTTGCAGGTTCCCAAGTTTTACCGTTTTTAAACTACATTTTCACCTTTAATAAATCTAACCTCAATTATCTTCCTTCCAATATCGTGAGGTTGAGTGTAATATTGTTGATGTTCAAAAGATTTTTCGTAGATGTTTGGAATAATCTCAGGCTGAGATAGCCCATTTTTCTATGGAGCCTGGGCCCAGTGTGTTCACTAATAAAATTTGTGTCAGATGAAAGGTGTAGTTGAGCACGTTATGTGGGTCAAACATTTCCAAAATCGTAAGTGGGTTTTTCAAGATATCTGAGTTTGAAGTTTGTTAATTCAGAAGATGAATTTCACTTCTTCTTTTGAAAAAAACTGCTTTTTTCGTGTGATATAAGGCACACAGGAAAATGACTTTGGTATCAAATGAAAGGAATTTTCTTTACCTTTCAAATAAAAACGTTTCTTTCTTTCTTTCCTACCAATAATTTATTTTCAAATATTTAGTATTAAATTCTTGAAAAACAATTTTTTTTTACTTACCTTTTGAACACCGCTATCTTAAAAAAAATCAGCGATGACACATTTTTTTGTTTGCATTATTTTAAAGATTAATTTCTACGTTTTCATAAGAGCCGAAATGAGTGTATTTTGAAATTTGGCAAAAAAGCGTTTGTATTATTAAATTAGCTAATTTCATTTGACATCTCATTTAATTTTCAATTAGGAATGGCAGTTAGCCGTTTTTTTTAGTTAGCCGGTGTTTTCCACATAGCACTTTATGATTACGATATTGATGGCCTTGAATGACCAATTTTTTTCATTTATGTATATGTTTATGGTTATACCTTCGAAGTATAAAGTTTGTTTTCTGCCCCTATGGAGAGTGTATCTGGTTGGATGTGGCGACACTTTAATCGTCTGGGAACTGGGACCCATATATGGTTTTGTTATGAGGGGATTTTCGCTGATTTTTTGATATAAGTATCATTTATTTAATTATATCTTTGAAAATCAAAAGTTTGTTTTCGCCCCTATGACCCATTGGAGGGCGTCTGGCACCCTTATATTTGTAACGGGGAGATTGTTTCTTATTTTTAAATATTTCAATTAATATGCAGCCATATTGCGAATTTCAACTATCAACCCATTGACGATTGATAGAATATATCAATTCAAATCGAAATCGATATTGTGAAAATTAATTGATAAAATATTGTGCTATTGTGAATGGCTTCAAAATTAGTTTGTTATTCTGAATGGCGGTTTGCGTCTGACAGAAGTTTTGGAAGCAAATACAAATAAAACTTAAAAACAAAATATTACATCGACTGATTTATTTTGATGTAGATGAGGATTTAAATTATTTATTGAAATGGCTAGAATCCGAAGGAGTTTGAGGGATTCATCCAAATCCCTTGCAATTGGAAAGTCGAATGTAAGGTTTCGATTTTTAGATACAAATAAATTGATCTATTCCTATTTTGCTTCGTTTCCAATTTAAAAAAAAAAAACTTCCGGCTATCCAAGGATGCATTTCTAGAAATAGAGGACAAATGAAGTCGTGCCGAACAGTCTGAAACTAGCAACATTGCATTGTATACATGGTAATTGCCAATAGAGCTTGAGAAATGACTTCAACCTTTGGGATTGCACCCTCAATTACATCGCTTGTCCTAAGAGAAGTCCTCGATGTCATAGAAAACCAATTCTTTCAATATGCTCCAGCTTTAGTGCAAAATCCCTTGACGAGTTCAAAGTTTTCTTCCACAAACTGGACGTATCTGCAAAACTATTTTGTATTACTAATTATAATTTTTGGGACCTTTGGAAGCACAAACTTAACAATTTTATAAATTTTTATTATTCAAAATTACAATTCTTTGTTATTTTTTTTTTTTTGAGCAAGCACAAACAATTTTATGATTGAAAGAAAAATTGCCAGTTGACAAGGAAGTTGATGGACATTTTTTTTCGCAATACCAATTATTTTCATTCAAAATAGGTATTTGATTAATAAAAATAAAATATACATAAATTGGTTTGCACAACAAGCTCGTGAAAAACCAGGGCCCAGTGACTAACAACTCGCAACCATTTCTGTGTGCGCGTGTCGACAGGAATGGAAGTGACCTACAATTTTATGTTGAATCCAAACGGCTAGACGCAAAGCACTTATTCATAACAAGTTATCCTCTTGGAGGATTTGTCAATTCCTCGCAAGAGGCAGTAGCCCTTAAAAAAAAACTTTTTAGTTTTTGGGTGGACGAGGTTGAGAAATAAACCCAGACCTCCAGCGTGACAGTCCAACGCACTAACCATTACGCTACTGGCTACTACTAAAAATAGCTTATTGATACAAATTCAACAATTAAGTGACACAATACCCTTTAATAAAATTGATTGATAAGGGTGATGATTATACCTTCAAAAAAGAAAGTTTGTTTTCTGCCTTATGGGCCTTGGAGGTGTCTGGTTAGGTGTGCAGACACTTAAACCATCTAGGACGTACATACATATTTGTAATGTGGAGATTTTTCCTGATTTTTTGATATATCATTTAAATAGTTCCGCCTTCGAAATTAAAAAAAAAATTTTTCGCCCCTATGGGCCTTTGGAGGGCGTCTGGCTAGGTGTGGCGACACTTTAATCGTCTGGCATCCATATATTTGTAACGAGGAGGTTTTTCCCGATCTTCTGATATATATCATTTACACAACGAGGAGGTTTTTCCCGATCGTCTGATATATATCATTTACATATATGGTATATGGTTATATCTTCAAACCAAAATCAGTTTTTTTTTTCCCGTTTTTGGAGGCGTTTTTGCCCGAGTTTGCCAACACTTGAATCATATTGGACTTGAAATTCTTAATGAGAGCGTACTTCTCTTTAATTTACATGTATACCTATATTAAAGTGGTTATATACTCTAAACCAAAATCTTTAAAATCGCAGTTTTCAACCTCCCGCCTTGATTGAATTTGAAATCGAGGCTCTAGTACCTCAACATATACATGGTCGCAAATTTTGGTTATACCTCCAAACCGAAAATTTGCTGTCAGCTCTCGGTCTATGAAATTATAGACTACAAAAAATAGAACAAACTTCCGAAAATGCCATTGAACCTATTAAACGTAGGCACAGTTTTAAAATGACTAGGAACACGTTGTTCCAATAATGTTTATAAATAGAAGTTGATTTCAAGGTAAATCAAAATTGTTTTATTAAATCTTATAAAAATTATTTATGAAGACTGTCTAAGAATAACATCATTCAAATTCAAACGTAGCATACATACATAAATGTAAATGAAACGAAAACACCTTACTCAAATATCTTTTTGAAAAATAAAGAGTCATATTGCGACCATTAATGCGAATGTTAAAATGACATCCTATGGTCTTATTGAAAAGATTCCAACTCCTCACCGTGTACGTACCTACTCTTCACGCAAATATAATTTTACCTTGCCTCACTTGGTGTCTCGTCTTCATCTTATTCGCTGATTTATTGTGTGTCGAGTATTTGAGCCACTCATTGACGTCTTATCACGATGATGCGGGCATCATTCTTTAAAAACAAGTGGTGGATTTCAATTTTGTGTTCGTTTATTAGGTGGGATTTTTAGAAGATTTGACTATCAAAAAAATAATAACACAAATTGAAGTGATGATTATCAAGAATGATGAATGAAAAATATAAATAATTTTGAATACAAAATTCATTTCTATCTAAGCTGAGTTGACAGTGAGTAAGGCAGGTAGTGGTAAGAAGAAGAGAATATTTTATTATTGCGTAGAATGTTGATTGCGTTACATTTTGTTTAAATTAAAAACCCTAGGACTAACAAATTTCTAAGTATTTTTACGTTAAAAGTTTGAATGATTTTAATTTCAATCATAATAAAGCATAAATGGACAAAAAGATGATTCTTCCTTTTTATCTGGCATTCATCTTAAACACAAAATATGACTTTAAATTGTTAAATGCGATAAATTAACCTTTAACTCTATCGACCAATTGCACTAACTCATCCCTGTTTCACTCTTTCCAAGGTCATTAAAACCTCTCATTACAACTTGTATTGGATGACTTCAAGTCTAATTAAAATAAGAATGAAGATGCAGAAATTTAAATTTTAATATTACTTCTGTTTTAAATGGAGTGAATGAATACAATTCAATCAAAAAGAACTCTAGAAATTAATCAGATATGACAGTGGGCTCATATCATAAGAGTGATGTTGATGTTTAAGGACTCCGTTTTGTCTATGACTCACTTTAATAGAATGGGGTCGTAAAATTCGTAAGGACTATCACTCAACGTAACTGCGCTTTTACACGTTGATGAAAGACCAAGTAAGATTTCGTGATGTTCTCTTTAATGCAATTCAAACATAAGTTACATTTTGACATTAATAAAAGAAGTTTCAACAAGGGCAATATAATAGTTATTTAAAATAATAATTGTTAATATAAAAAGGGTTTCACAAATGATAAGCTTGAACCGAAAATGTTCGATGTGTTGAAGTCGTATTGTTTGGTTTTATGGTTTCTAATATTTGTTTTTTTGCAATTTTTTATTTGAAGTCGTATCGGACCGATCTGCAATGGGAGTTGAGGTTCGATCGTGAATTAAAGGATGGAAGGATCTTCCTAAATATTCAGTGTTTACGGATTTTTCTTCCATTTTCATTTTGTATTATGTATAACAGCGGTCAGATATGTAAGTCAACTTTTTTTGCAGGTTCCCAAGTTTTACCGTTTTTAAACTACATTTTCACCTTTAATAAATCTAACCTCAATTATCTTCCTTCCAATATCGTGAGGTTGAGTGTAATATTGTTGATGTTCAAAAGATTTTTCGTAGATGTTTGGAATAATCTCAGGCTGTAATGCCTCAATACTTACAGGAAGTAAGCTTCTTACATGAGATGGCCCATTTTTCTATGGAGCCTGGGCCCAGTGTGTTCACTAATAAAATTGGTATCAGATGAAAGGTGTAGTTGAGCACGTTATGTGGGTCAAACATTTCCAAAATCGTAAGTGGGTTTTTCAAGATATTTGAGTTTGAAGTTTGGTAACTCAGAAGATGGATTTCACTTCTTCTTTTGAAAAAACTGCTTTTTTCTTGTGATATAAGGCACACAGGAAAATGACTTTGGTATCAAATGAAAGGAATTTTCTTTACCTTTCAAATAAAAACCAAATTTCTTTCCCACCAATAATTTATTTTCAAATATTTAGTATTAAATTCTTGGAAAACAATTTTTTTTTACTTACCTTTTGAACACCAATATCTTAAAAAAAATCAGCGATGACACATTTTTTTGTTTGCATTATTTTAAAGATTAATTTCTACGTTTTCATAAGAGCCGAAATGAGTGTATTTTGAAATTTGGCAAATTAGCTAATTTCATTTGACATCTCATTTAATTTTGAATTTGGAATGGCTGTTAGCCGTTTATTTTTGTTGTTTTCTCTTTCTGTTTTATGTTGTTGAGTATAGTGTATTGATATTTTCATACAAAAGCTTTTAAGAGCTTTTGAAATTGATTCCCGCTGGATGCATTCACATAATTTCCAAACTAATTTCGTGCAAATGAGGTTGAAATTACCTCATTTCGAAATGTGAATTTGCAACGAAATTACCTTATTTGGCCCATTGAAAACGACATATTAATTTAATGTTTAATTAAATACCCTTTCTCAAAGAAATACATACTTTTTAACAAACTTCGTCTAAGAAGCACCTTAACATGCTACCAGGTGCTATGAACTTTCTCGTTTAGCGTTTTTTTTTTTAATAATTCCTTTAGCCAAATATGCATTTTTTTACATTAATCAATCAACTTATCAATGTTATTCAAAAAAATATGTAGCTTGCTACTCCTATAAATAGTATCTCGCAAACAAAACAAAAAAGTATTATTTTTTCTTGTTTACAAGTTAGCAATAAATTATTTTTAAATATTTATCCACTCTCAGGTCGTTTATCTACATTTTTGAGAGAGTTGACCTGCTAACTTGACGTCAAAAGGTTACCCTGTATCTCACAAACGAATCAAAAAAGTAATAGTTTTTCTTTGTTAAAATTAGGAATAAATTATTTTTAAGCATTTATCCACTCCCACGTCGTTTATCTACATTTTGAAGATAG
Source organism: Melangyna quadrimaculata (assembly GCA_949320155.1). NCBI lineage: Eukaryota > Metazoa > Arthropoda > Insecta > Diptera > Syrphidae > Melangyna > Melangyna quadrimaculata. Next base: position 109,610,838 of record OX439484.1, read on the forward strand.
TTGACCTGCTAACTTGACGTCAAGTTAGCAGCTTACCCTGTATCTCGCAAACGAAACAAAAAAATTAAAGTTTTTCTTCGTTACAAATTAACAATTAATTATTTTAAAACATTTATCCACTCCCGGGTCGTTTATCTACATTTTTGACACAAGTTGACCTGCTAACTTGACGTCAAGTTACCAGGTAACCCCGTATCTCGAAATCCAACAGCGCAATATTTTTTTTTTCGTTAGAAATAAGCAATATATGAGCAACTCAGGACTTGTATTTTTTGTATGAACTTTCGATTAAACATTTATTTATTCGTGCCTAAGGTAGATGTTACTTCGTTTGACACAAATCTAGGGATACTGACGATATCCAAGAGACAAGGTAGTTTGGTGCTTGGAAATAAGGTCAAACAAAAATATTTTAAAGAAACTAAACCTAACTAAACTATCAAAAAAAGAAATCCATCACCCAAATTGAAATATCACACTGTCACACTGAAATTCAAACGTTCGTCTGATGGTATTGACGAGGGTCTGGCCTGCCCACCGCAATATCTTGAATATACTGCCTTCGCTATTTCCTTGTAGACTATTGATTATGTCCTCAAAAACAGGGCAATAAGGTACCGGGTTTTTATTGTAAAAATCATTTAATGGCTTTTGGAAGATGAGAAAACCACGGAATCCTACTAAATGAGAGGGTGCAATTTTGAGGGCGGAAGATGCAACCCTTTTCATTTTTTGCATATAAATCGAAAACCAAGCTAAATTTTGAAAAAATACAGTTAACCTTTATTGTAGAGATTAAAATTTAATATCGAATAATTCAAAAAATTTAAAATTAATATTTAATGTGCTAAAATAAAAAAAAATGCAAAAAAATGCAAACAATTGATTTTTGTTGGTTTATTTTACTTATTTGCCCTTAACTTTTTTTCCGGTAGAGATAGGTATAGGAATTGCTGCATATAAAAGAAATATTATAAAAATTTTCTTAAATAGGGCGTACTCAGAAATTTTTTTTATACAAAATTTACAAAGATATAGTCGCTCAAAGTAAGCCATTTTTTCGATTTTTATTGCGTTTGCTTTGACATTGTTTTAATTCTAATTTTTTACAACAAAACTTAATTTTATTTAATAAAATAAAAATAATAAGTTTTTTTATCAATTATAATTGATTATTATTACAGCCTTGTTACATTTTATAAAATGTGGAAATGAAAATCATACACCCAGAGAAAAGTCGGTGTAAAATTAGCCTATTTCGGGGGCTAAGTTGCTTAAAAACTAAGGCCGTTTTGAGCTAGCTTAGTCCTAGGCTAATTTAGCCTATTTCCCTAAGGCAAATTGAAAATTTTCAAATTTACCTAAACCCTAAGATAAAACTTACCTATTTTACCTATTTCCTAAGGTGATTTACAGATTTCCCCTCCGAAGTTTTACCTAGCACCTAGGTAGATTTAACTTAGGAATAAGGTAAATTTTACCTATTTCCTAAGGTGAATTTACGTATTTTCAAAGGTGATTTAGCTTCTTCCTAGGCAGATTTAACCTATTTCCTTAGGTGAATTACCTTATTCCTAAGTTAAATTTTATCTATTTCCTAAGGTGAATTATTATTCCTAGGCAGATTTTACCTTTTTCCTTAGGTGAATAACCTTATTCCTGAGGAAAATTTTACCTATTTCCTAAGGTGAATTACCTTATTCCTAGGCAGATTTTACCTATTTCCTTAGGTGAATTACCTTATTCCTAAGGTAAATTTTACCTTTTTCCTAAGGTGAATTACCTAATTCCTACGCAGATTTAACCTATTTCCTTAGGTAAAGTACCTTATTCCTAAGCTAAATTTTACCTATTTCCTAAGGTGAATTACTTTATTCCTAGGCAGATTTTACCATTTTCCTTAGGTGAATTACCTTATTCCTAAGTCAAATTTTACCTTTTCCTAAAGTGAATTACCTTATTCCTAGGCAGATTTTACCTATTTCCTTAGTTGAATTACCTTATTCCTAAGGTAAATTTTACATATTTCCTAAGGTGAATTACCTTATTCCTAGGCAGATTTAACCTTTTTCCTTAGGTGAATTACCTTATGCCTAGGCAGATTTTAGCTATTCCCTTAGGTAAATTACCTTATTTCTAGGTAAATTTTTTATAAGGTGGATCTATAGCTGAAAAAAAAATCATTTAAAAAAAAAAAGAAATTTTATGTAATTTTATAATTATAAATATATTTTATTTACGTTTTTTTTGTGTAGGTAGGTACATATATATGAATATAGTATATATATTTAATTTTTTGAAAAACATTTACAAGTTTTGTTATATTAATTTGTGTTTGTAAATACATTACTCTTATATTTTTTTTAATTGAAGAACATGCTTTCTTTTTACAAACTGACTGGGGCAATACATACATTATATAAAAACATGGACTGTATAAAATAATACCTAAAAGGTATCTAGAGTGTTTATCATTAAAGCATTGATATCATTTAAATCAGTGGTTCTCAATCTTTTTAAGCCCACGGCAGCGCAGCTACAAGTTAAGTATTTTGTCACGACGCCCTACCATAGTAACACAGCGAATTAGAGATTAAAAAAGTTCCTGGAAGGATATTTTTGCGATAATTTAGATTTTTTCATAATTAATACCGCAGAAAGAATCATGTAAAACAGCAGAATACAACAGCAAAAAATGTTGATCATCGCGAAATATAGTGTAAAATAGCATTGGAAGTCATAAAAAGCGGAAAAAATCTTGGAAAGTCGCGAAAAAAGGGTATAAGACCATGGGAAAAAGCGCGGACAACTGTCACTGTGGTTAAGAAGTGGGTAAGATCGTGGAAAAAAGCGCTCATTACCGCGGAGAAAAGTGTAAATTATAGCAAAAAAAAAGCCTAGAAAGCTACGGAAAAAAGCGTGAAAAGTGACTGAATGAAGAGGATAAATGTACGCAATACCGTGAACTACCCGGTCAAAATCGCGGAATAATTTGGAAAGAAGCGTAAAATACTAGTGAAATACCGCGGAACAACGCTAAAAAGCGAGAAGTCATGAGAAAAGCGCTAAGTACATCGGAAAAATACCGCGGAAAAGCGAAGAAAGTATCAGGGAAAGTGTCGAAAGTCACAGTATAAAGCGTGAAAGATGGAAGAAAAATATGCAAAATAATAAAGCGCGGAATACTATGAAAAAGCTCAGGATATAGCATAAGAAGTAAGCATGGTAATTCATGAAAAGTGCGCTTAAATAAATCAGGTGGCACAACGGCTCATGAAGAACCAGGGCCTAGTGACTAACAACTCGCAACAATTCCTGTGTGCGCCTTTCGACAGGAATGGAAGGGACCTACAATTTTATGCCGAATCCAAACGGCTAGACGAGAAGCACTTATTCGTGACAAGTGATACTCTGGGAGGATTTGTCAATTCCTCGCAAGAGGCAGTAGCCCTGAAAAAAAAACTTTTTTTAGTTTTTAGGTGGACGAGGCTGGGAAGCGATCCCAACTCTCCAGCGTGACAGTCGAACGCACTAACCATTACGCTGAGGGCTACTTAAGTGCGGTTAGTGACGGAGAAAAGCGTGGAAAGTCACGAAGAAAACGCAGAAATAAGGTGCACCGGCAAAAAAGCGAAACATGCCACGGAAAAAAGCATGGAAAGTCGCGAAATAGGAAGAATATCACGGGCTGCCGCAGAATAAAATTATGTAAGACTTTGGAAAAAAGCGCAGAATACTGTGGAGAATAGCACGGGAAGTCATAAAGAAAGTGCTTAATACCGCGAGAAAAGCCGTAGAAAAGAATTAAAACGCTAAACTCCAGTTTCATAACAGTAGGTAAGCCAATTACTGTAAATCAAAATGAAAAACGGAAAAATCTGGGTCCAGGGCGCCACGGCGCACACTTTGGCAACCCCTGATTTAAGTAATTAAGGCATTGATATCATTTAATAAAGTTGAAACAGAAGGAATTTTCTTACCGTCTTCAATATTAAAGAAAAACATTTCAATAAAAACCCATACCGAACAACACTGAGGTGGATATTGAATATTTAATACATATGCAAGCTTTAAATAAAAGGTAATACAGTCTAAATAAGTATCTAATTCAAATTTAATATTGTCCAAGGACACGTAAAAACTATTAAAATTAAATTTCTCACCAACTCCAATAATTACGGGCTGAAGTTTCATATTGCAGTTTGCGCATTCATCTCGTTTTCCTTGAAGTACTGGTTCAATTTGGCTGGCATTTTCCACTTCTAGTGTGAACGAATATCTGGAGTCTTCAATGGTGAAATTTTTCAATTTTCCCTTGAATTGCTTCGATGATGGAGGCAACACTTCATGCAAGAGAGTTGCATAGGCAATATTAATCTGGAAATAAATTAAAACCTCATAAGTAAAAAATAATAAAAAAAGGAAAATAACAAAGAGTTAAAAAACAGTTAGAAAATAGTTGAATAAGAAAAGAGTTAAAAAATAAGGTTTTACCTATGTCAAGGTCGGCATTATTCGCCCTGAATTCGTTCAGATATGATTTAAGGGCGTTGCACTTAATCTTCTCGGTGAACAATTGTTGCCATTTTCCGAAGTCGAAGCCATTATTTGGTTTGATAAAGTTGTAATCCATGGCAATCTGTAAATAAATAGAACAAAACACATTAATAATGAAATGATGTAGATACATTATGTTCTTGAACGTAATATTTGTTTTAAAAATGTTAAAGAAATTAGTTAAAAAACGAAAGTTCTAACCAGTTCTGGTGCTCGTGAATATTTGTAGAGCGGCCATTCCTGAAGGACTGTCTGTATGTCAGTGTCACTGCTTTTGTATATCATATCCCTCCTGAATGCCATAGTTTGCATCCATTGTTTAGTAACTGTGTACCAATCCCGATTCTGATTGAGCTCGTCGCAAATACTTTGCATCTCGGTCTCATTTAGTGGTTCTATATCCACTTCTACAAGTTTTACTTTCTTAGATGACGTGGGTTCATTTTTATAGAGCTGCTTCAGATATCTTCGTTGTACCCTATATCGGTCGTATAGTTAACCTTGGGGGGGGGGGTTTGTTAACTCCTCGAACAAAGTACGAACTCTGAAATTTAAATGTTGTAATTTAAAGCGCATTATGTTTTAATCCCGAAAACCAACCAAGTTTTCTTTGGGAAAAATTTTTACGATTTCCTCTGCCAAGATTTCACATCTCTTGGCCGTCATTTTATTTTTATTTTCTGTAAAATATTGGACAATCTTGTGGACCAAATTTGTTCGATCCTCTGGAGTCAAACAATTTTTGAGGCGATAGGATTCTAGAATTGCTCTGCCCTGCTCTGTTTTCTTCAAAATTTCTAGTACAGATACCTAAAAGTAAATAATCGATTTTTCACTCATTATGATAATCTACCTGAAGTTTCATATTCGATTTAAGAAACAAATTCTTTTCCTCTGCAAGATGGGTTCTATTTGGCTGGTACTTTTAACTTCAAAAGTGAAAAATTTTTTTGAGAAGTCAGTTTTGAATTTTTTGAATCTTCCATTTAAGTGTTTTGATGATGAAGGCGACAAATTATGCAATCAAATTGCTTTCGCAACACACTTTCAAAAAGATTTACTGCAAATGTAAATCATTTTGAGTAATTAATGAATTGAAGAAAAAATGTTTTTGAATAAAAACCCGTGGCGAGACACAAACACTGAGGAGGGTATTGAGTATTTAATGCATATGCAAGTTTTAAATAAAAAGTAATACAGTCTAAATAAGTATCTAATTTAAATTTAATATTGTGAAGGACACGTAAAACTATTTAAATTAAAGTTCTCACCAACTACAATAATTACGGTCTGAAGTTTCATACTGGAGTTTGCGCATTCATCTCGTTTTCTTTGAAGTACTGGTTCAATTTGGCTGGCATTTTCGACTTCAAGAGTGAACGAATAATCTGAAGTCTTCAATGAAGATTTTTTTTTTTAATTTTCTATTGAATTGCTTCGATGATGGAGGCAACACTTCATGTAACATTTAAATTATTTTATAAATAAAATCTCTTAAAACCCTAGAAAGATAATCTTCGTTGACAACGTTGAGACGTATCAATGTAATTATCTTTCTAGGATTTAAAAAAAATGTAAGTTCTGATCTCTTTTTTATTTATTAAATGAGTGCAAGGTGTTATTTAAATATTCAAAACTTATATCTATGTGTTAAAATATAATAAATTATCCATTAGCGCCATCTATATCTATTACCACTTACATCAGAATCCGACGAATTATTTGTTGGCGATGGACTACAAGTGTTAACCCACGTTTCCACTGAAAGTTGATTGGTCAATTTATTCACGGGACTCGGACTTACAGTAAGAAATCCCTGTTTACAAAAAAAAAAAAAAATTAAAACTGAATGCATATTGTGGTAAATTTTGCTTACATTAAAATTTCTAATAGCTAGCAAATGAGATGATTTCGATAAAATGAGCTTCCAAATGAGATAATTTACTATACAAATTTGACATTCGAAATGAGATAATTTGCGATATTTTCTCATTTCAGCTTTAGTCAAAACAGTATATACAAAATTTGAGATTTTACCTCTAAGAAACTTGTAAAGCTGGTCATAAAGTTCCCACGAAATGAGTAGATTGGTTAAGTGTAAGTCATCATCGTTTTCTTCTGCTTCTTTTTGGGGAATGATATTTTGAACTGTAAGTTCAACCGTGTTAAATTGGTTTTGATCATTGGGATTGAGAATTCTTAATTCGCCTTTTTTGCTCCTATAAATTATTGAGCTCGGTTGAGCTTGAAGATTCACTCCGACGTCACTCCCATCAACAGGTTCACTAGTTGGCAATTCAGCATCCATTTTGAGGTAATTCTTATCTAAGAAAAGAAGTGTTCTTTGCGAATAAATTCACCACCATATAGAATCTTATGGGAATGAACAGGTGGTCCATCAAATGTTGTAATTGATTTTAATATATATTTTTCTTAATTTGGCTTAATTTTCTCAAATGACATATAATGATCGTTAAATGCTGTTGGTATTTCCTCACAAAGCATGTATATTTTTCTATTTTCATCTATAATGATTATTCGGATTATTATAAAAAATTCACATTTAAATTATTTGTTATTGATAAGTAAGAACCCTTTTTATAGACTGTTCCTAAATATTCAATTTTTTCGAAAAGTTTTGAATTCAGATTTAATATATCGGAACTTAAGTAGTTTATGTTTTCAGTATCAGAAGAGATTTCATCATGCTCTGAGTATTGAAGAAAATCCTCCCTGGATGTAATAGTTTGGTAGGCGAACTTGAATTGGAATTTCGTTGCAATTGAAAGTAAAATATTTTTGAGGCTGGATGTAACTCTACTGTATGATTTCAGTTCTTGATGTTTTGCTTCAAATAAAAATGACCAATAAAATTTTGGAAGTCCTGAATATCGTATAATCCGTGGATAGTGGATAAGATAAGATAAGATTACACTGTGGTAAAAACAATACATCAATTATTTTTATAAATATAACAATGAATGCCCAAACTTTATCATTTACTGGGATCAAGTGACCAATCATCAAAGAAAAATGGTGAATAAATGTCCACATTTCTCTTGCTGAACACATTCAGTCTTTTTCTTTTCAAATGTTGAACAGTAATATCCTAAAAGACATTTCTTTTCTCAGTATCTCCATAGGAAAATGTTATATTGATTAATTTCATCTAATGTTAATATTTTGTTTTTGATGTAATGTTGTATAACATGTGTCAGATTATAATGCGCAACGCCCTCAAAAACATCATGCATAAGATCAACGGAAAAGTTGGTTACAACATGAAAAGAAGGAATTTGGTTTAAAATTGAGTTTTTGTAAACTCCTGTAAATGAAAAGTCTTCAGATAAATTCTCGTCATAATTTTCCTCAGTTCTAATCAATGTTGAATCATCCTTGCACATTACTTTGGTCAATGCAATTGGTGCTATACAGAACCTGCAGTAGTAGTTAGAAGAGAAAGATTTACTTAACTCCAGAATCTGGTTAAGCCCCAAATTATCTCCTAAGATTATGCCCATTATTAAACAAATTGTTGTTTTCTGGTCATTAAGAGTCAGTTCAATTCCTTCAACTTCCAGAGAAATAATTTCTTGAACAAGGTTATAAATTGTCAAATCATTTCCGTATGTTTTGATATCATGAGCCCTAATTAAGCCAGCCAGATAAGTATCACTGACTTTAAAATAATTTTCGAATATAGGAATGGAAAAATATATTCCTGTTAATTTATGGACTCCACTATGAGCTCCAAGTGGATTATTTACTTCGAAATCGTCTGCGAACAGAAAATATGGTACCAACTTCTTATTTTTATACATGGCTTTCTTTTGTTCCCATAATTCTCCGTTTATAAAATTTCTTATATTCGATGGCTTGCTATGTTTTCGGAATTCAAATTTTAGGTCTATAAGAATACCCTTATCTACTTTCTCCTCTAAACTGCTCTGCCCGTTCATCATCACATGAGAAATTTCTCTGTTAATGTCAAATTCTTTTGGTTTTTTAAATAAATCTCGATTTTCTAAGAACTTTTGAAGCTTATACTCAGTATTTAATTCATTACTAACTTTTTTATATTTGTTAACAACATTTTCTATTTTTTTTATCTTCCTCGCACATTTCAATGCCAAATACTATATCTAGCAATGGTGATATAATTAAATTTTCAGCAGCTTTTTGAATGGTAAATGCATCTTTTCTAGAAAAATTATTATTATTGTATAGACTTAGAACGAATTGAAGCATGCTGTTTTCAATAATACTTTTTTGTAATGGCGTTCGAATTTTTTCTGCACTCCCATAAAATACTGGTAGTGCTTGCTCATTATTTGATGAATCAGGATTATTTTGAAGCGCGTTTTCAAAAATACTAGAAGAATTGCCAGCTTTTGTATATAAATTATCTTGCGCAGGGTTAATAATTAGTGGTTCGACTTCCATTTTATCTAAGTTCCTTAAATGGGTAGTTAAATGTCTTTTGTATGAAGATAATCCATTAAATATTTGTTGACATGATTTCTCACAGCATTTCAAATTACTTTTTTTTATATCCACCATGTAGAATTTTCAAATGCATGAACAATGTTTTTAAGCGATTAAATTCTTCTGAACAGATAACGCAATGCATTTTCAGCTTGTTGACTGTAATATGAATAAGACTTGTTTTTTTTTTTATTTCGGAATTAAATCTATTAAGTGTCACTCAGAGAAAAAAAGTATTTTATTTTCAACAAACATTAAAAAATCAATATCGCTAACAGAAAAGAAAGTAGAATTTTTTCCTAATCCCCAGACCAAGAATAGGAATGATTTGAAGAACGAAAATGTTCGGGTCAGACTCGGTAGCTGCCGAGAAAGTAGAATTGATAAAGAGTCTTGCTATAAAATTGTTTCAAATCAAAATTGTGGTTTCTCAAGTTTTTGTTTGTAATTTTTAATCATGCAAAAAAATCGATTGCAATTTAAGTTAAACATAAAAATGTAGATTCGAAATTCAACTAAGTTCAGTAAAATATGTTTTTACTTTGCGAAGCTGTTTAGCAAATAGCAGACACAAACGGCATCCTTATTTCAACTAAAATACCTAATCAATAATAATTATTATGAAAAGCATACCTTTTTCTTTAATTCCTGAGAAATCTTGTATCTGCTGAACTTGTTCTTAAGGCCTGTCTTTCTTATTTGTTTTATGTCAAAGCAGGTATAGTTATGGTTGATGTTGGATAATTTTCTTTGTGAAAAGATACAAAATTTCAATCAAATATTGATAAACCACGATTTGCAAAATTTAAAAATGTGTTACATAACACTGAAAGAAAAAGCAACGTAAAATGAAAGGAAGTCACTTATATGTAACTAACTTTTCGCAATGGCTAAGCTTCGAAGATGAAAATTCGAAAATCAAAGTGAAACAAAGCGAATTTAAAACAAATATTTTTTTAACTTTAACAGACAAAATAAATGTGAATTAAATTTTACTTTGCGTGTTTCCCTCAGTGCAGGCATATACCTATATTTTGTTACAAAAACAAAACTATACTTTTGTTACACATATTTGAGACATTGTAGTTTGGGTTTTGTAATAAAAAACTTGTTGAATTGTGGATTCCAAATTCAATAAAGTTATGTAAATTATGTTTGGACTTTGTGAGGATTTTGAGCAAACAGATCACAAAACTAAATAGGCAATAAAAACTTTCTGTAGACATATTATTGTAAATGCCTAGTATACTTAAATACCTAATCAATGATAATTATGTGAAAAACATACCTTTTTCTTTAACTCCTAACCACTCTTGTTGAAGATTTCCAAACAACTTCTCTAAGCTCTTGTTTTGGGTTTTATTTTACGTCAAGGAAGGGTGATTTGTGTATTGTTGATCAGATTCAATGTGTATATATGAATAGAGAAACAATTTTAACAGTTTTTATAAAAAAAATAATTTTCAAGTTCATCAAAATGAACCAGGTAAGTAACTGGGTCAAATTGGTCGTTGAATTCACTCAATGGGTGGCTTCCTAAGGAATTAATTCTTGGAACCAAATAAAAGTTGCTCTTTTTCTAAAGTTTGTCTCTGTAACTGACTGATGACAAACAAACGCATGCGAGCTTAGAAAAGGAAGCCTTAAACGTATTGGATTTAGAGACACAATTTTAGATACGAAATTCAATAAAGTTATGTAAAATGTGTTGGGACTTTGTGAAGTTGCTGAGTAAACAGCTCATAAAACTAAAAAAAAGGTATAAAAACTTTCTGTGGACATAATATTATTAATATATTGTACATTTTTTTGAAATTTTTCAAGCGCGATCTGATGGTCTTATTGATTTTTTTGTTTCGTTTAAGGTATTTTAAATTTGATATAGGTATAATGCGGAATGTCCATACTATTGACAAATTTCAAAACTAGTTTAATATCAAAGCTATTTGAATGTTTAAAGTTGCAATTCTTTTGCAAATTGGTTCATAATGTTACCGACATTAAATTGTAGATTTCGAGTTTTAGATGTTAAATCTATCGATAAATATACAAATTTTGCAAATTTAAACATTCCCAAAACTAGTTTCAAAATTCGTTAGAAATATTGCTGAAAGTCTTTTTTGTTGACTGTTTTTTTAATTTGTACTTTTGGAAATATTGTTCTTTAAGTTTTTTTTGTTTTTAAATTGCATTTAAAGTTTTTCATCACTCACATAAGTTTTACAGCCACAATTTTGATTTGGCTTGGCTTTTGTTTAAAATTTTCTAGGTTTCTTCTCTTAGCTCTTGTTTTGAATTTTTTTTACGTCAAGGTAGGTAAATATGTATAAGGTTGATCGGATTCAACGATTCTATATGAATGAAGAAACAATTTTAATTTAGTTTTTACAAACCAATAATTTTCAAGTTGAACAAAATAAACCGGGTAAGTTACTGGGTCAAATTGGTGGTCGAATTGACTCAATGGGTATGGCTACTTATGGAAATGATTCTGGTTACCAAATAAAAGTTGCTTTTTTCAAAAGGTTTTTCTGCAACTTTTTTTTTTTATATTCCACGCGCGCAAAAGGGGTTATGGCGAGCTTGAAAAAGTTAGCCCGAAATGTATTTTATATTTAGATATAACATTTTAGATACGAAATTCAGTAAAATTATGTAAAATGGGTTTAGACTTTGTGAAGATGCTGAGCAATCAGCTCACAAAACTAAAAAAAAGCAATACAAACTTTCTGTGGACATTAACATATGGCTAGTACTTTAATACCTAATCATTGATAATTATGTGAAAATCATACCTTTTTCTTTAATTCCTGACCAATTTAGTTGAAGATTTCCAAGTTTCTTCTCTTAGCTCTTGTTGTGGGTTTTATCCTACCGTAATTAAGGGTGGTTTGTATATTGTTGATCAGATTGAATTTGTCTAATGAATAGATAAACAATATCAATTGAGTTTTTACAAACCAATAATTTTGCAAGTTGAACAAATTGAACCAGGTAAGTTATAATGGGTTTAATTGGTCATCGATTGACTCAATGGGCGGCTTCCAATGGTAATGATTCTTGTTACCAAATAAAAGTTGGTCTTTTAACAAAGTTTTTGTCTGTATCTTATGCCAAACAAGCCAATGCGAGCTTTTAAAAGTTAGTCCCAAACGCATTGGACTCAAAGATAAAAGTGTAGATTCAAAATTCAATAAAGTCATGTAAAATACCTTTGGACTTTATGAAGCTGCTGAGTAATCAGCTCACAAAATTAAAAAAAGCTATTAAAACTTTCTGTGGACTCTTGATTTGTTGGTTAGTTTTTTTTTTGTATTTGGTTTTATTTTAAGTAAGGTTGGTATCTGTATGTCTTTTTTGTTTACTATTTGTTTAATTTACATATATTTGTAATATTGTTCTTTATGTTTTTTAATTTTTTTTTTGATTTCAAATTCTTACCAAAAATGTTGTGTAATTTTAAGATTTTTAAAACCACCCTTTAAAATGTTAAAAATCAAAATATTGCAAGAAAAATCTTTTCAAAAATTTTTTAAATCGAAAAATTCTTACCATCAAAATCGCTTCAAAATCGAAAATTTGCATATGACACTTAATTTGCCTTTTTATATTTTTTGAAACCATGTTTCCCCTGATTTTTGGTATTTTTTTAGCCAATTATCTGTTTTGAAATAATTGACCTAAATAAATAATACCTCTATACTGCGAAGAGTTAACAAAAATTACAAAATATAGGTAAAGTTACATTTTGCCCTGTATCTCTATATCTATACCTACCTACATATATACTGATTATCCAAAAACCTAAAGTTTTTACACTAAAAAATATATAATATATACTCTACCACCCACCACTTAAGTAAATATGTACATATGTAAATGGTTTTCAAGTGTTACCAATGGGAAGTTACTAGTGTTGGTCGACCCCAGACTCATTTTTTTTTATTTGGTTTTATTTTAAATTAGGTATCTGTACGTCTTTTTTGTTCACTATTTGTTTCATTTGTATTTTTGGAAATATTGTTCTTTATGTTTTATGTTTTTTAATTGGATTTAAAGTTTTTTTTTCACTCACAAGTTTTTCACCCACTATTTTGGTTTGGCTTGGCTTTTGGAACTCTAAATTTCAAACAAACTGAAAACTTCAAATCCTAATTTTGTTTAAATTTTTCCAAGTTTCTTCTCTTAGGTCTTGTTTTGAATTTTGTTTTACGTCAAGGTAGGTAAATATGTATAAGGTTGATCGGATTCAACGATTCTGTATGACTGAAGAAACAATTTTAATTTAGTTTTTACAAACCAATCATTTTCAAGTTCAACAAAATGAACTAGGTAAGTAACTGGGTCAAATTGGTCGTCGAATTGACTCAATGGGTGACTACCTATGGAATTTATTTTTGTAACCAAATAAAAGTTGCTCCTTTTCTCTGTAATTCATGACAAACAAACGAATGCGAGCTCGAAAGAGTAAGCCCGAAATGTATTTTAGATGAAAATATAAAATTTGAGATACGAAATTCAATAAAGTATGTAAAATGGGTTTGGACTTTGTGATGCTGCTGAGCAATCAGCTCACAAAACTAAAAAACAAAGCAATACAAACTTTCTGTGAACATATTCTTATATACGGCTAATACTTTAATACCTAGTTATAGATAATTATATGAAAATCATACCTTTTTCTTTAACTCCTAACCAATCTTGTTGAAGATTTTCAAGTTTCTTCTCTTAGCTCTTGTTGTGGGTTTTATTTTACGTCAATTAAGGGTGATTTCTATATTTCTGATCAGATTGAATGGGTCTATATGAATAGAGAAACAATTTTAATAGTTTTTAAAGAAAAATAATTTTCAAGTTGAACAAAATGAGCCAGGTAAGTTACTGGGTTAAATTGGTCATCGATTGACTCAATGGGTGGCTCCCAATAGTAATGATTCTTGTAACCAAATAAAAGTTGGTCTTTGTACATAGTTTTTGTCTGTATCTTATGCAAAATAAGCCAATGCGAGCTTGGAAAAGTTAGCCCGAAACGCATTGGACTCAAAGATAAAAGTGTAGATTCAAGATTCAATAAAGTCATGTAAAATGCCTTTGTACCTTGTGAAGCTGCTGAGTAATCAGCTCACAAAAGTAAAAAAAGCAATTAAAACTTTCTGTGGACACAAAGTATAAATGGCTAGCACTTGAATACCTAAACAATGATAATTATATAAAAAGCATACCTTTTTCTTTTCGTTTTGTTTAAAATTTGCAATCGTGGTCTCTTGATTTTTAGTAAGGTTGGTATCTGTATGTCTATTTTGTTCACTATTTGTTTAATTTACATATAGGTATTTGTAATATTGTTCTTTATTTTTTTTTAATTTTTTTTTTTTTGGTTTTTAGTTGGATTTAAAGTTTTTTTTTCACTCACAAGTTTTGCACCCACAATTTTGATTTGGCTTGGAATTTCGAACTGTAAATTTCAAACAAAATGAAAAGTTCAACTACTAAAAGATTAGTTCGTTCAATCAATTACTCGTTGATTAGTCTGTAACTCGTTACTTTATTGGTGGTGGGCAGTAGCGGATCCAGGGGGTGGCTATAGGGGCTAAAGCCCCCCCCACAGCCGAATCATAAAATAATTTGAAATATAGAAAGCAATACATTACAACGTGTAGAATTTTATATTCCGTCTAAAATATTGTTAAGATATGAAATTTGATGGACAAAATACCGTGGTTGGGGCTGAACTATTTGCATACATGTTATGTCATTTTTTTTCTTAGCCCTAAGATTGGGGCTAAAGCCTGAAGTGAATTGGACAAAAACTAAGTTGGGGGCTATGAATATAGATATTTTTAATGTAACGGCAATCTTTCCCTAAAAATTAAACCCAGAAAATTGGGACGAAAAAAACAGCTTTGGCGCAATAAGGTCTGAGAATATTTGACAAAAAACATAGCCAGGTTTAAGCAACTTACTTCCTACAAACTAACCTTATTCCAGAGAGTTTTGGGGGCTCAAGTCTAGGGACTGTCAAAGTCCGAAGTTGGGGCTAAGGCTTGAAGAGATAAGTAAAAAGAGATAAAAATGGTCGGGGCTTTACATTAATTTGTCAAATGCCCCAACTGTATATACTAAAAACAAAGCTAATTTACAGAAAGAAACGCCTTTGAGGCTTAACCATTGGAGAACAACGGGATGTCAAGTTTCGTGTATGTTTAATACAACAGGAATTGTTTCTTACGGCCTTGGCTGGGCTTAGAAATGTTCGGGTCTACGTTTTCAAAATTTGAAAGGTCCAAGGCAATTGTACATACAAAACATAGAAATTCTCTAGTCAAGGAGCCAAATTCCAAAAGCGTGAGTTTTCTCTGTGCGCGCTCAGAAAATCATGCAAAAGCAAATGAATATTTGATGGTTGGATGTTGTAGGACGCGGGTAGTCACTGAGTGGCGTCAACACGGCGATGTCCAGTGATGTAACGAATACTACACATCAATTGTGCTTATTTTACCTCCAAGTGGTAACCATCGGGTACTGGTCTCGTCCATCCGGACTTGACTTGCCAAACAAATAAGCGCGAGTGTTGAACAAGAGATAAAAATAGCAACACTATAAATACTCTGTCGGAAATGACTGGCTGTATAAGTCGGCTGAAGTCCTAGACGAGCCCATCAGAAGGAAGGTGTGCGGCGGATGAATTCATCAGAATCAACGGTGTCACCAACAGTATGGACGACAGAGACCTTACGTGAGCTACTCTGAAATATTTAGAGCTGAGGTCGGTAAGGAATTTCAGTACTAGCCAGGGTGCTGAAAAAGAGATGGTGGCGGATGAACCCTTCAAGGGTCAACGGCAGCACTCATATCCCCGTAGTGGGCTACTGGTATCGGATTATCCGGCCTGCAGTCCTAAGGCTACACAAGGATCCGGCCCTCCGGGTCTGGGGGTCGTGTGACGGGTTGGCAACCTACCACATGTAAAGAAATCAACCGCTTCGAATCGGCAACTACAGCCTCGGATAAGGAATGATCAAACGATGACGACTTTTGGCTATCGAACAAGGACAAAGATTGGATTCTGGAATGTTAAAACTCTTCTCGATAACCGCGAAGAAGGCCCTAACAACGCCAGATTCCTCCAACTTGAGAAAGAATTCCTACGGTACAACCTAGACATCTTGGGTCTGAGTGAAGTGAGATGGTTGAGCGCAGGGCAGGTGGATTCACCTTCGAAAAGCGCTTTCTTTATTTACTCCGGAAAACCAGTTGGAAGCTCCCGATGTTCCGGCGTAGGTTTAATGTTGACTCCAAAGGCGCGGCAAAGTCTTATAACCTGGAAACCCATCAACGACAGGATATTGACAGCCAGGTTCCAGAGTAAATTAAGAAAAATCACCATCATCCAGTGCTATGCCCCAACTGAGGAAGCGTCGGATGCCGAGAAGGACGAATTTTACAGCCAACTTAGCGCGGTTTTCAGAAGCTCGCCGAATGGAGACATCACTATCGTAATGGGAGATCTTAATGCTAAGGTTGGCCAGGACAACACAGCGTTGAAGCACGTTCTGGGTAACCACGGTATCGGGGAACGGAACGACAATGGAGAGCGGTTTGTTGACTTCTGTAACGCAAATCAGCTAGTCATTGGAGGTACTCTGTTCGAGCATAGGATCTCGCACAAGATAAGTTGGTTATCCACAGATCGTCAATGTACAGCGAACTTAATCGATCACTTTGCTATTAGCAAGCGCTTTAAAAATTGTCTTCTCGACGTCCGAAACAGACGCGGTGCTGATGTAGGGTTAGCTCGCGATCACCATCTTATGCTTGCCTACGTTCGTCTTCGAATTGCTTCAGTGGATGGAAATCGGCAAAACTTCCTGCGTACACCCAGGTACAATACCCACAGATTACAGGATCCTACAGTGCGCCAAAGATATAAGGACCGCCTCGCCGCAGAAGCAGAAGTCATCAGCATTGCCACGCCAGAAAATGCAGACCAACACTGGAGCAATGTGAAAAAGGCCTTTGCAACTGCCGCAACTGAATCTGTGGGTATAAGACGGAGAAGCCAAAGCACATGGCTTTCTGCAGATACATGGAGCAAGATTGAAGAAAGGAACGCGATTAGATCCCAACTTGCGGCTGCCCCAGTAGGTGAGAGATTTAACATCGAGTCTCAGTACCGTAGGAAAAGGAAAGAAGTGCAGCGTAGTGTCAGACGTGACAAAAGGAGGCGCGTAAATGTTCTCGCAGAACAGGCAGAGGAAGCAGCATCAAGGTGCGACAGTGGTACCGTCTACAAGATAACCAAGGAATTGGTTGGAAACAACAACTCCCGGAAACAACACCTCGTCAAGGATGTAGACGGCACCCTGCTAGTTACGGATGAGGATCAGCTCAGGAGATGGAAGGAACATTTTGCTAGCGTGCTCAACCACATAGGCGATAGCGGAGGTGTTCCAGCCCCTAACCCAAATGAGCTATTCGTAGAAACTAGTTCCCGTATTCGCACCTGCCCTCCCAGTTTAGCCGAGATAACATCAGCAATCAAATCCCTCAAGAACAACAAAGCGGTAGGTTTGGACGGAATTCCCGCTGAGCTCTACCAAGCAGATCCACAAACATCAGCGAAGTTGCTACACCCCTTGATAGCACAGGCATGGGAGAACGAAAGTTTCCCCATTGAATGGAAAAAAGGGATGATCGTCAAACTGCCAAAAAAGGGAAATCTTACGGATTGCGGAAACTGGAGAGGGATCTGTGTCCTCCCCGCGGTGGCAAAGATAATGGCGAAAATAATCTTGGAACGAATCAAAGAACATCTCGATTCTACTCTCGACAAAGAGCAAATGGGATTTCGTGCAGGCTCATCCTGCATTGATCACATCAACACCTTGAGGATCATAATAGAACAATGCGTGGAGTTCCGTTCCCCTCTTCATTTGCTCTTCATCGACTTCGAAAAGGCTTTCGATAGTTTGAATCGAGATTTCATTTGGTCAGCTTTACGTAGGAGAGGAGTACCCGAGAAGATTATCGCCGTTATAAAGGCTACCTACGAGGGTGCATCGTGTCAAGTCTTACACAACGGAAAGGTATCAGAGGACTTCGATATCCATAGCGGAGTTCGTCAAGGATGTTTGCTATCTCCGCTACTTTTCCTGGTGGTTATAGGGGATGTCCTTCATGCAGCTCTAGCCGAGCAAGCGCGTGGAATTCGATGGACGATGTTTTCGTTCCTGCAACATCTTGATTACGCTGACGATATTTGTTTGCTCTCGCACAACATTATGGATCTTCACCATATGGTGACTAATCTGGAATGCGAGGCAAACAAAGTCGGTTTGAGGATCAACACCGGGAAAACAAAAATCCTCAACATTTCTGAATCTTCTTCTCAAGTTGTCGTTGCGGGACAGCAGGTTGAAGCGGTGGACAACTTCCTGTACCTCGGTAGTGTTGTCTCAAAAGACGGCGGTGGTACGGATGAAG
Source organism: Melangyna quadrimaculata (assembly GCA_949320155.1). Lineage (NCBI taxonomy): Eukaryota > Metazoa > Arthropoda > Insecta > Diptera > Syrphidae > Melangyna > Melangyna quadrimaculata. The sequence continues at coordinate 109,629,363 of OX439484.1, forward strand.
ATGTTAACTGCCGAATCGGCAAAGCTAAAGCTGCTTTCGGCATGCTGTCTAAAGTTTGGAGGAGCAACGTCTATAGTACGAAGACCAAGCTGCGACTGTTCCGGTCGAACGTAGAGTCAGTACTACTATATGGGTGTAGTACATGGAAACTGACCGCCTCTGTCACAAGGAAGCTACAAACTTTCGAAAATAGATGTCTCCGAAACATCCTAAGGATTTTTTGGCCGAACACCATCTCCAACCAAGAACTCCTTCGGAGAACGGGCCAAAGTCCTATTGACATCGTGATTAGGAAAAGAAAGTGGCAGTGGATTGGTCACACCCTACGTCGTGGTGCAGACTCTATTGCAAGACATGCAATGGAGTGGGATCCACTCATCCAAGATGGCAGAAGACCTGGAGGCCAGAGAAAATCTTGGCGCAGAACAGTCGACAAGGAATCACAAAAGCTCGGTAAAAGTTGGGGAGAGCTAAAATACATTTCCAGAAACCGAACGAGATGGCGTGTAGCGGTAGTTGACGCCCTGTGCCCCTTAGAGGGGTCAAGGATCTAAGTAAGTAAGTAAATGAATATTTGCAATCCCTCTAGACTCTAGAGTGACGTGCAAATTTGTCGACAAATTTTTTTAGCATAAATACCTATAAAGCGTATGCAGCGTATATACGAAAATTCATTCACTCTGGCAGAATTGGGCCGCGGCTTATTTCTTAGAGCAGCTTTGTCTTATGTCGTAAAGTGTTAGTTTGACCAAAAAAGTTTCCCTTTGATTTAGATAATTCAGGAAAATGAGATATTAGAGGACTAATACCGTGTCAAAGCACATATATATGAGCTTTTGCCAGAACGAACACTTAAATATAATTTTTCTGAACTAGCCAATTAAAAACAGTTTTCAAATCTTGTCAAAAATGGGAAGTTCAAAACATACCCACAGCTAATTTAAAAATATAACTACATAATGTAGGTACCTAATCAATTTTTAAATAATATATATATGGCTAAAAATTATTGTGCTACAGCAATTATGAATAATTGTTATTGTACTTTGTATTGAAAACTTTTTGAAGCGCAACAGGAGCGGATATAAAGGCATACAAAAAACGGATATCATTAAAGGAAAAGGAAAAAAAATACTTGAGCCTTAAAGGTTAGACCGCACTCGCCGGAACTGCACTGCATCGGAACTACACTTCACACGAATTCGTATGAAGTTCAGTTGCCGCTTAGTGCGATATAGCTCCTTAAATTTCATAAAAAATAAAGTTTTGCCGCGTTGTCGTGAAGTTTAGTTCGACTGAAGTTGAGTACGAACTTGCATTAAACCTAAACTGATCTCTATTATTTGTTATAAATTATAAAATTTATCTTGGGACAAGCAAATTTTATTACTTAAGGTCTCAAAATGGATCTCCAAACTCTAAGCCCCCCCACCCTACAGCTAAATTCTAGATCCGCTACTGGTGGTGGGGCCTTAAAGAATATATAGTTTACATAAAAAATCGAGTGGTCGAGTTTCATTTTGTTCCCACAGTACACATAATTAAAGGTAATATCTTCCGGAGGTTGTCAAAAATTGATTGTGAAATTATGATAATTGATGTCGTTTTGAGAATGGTCCCCAAAATGTTTGTCTGACATTTTTGACTACATGCACAAGATTATTTTATTAAAAATTCAGAAAAGATCACAAAAAAGGTAAATTAAAATTCACTACCGCAACAAAAATGCACAAAGAACCGATGTACCGACACAAAAATTAAAAAAAAAGCGATTGAATAATTTTCGATGAAAAAAAGAAGAAAATTTATTCGTTTGAGTGACATACACAAATAATTTAAATGAAGTTTTCAAACTAATACAAACATAAAAGGGTCCTCGAAATTATTTTTTTTTTCGATTTTGACGCTCGAATGTCAATGAAAACTCGGAATATACTACCTTGTTATGTGTTCTGTGATTTCTTACTATTTCAATGCATTCTGTAAAGGTACGTTTCCACCGGAGCTAAATCTAGGTTAAGGGCGGGAGATTTATAAATAAATCTTGTAATGTTTCCACAAAAAAAAAAAATAGATTTATTTTGACGTATTTGATGCATGTACGCAAAAAAAATACATACTTGTATTTCTTCTATTGTTTTCCATTCAAAACAGAGAATATACTACATTTTTCTTGAATGAAGGTAAATATATGGTGCAAACATTTATTGAAAATTTAAGTAAACATCTGAAGTAAGAAATATAACTTATTTCATTGAATTCGTTAACTATTCGTTATTCTTTATTTGACATTACTTTAGAACTAGTTGATATCAATTAGTCTTTAAATAAGGTATGTATTCGTTAGTTTTCATTTGATATAATTTTAAAACTTAAAACAAAGCATAGTTTCATTGCACAACCATTCCTCATTCTTCATTTGATATTACTTTAGAACTAATTGATATCAATTAATATTAAAATAAGGAATTCGTTACTTTTCATTTGATATTATCTTAAAGCTGAATGATAGCCTTGGAATTTAAATTAAGGCTTTCGGTTCTTTTCATTTTAATACATTGTAAAACTATTCGTTAATCTTTCAATTAAAAGCATTTTAAATCGTATTGATTGATATCAATTAATCTTAAAATAATGCATTCGTTACTTTCCATTTTATTGTATTTTAAAGCTTTTCGTTACTTTTTTTGAATTTTGTTAATGAGGTGACTCAGGTGGAGCACGCAAGTGAGTGCGTTCACATTCGTATAGAAGAAGATACTTTTGCATCTGATATGTTTGCGAATCTTTTTCCGTCAACTGTTATGTAACATAGGATTACAACAACAGAATGGTATCTGGATAGCTTTAGATTTGTATGTGAACGCGGCAGTGGAAAACGAGAAACAGATTGAACCAGCAACATCACCAGCACCGTCAACAATAATTAGTAGGCTGGCCATCAAATATTTTGCAAAAACATTGTTACGAGCACCGTCATTTCATTTAAGTTGAAATTTCGTATCAAAATACAAAATTCTCCGTATTTGAATTAAATTATTTATTAAAATAATAGAAAATAACGTATCCAACTAATACATGCAAAATAAAAGCTTATAATCGCGTTTCTGTCTTATTGTTTTCATCAATAGACCAGCACCAGCTAATTTAGGACTTTGACCAAATGACGCTGTTTGCGTTGCTGGTGCTGGTCCATTCCGTGTTGAACAATTGAAATACATTGGTTCTAAAACAATGGCGGTGCTGTTGCTGATTTAATCTGTTGCCCGCAGAAGGGGCTTCAACAATGGATTGTAGCGCCATGCGCGCCGCCGCGCCGTGCCGCCGCCTCCGCCACTTTAATGCACTGGTCAAAGTTAAGTTTTTAAATCACAAAAATATATTTATATGAACAAGCAAAGAGCTGATACAAAATAGGAAACGTGCCCCAAAAATAACTTATTTCGTTAGATAAATATAATTTAATAGAATAGTAGACATGATTTGTATTATTAAATTAGCTAGTCAAAAGGAATTGTGTAACTACTATTTTTCTCCAAGTGAAATAAAAACGCAAATATAATGAGGAAATTGTAAAACAAGATTGTTGCTACAGATACTTACTTTGATATATTTTCCAAAACGCTTGTTTTAATTAACTGTTTCACAGTATTTATGTCTTCTAAGCTTTGTTTTCCAACTTCTAAGTGTTATTTCCGGGTATTAATCTTTTTATTCACTTTTTAAAACAATTCTTACACGTTTAATATTTCTTCACAAAAAATTGAATTGCACACCATGAACTTACGAAATGAATGATGTATAAGCACGCTTTCTAACGGGATCTGAGAACAAATTCACCTTAGAACTAAGGCAATTCAAAAAATCTAACACAAAATCACCCTAGATCCTAGGTAAAAGCGAGAATTTACCTTAGGACTAAGGCAATTCTAAAGAACTATCAGCTTAGACCCTAGGTAAATTTATATTAGATCTAGGTAAATTTAGCTTAGATCTAGGTAAATTTATGTTAGATCCTAAGGTAAACAGAATAATGTTGGCGGGAAAACAACACATGACCGTATCCTTAAGGGGGGCATAGAGTGTAGGAAGATAAAAGCAAGTGAAACAGAGTAACAAATGCATATTTTTGATCGTTTGTACATGTACATATTTGTACTGGGAAAAGTAAAACAACAGCGTCAAATAGTCAACTAAAAATGTGAATTACTTTTAATAAACAGATACCTGCATGAATTTAATAGTTTAAGGTGAAAATACCTTAGATCCTAGGTAAAATTAGCTAGGGCCTTGGTAAAATGAGCTTAGGCCTAGGTAAAATTGGCTTAGGCCTAGGTAAAATTAGATTTGGTAAAAGTTATAGTAGAGTAATATTGGCGGGAAAATCAGACACGAGCGTATCGTTTAGGGGCTTTTGGGGCAAAAATTGTAGGAAAGTAAATCATTATAATCATTATACATTTTTACTGCATTTGTCAAATAAATATTATATTATCATTGCGCCTACGGTTTGAAAGCAACAGTAAAAGCTGACATAATTATGCTTCGTATATTCTCTGGAGAACAATGAAAAAAATTTTCTTAATCGTGTTTTTTTGCAAACATACTTATGCACATTAAATGAATATTTTGGAATATTATAGCATTTTCATATTTATTTAATAAAATAGCAAATTAGTTACACCCAATGGGCCATATTCATAGTTGTTTCATAAGTTGTGTCTTTATCGTTCCTAAGCAAAGCTGGAGTGCAAAGTTATTACACAGGGTAGACACAGCTGCTTTTCATGTTGACAGTTCATAGTTAAGAAGTGCGTTTAAATTATCTATTTATAAGATGACACAACTTTTGAAACAGCTATGACAAACGCAAATATATTTCACCTTTTAACAAATATAATAAACCTACCAAATCATTTAAACCAAAGACCCATATATTTTAACAAAACGCGAATCCATTTAACTAAAACACAAATTTATTTAATTTTATGGAAGGGAATTTTACACATCAAAAAGGTTAAATAAATTTGTGTTTTGATTTATTTGATTTGCTTATAGTACGGGAGGCGACCGTAGGTTTACCTATCTCATCGCGGCTTCGGAAAAGAATGATGCCAACTCATAACTTAAGTCGTAACATTAACAAAACGCACTTTTTCGGTTGGATACCTAAACCATGATGGATTTTTATAAATGGGGTATCAAATGAAAGCTTAGACTGTCCTCTTTGCAAAACCAGTGGTCGGACAGACGTTTGTTGGCTGTTGCGGTGAGTCCGACCACTTTTGTGAAAATTGCTATTATCTTAACCTTTGCATTTAAAATGCATTTAAGTGGTAAACGCTATTTTCAAGGCTATATGAAATAGTTTTGTTTAGTTGTCCACGTGTTAAACGCAATGGATGCAAAAAAAGCTGTTTTTACAAAAGTGGTCGGACTCGCCACAACAACCAACAAAAGTCTGTCCGACCACTGGTTTTGTAAAGAGCGCAGTCTAAGCTTTCCTTTGATACCCCATTTTTAAAAATCCATCATGGCTTAGGTATCCTGAGCCAAAAATGCAACCGAAAAAGTGCGTTTTCTACCAGTTGCCACCTGAAAAACCTTATCCGACCAGCGGTTTTGTTAATGTTAAGACTAAAGCATGAATTCTTTTCCAAAGCCGCGATGAGATAGGTAAACTTACGGTCGCCTCCCGTCCTATTACGCCCATATTATTGACTAATTTCAAAACTAGTTTTATAGCAAAACTAGTTTGATGGAGCCTAAAAGTTGCAACATTTCAGAGAATTGGTAATATAACAGAAAACCAATTTCAGATTTGGAGTCTAAATGTTAAAACTCGAAAATATATTACCAATTTGGAGAGAATATGCAACTTTTAAACTTTACAAAACTAGTTTTAAGATAAAAATTGTTTTGAAATTTGTCAATAATATGGCCATTAAAGTTTTAATTGTTTGCTATATAGTTTAAATAGATTTGCTTTTTGATTCAATTGATATGTGTTTGTATTGATACACTTGTTAAAAGCTGATTTCTGTATATATGTATTTGCATTTAGGATGACTTTATTTGTCATTTGGCTTAACTTATTTACTTTTTAAAGATATGTTCTCTTTTATCTCTACCTAATCCTATAAGCCTTCTATAGAAACTTTGAAAAATTCTAAAGTGAAATTAGGTGGCCTTGTAACTTTTCGGAGTCTTAAAGGAATCTTATACGAGTGCTATCATTGATGATAAGCAGCTTCTCTGGATCATTATACTTAGAAGTAAAACTGTTATTAGTAAAGATTCTAAAGCACATAAATAAAATTTAAGCGTCTTTTTGTAATGTCAAAATAACAGCTTTTTACCAAATGCATATGAAGAAATATACGGTACTTCCCAAATAACATTTGTTCTCCTATGAGATTCTTACAAGATTGATTGTCGAGAGTTAAAAGCGTCAAGAACCACTCTGAAGCATACTTTAATATTCTTATGGGAGTACTATGAGCGTGAGCGTGTTCTAGTGGTCCTAGAACGTCTCACTATGGGACCAAATGATGAAATCCATCTCAAAAATGGTTTTGACGAATTTCCAAATTTCAAAAACCTAATGATGGAGTTTACATACTAGAAAAGTGGTTCTTTACGACACAATACTTTTTGTTTGATCCTGTGTTTTTATAAGTACTTTAAATGAACTTTAAAGGGTGACAGTTCGATATTATATATAAGTTCTAATTATAAGAATTGAATATTTGAAGTCAATTATTTCGTAAGATTCTGAACAGATTTAATTAATGTTATACATTTTTGAAAAGCCCAATTATTCTTCTTTACAAAACCGTTACTTTTGTTACACCTAAACGTAACAGTAAAATAATAAAAAATTATGAGTAAAATGCGTTATATTTTATTTTGTTTTGTTTTCAATTGAACTTTTCTCTGTTGCCTCCGGCTGCCTCCGCTAAGATATTGCTTGTTTTGTTTTCTAAAAATATTGTTAATTAAGGAAATAAAATTAAATTTTGCGCATATTTGCGCTTTTATGTCTTAGAAGCAAAAAAGTATCATAAAAAAAAAATAGGTCTTTAAAATAAAACTTCGAATTCTTATAACTTTGGTAATATCGACTGAAAAAAAAATAAAATTTGACACAACTATAGTCACTTTTAAGATATATAAAACTGTGTATTAGAAAAATTCTAAGACCATTGTTTTCTTACTTCTAAATCAAAATTGTAAAAAAAATGGTGTATGTCTAGAATAAAAAAATATAACTGTTTAAAAAATTTTAAAATATAATTTCTTACACACCTATACATGGTGCCAAATTTTAAATTTGTTCGTCGGTTATTGCCAAAGTTATAAAAATTCAAACATTGATATTAAAAAAAAAAACGATAACTTCCCATTTAAAATTTCCATCGTCTTAGGGATCATATCAATATTAAACAAAAATTCATGATTATTTTTAAAACTATTTACAAAGATTTTAGAGGGTTGATCAAAATTTACAAATTTCACCCTAATTATATGTGTTAGTCACACATTAAAACAGAGAGGAAGACAATCTGCGTATCTACAAATTAACATTGAAAATAATGTTATTGAACTAGGTATGAACTGTATTCAAATTTAACTGTTAACAAAAGAAGAGAGCTGCATAAAACATGGAAACTGACTCAATAGATCAAAAGCAACAACAAAAGTAGGCGAAAAGAGGCAGGATTCATAATGTATTAAACTTTTATTCTCATTAAAGCTCTTGATCTATTTTGTACCTACATCTTTATTTCACTTGCAAAAATAAAAAAAAAAAAATTAAATAGTTCATTTGTAATGGACGCGACCTGTGTAAATTAATTATAGACTGTAAAAAATATTGTGAAATGGTTGATTATTTGATGGAACATTTTAATTTAACGGACTCCGACGTTGATATACACCCCTATTGCGATTTGCGATTGTTAATTGATAGTTGATAAATAATGATATTTTGGATTGATATTTGTCAAATTTTTATAATTCACAACGGTCTGCATTATTCCCAATGACCAAAACATTTTTTGGTTGGGTGGTTTGTTATCGAATTTCAATATTTATCAACTATCAATCAACAATCCCAAATAGCAATAGGAGTGATAGTAATAAAAAGTATTCAAAAATAATTAGTCTCGAAAGGTAAGCAACGAGGGGATAAAGCCCAGAGACTAGAGAAACCAGGTCCCTTTGAGAGTGAGAACCCATTCTGGCTTAATGATGACTTCAGATTTATATTAATCTTTTTATTCACTTTTTAAAACAATTCTTACACGTTTAATATTTCTTCACAAAAAATTGAATTGCACACCATGAACTTACGAAATGAATGATGTATAAGCACGCTTTCTAACGGGATCTGAGAACAAATTCACCTTAGAACTAAGGCAATTCAAAAAATCTAACACAAAATCACCCTAGATCCTAGGTAAAAGCGAGAATTTACCTTAGGACTAAGGCAATTCTAAAGAACTATCAGCTTAGACCCTAGGTAAATTTATATTAGATCTAGGTAAATTTAGCTTAGATCTAGGTAAATTTATGTTAGATCCTAAGGTAAACAGAATAATGTTGGCGGGAAAACAACACATGACCGTATCCTTAAGGGGGGCATAGAGTGTAGGAAGATAAAAGCAAGTGAAACAGAGTAACAAATGCATATTTTTGATCGTTTGTACATGTACATATTTGTACTGGGAAAAGTAAAACAACAGCGTCAAATAGTCAACTAAAAATGTGAATTACTTTTAATAAACAGATACCTGCATGAATTTAATAGTTTAAGGTGAAAATACCTTAGATCCTAGGTAAAATTAGCTAGGGCCTTGGTAAAATGAGCTTAGGCCTAGGTAAAATTGGCTTAGGCCTAGGTAAAATTAGATTTGGTAAAAGTTATAGTAGAGTAATATTGGCGGGAAAATCAGACACGAGCGTATCGTTTAGGGGCTTTTGGGGCAAAAATTGTAGGAAAGTAAATCATTATAATCATTATACATTTTTACTGCATTTGTCAAATAAATATTATATTATCATTGCGCCTACGGTTTGAAAGCAACAGTAAAAGCTGACATAATTATGCTTCGTATATTCTCTGGAGAACAATGAAAAAAATTTTCTTAATCGTGTTTTTTTGCAAACATACTTATGCACATTAAATGAATATTTTGGAATATTATAGCATTTTCATATTTATTTCATAAAATAGCAAATTAGTTACACCCAATGGGCCATATTCATAGTTGTTTCATAAGTTGTGTCTTTATCGTTCCTAAGCAAAGCTGGAGTGCAAAGTTATTACACAGGGTAGACACAGCTGCTTTTCATGTTGACAGTTCATAGTTAAGAAGTGCGTTTAAATTATCTATTTATAAGATGACACAACTTTTGAAACAGCTATGACAAACGCAAATATATTTCACCTTTTAACAAATATAATAAACCTACCAAATCATTTAAACCAAAGACCCATATATTTTAACAAAACGCGAATCCATTTAACTAAAACACAAACTTATTTAATTTTATGGAAGGGAATTTTACACATCAAAAAGGTTAAATAAATTTGTGTTTTGATTTATTTGATTTGCTTATAGTACGGGAGGCGACCGTAGGTTTACCTATCTCATCGCGGCTTCGGAAAAGAATGATGCCAACTCATAACTTAAGTCGTAACATTAACAAAACGCACTTTTTCGGTTGGATACCTAAACCATGATGGATTTTTATAAATGGGGTATCAAATGAAAGCTTAGACTGTCCTCTTTGCAAAACCAGTGGTCGGACAGACGTTTGTTGGCTGTTGCGGTGAGTCCGACCACTTTTGTGAAAATTGCTATTATCTTAACCTTTGCATTTAAAATGCATTTAAGTGGTAAACGCTATTTTCAAGGCTATATGAAATAGTTTTGTTTAGTTGTCCACGTGTTAAACGCAATGGATGCAAAAAAAGCTGTTTTTACAAAAGTGGTCGGACTCGCCACAACAACCAACAAAAGTCTGTCCGACCACTGGTTTTGTAAAGAGCGCAGTCTAAGCTTTCCTTTGATACCCCATTTTTAAAAATCCATCATGGCTTAGGTATCCTGAGCCAAAAATGCAACCGAAAAAGTGCGTTTTCTACCAGTTGCCACCTGAAAAACCTTATCCGACCAGCGGTTTTGTTAATGTTAAGACTAAAGCATGAATTCTTTTCCAAAGCCGCGATGAGATAGGTAAACTTACGGTCGCCTCCCGTCCTATTACGCCCATATTATTGACTAATTTCAAAACTAGTTTTATAGCAAAACTAGTTTGATGGAGCCTAAAAGTTGCAACATTTCAGAGAATTGGTAATATAACAGAAAACCAATTTCAGATTTGGAGTCTAAATGTTAAAACTCGAAAATATATTACCAATTTGGAGAGAATATGCAACTTTTAAACTTTACAAAACTAGTTTTAAGATAAAAATTGTTTTGAAATTTGTCAATAATATGGCCATTAAAGTTTTAATTGTTTGCTATATAGTTTAAATAGATTTGCTTTTTGATTCAATTGATATGTGTTTGTATTGATACACTTGTTAAAAGCTGAACTCTGTATATATGTATTTGCATTTAGGATGACTTTATTTGTCATTTGGCTTAACTTATTTACTTTTTAAAGATATGTTCTCTTTTATCTCTACCTAATCCTATAAGCCTTCTATAGAAAACTTTTGAAAAATTCTAAAGTGAAATTAGGTGGCCTTGTAACTTTTCGGAGTCTTAAAGGAATCTTATACGAGTGCTATCATTGATGATAAGCAGCTTCTCTGGATCATTATACTTAGAAGTAAAACTGTTATTAGTAAAGATTCTAAAGCACATAAATAAAATTTAAGCGTCTTTTTGTAATGTCAAAATAACAGCTTTTTACCAAATGCATATGAAGAAATATACGGTACTTCCCAAACAACATTTGTTCTCCTATGAGATTCTTACAAGATTGATTGTCGAGAGTTAAAAGCGTCAAGAACCACTCTGAAGCATACTTTAATATTCTTATGGGAGTACTATGAGCGTGAGCGTGTTCTAGTGGTCCTAGAACGTCTCACTATGGGACCAAATGATGAAATCCATCTCAAAAATGGTTTTGACGAATTTCCAAATTTCAAAAACCTAATGATGGATTTACATACTAGAAAAGTGGTTCTTTACGACACAATACTTTTTGTTTGATCCTGTGTTTTTATAAGTACTTTAAATGAACTTTAAAGGTGACAGTTCGATATTATATATAAGTTCTAATTATAAGAATTGAATATTTGAAGTCAATTATTTCGTAAGATTCTGAACAGATTTAATTAATGTTATACATTTTTGAAAAGCCCAATTATTCTTCTTTACAAAACCGTTACTTTTGTTACACCTAAACGTAACAGTAAAATAATAAAAAATTATGAGTAAAATGCGTTATATTTTATTTTGTTTTGTTTTCAATTGAACTTTTCTCTGTTGCCTCCGGCTGCCTCCGGCTGCCTCCGCTAAGATATTGCTTGTTTTGTTTTCTAAAAATATTGTTAATTAAGGAAATAAAATTAAATTTTGCGCATATTTGCGCTTTTATGTCTTAGAAGCAAAAAAGTATCATAAAAAAAATAGGTCTTTAAAATAAAACTTCGAATTCTTATAACTTTGGTAATATCGACTGAAAAAAAAATAAAATTTGACACAACTATAGTCACTTTTAAGATATATAAAACTGTGTATTAGAAAAATTCTAAGACCATTGTTTTCTTACTTCTAAATCAAAATTGTAAAAAAAATGGTGTATGTCTAGAATAAAAAAATATAACTGTTTAAAAAATTTTAAAATATAATTTCTTACACACCTATACATGGTGCCAAATTTTAAATTTGTTCGTCGGTTATTGCCAAAGTTATAAAAATTCAAACATTGATATTAAAAAAAAAAAACGATAACTTCCCATTTAAAATTTCCATCGTCTTAGGGATCATATCAATATTAAACAAAAATTCATGATTATTTTTAAAACTATTTACAAAGATTTTAGAGGGTTGATCAAAATTTACAAATTTCACCCTAATTATATGTGTTAGTCACACATTAAAACAGAGAGGAAGACAATCTGCGTATCTACAAATTAACATTGAAAATAATGTTATTGAACTAGGTATGAACTGTATTCAAATTTAACTGTTAACAAAAGAAGAGAGCTGCATAAAACATGGAAACTGACTCAATAAGATCAAAAGCAACAACAAAAGTAGGCGAAAAGAGGCAGGATTCATAATGTATTAAACTTTTATTCTCATTAAAGCTCTTGATCTATTTTGTACCTACATCTTTATTTCACTTGCAAAAATAAAAAAAAAAAAATTAAATAGTTCATTTGTAATGGACGCGACCTGTGTAAATTAATTATAGACTGTAAAAAATATTGTGAAATGGTTGATTATTTGATGGAACATTTTAATTTAACGGACTCCGACGTTGATATACACCCCTATTGCGATTTGCGATTGTTAATTGATAGTTGATAAATAATGATATTTTGGATTGATATTTGTCAAATTTTTATAATTCACAACGGTCTGCATTATTCCCAATGACCAAAACATTTTTTGGTTGGGTGGTTTGTTATCGAATTTCAATATTTATCAACTATCAATCAACAATCCCAAATAGCAATAGGAGTGATAGTAATAAAAAGTATTCAAAAATAATTAGTCTCGAAAGGTAAGCAACGAGGGGATAAAGCCCAGAGACTAGAGAAACCAGGTCCCTTTGAGAGTGAGAACCCATTCTGGCTTAATGATGACTTCAGATTTATATTAATCTTTTTATTCACTTTTTAAAACAATTCTTACACGTTTAATATTTCTTCACAAAAAATTGAATTGCACACCATGAACTTACGAAATGAATGATGTATAAGCACGCTTTCTAACGGGATCTGAGAACAAATTCACCTTAGAACTAAGGCAATTCAAAAAATCTAACACAAAATCACCCTAGATCCTAGGTAAAAGCGAGAATTTACCTTAGGACTAAGGCAATTCTAAAGAACTATCAGCTTAGACCCTAGGTAAATTTATATTAGATCTAGGTAAATTTATGTTAGATCCTAAGGTAAACAGAATAATGTTGGCGGGAAAACAACACATGACCGTATCCTTAAGGGGGGCATAGAGTGTAGGAAGATAAAAGCAAGTGAAACAGAGTAACAAATGCATATTTTTGATCGTTTGTACATGTACATATTTGTACTGGGAAAAGTAAAACAACAGCGTCAAATAGTCAACTAAAAATGTGAATTACTTTTAATAAACAGATACCTGCATGAATTTAATAGTTTAAGGTGAAAATACCTTAGATCCTAGGTAAAATTAGCTAGGGCCTTGGTAAAATGAGCTTAGGCCTAGGTAAAATTGGCTTAGGCCTAGGTAAAATTAGATTTGGTAAAAGTTATAGTAGAGTAATATTGGCGGGAAAATCAGACACGAGCGTATCGTTTAGGGGCTTTTGGGGCAAAAATTGTAGGAAAGTAAATCATTATAATCATTATACATTTTTACTGCATTTGTCAAATAAATATTATATTATCATTGCGCCTACGGTTTGAAAGCAACAGTAAAAGCTGACATAATTATGCTTCGTATATTCTCTGGAGAACAATGAAAAAAATTTTCTTAATCGTGTTTTTTTGCAAACATACTTATGCACATTAAATGAATATTTTGGAATATTATAGCATTTTCATATTTATTTAATAAAATAGCAAATTAGTTACACCCAATGGGCCATATTCATAGTTGTTTCATAAGTTGTGTCTTTATCGTTCCTAAGCAAAGCTGGAGTGCAAAGTTATTACACAGGGTAGACACAGCTGCTTTTCATGTTGACAGTTCATAGTTAAGAAGTGCGTTTAAATTATCTATTTATAAGATGACACAACTTTTGAAACAGCTATGACAAACGCAAATATATTTCACCTTTTAACAAATATAATAAACCTACCAAATCATTTAAACCAAAGACCCATATATTTTAACAAAACGCGAATCCATTTAACTAAAACACAAATTTATTTAATTTTATGGAAGGGAATTTTACACATCAAAAAGGTTAAATAAATTTGTGTTTTGATTTATTTGATTTGCTTATAGTACGGGAGGCGACCGTAGGTTTACCTATCTCATCGCGGCTTCGGAAAAGAATGATGCCAACTCATAACTTAAGTCGTAACATTAACAAAACGCACTTTTTCGGTTGGATACCTAAACCATGATGGATTTTTATAAATGGGGTATCAAATGAAAGCTTAGACTGTCCTCTTTGCAAAACCAGTGGTCGGACAGACGTTTGTTGGCTGTTGCGGTGAGTCCGACCACTTTTGTGAAAATTGCTATTATCTTAACCTTTGCATTTAAAATGCATTTAAGTGGTAAACGCTATTTTCAAGGCTATATGAAATAGTTTTGTTTAGTTGTCCACGTGTTAAACGCAATGGATGCAAAAAAAGCTGTTTTTACAAAAGTGGTCGGACTCGCCACAACAACCAACAAAAGTCTGTCCGACCACTGGTTTTGTAAAGAGCGCAGTCTAAGCTTTCCTTTGATACCCCATTTTTAAAAATCCATCATGGCTTAGGTATCCTGAGCCAAAAATGCAACCGAAAAAGTGCGTTTTCTACCAGTTGCCACCTGAAAAACCTTATCCGACCAGCGGTTTTGTTAATGTTAAGACTAAAGCATGAATTCTTTTCCAAAGCCGCTATGAGATAGGTAAACTTACGGTCGCCTCCCGTCCTATTACGCCCATATTATCGACTAATTTCAAAACTAGTTTTATAGCAAAACTAGTTTGATGGAGCCTAAAAGTTGCAACATTTCAGAGAATTGGTAATATAACAGAAAACCAATTTCAGATTTGGAGTCTAAATGTTAAAACTCGAAAATATATTACCAATTTGGAGAGAATATGCAACTTTTAAACTTTACAAAACTAGTTTTAAGATAAAAATTGTTTTGAAATTTGTCAATAATATGGCCATTAAAGTTTTAATTGTTTGCTATATAGTTTAAATAGATTTGCTTTTTGATTCAATTGATATGTGTTTGTATTGATACACTTGTTAAAAGCTGAACTCTGTATATATGTATTTGCATTTAGGATGACTTTATTTGTCATTTGGCTTAACTTATTTACTTTTTAAAGATATGTTCTCTTTTATCTCTACCTAATCCTATAAGCCTTCTATAGAAAACTTTTGAAAAATTCTAAAGTGAAATTAGGTGGCCTTGTAACTTTTCGGAGTCTTAAAGGAATCTTATACGAGTGCTATCATTGATGATAAGCAGCTTCTCTGGATCATTATACTTAGAAGTAAAACTGTTATTAGTAAAGATTCTAAAGCACATAAATAAAATTGAAGCGTCTTTTTGTAATGTCAAAATAACAGCTTTTTACCAAATGCATATGAAGAAATATACGGTACTTCCCAAATAACATTTGTTCTCCTATGAGATTCTTACAAGATTGATTGTCGAGAGTTAAAAGCGTCAAGAACCACTCTGAAGCATACTTTAATATTCTTATGGGAGTACTATGAGCGTGAGCGTGTTCTAGTGGTCCTAGAACGTCTCACTATGGGACCAAATGATGAAATCCATCTCAAAAATGGTTTTGACGAATTTCCAAATTTCAAAAACCTAATGATGGATTTACATACTAGAAAAGTGGTTCTTTACGACACAATACTTTTTCTTTGATCCTGTGTTTTTATAAGTACTTTAAATGAACTTTAAAGGTGACAGTTCGATATTATATATAAGTTCTAATTATAAGAATTGAATATTTGAAGTCAATTATTTCGTAAGATTCTGAACAGATTTAATTAATGTTATACATTTTTGAAAAGCCCAATTAATCTTCTTTACAAAACCGTTACTTTTGTTACACCTAAACGTAACAGTAAAATAATAAAAAATTATGAGTAAAATGCGTTATATTTTATTTTGTTTTGTTTTCAATTGAACTTTTCTCTGTTGCCTCCGGCTGCCTCCGCTAAGATATTGCTTGTTTTGTTTTCTAAAAATATTGTTAATTAAGGAAATAAAATTAAATTTTGCGCATATTTGCGCTTTTATGTCTTAGAAGCAAAAAAGTATCATAAAAAAAAAATAGGTCTTTAAAATAAAACTTCGAATTCTTATAACTTTGGTAATATCGACTGAAAAAAAAATAAAATTTGACACAACTATAGTCACTTTTAAGATATATAAAACTGTGTATTAGAAAAATTCTAAGACCATTGTTTTCTTACTTCTAAATCAAAATTGTAAAAAAAATGGTGTATGTCTAGAATAAAAAAATATAACTGTTTAAAAAATTTTAAAATATAATTTCTTACACACCTATACATGGTGCCAAATTTTAAATTTGTTCGTCGGTTATTGCCAAAGTTATAAAAATTCAAACATTGATATTAAAAAAAAAAACGATAACTTCCCATTTAAAATTTCCATCGTCTTAGGGATCATATCAATATTAAACAAAAATTCATGATTATTTTTAAAACTATTTACAAAGATTTTAGAGGGTTGATCAAAATTTACAAATTTCACCCTAATTATATGTGTTAGTCACACATTAAAACAGAGAGGAAGACAATCTGCGTATCTACAAATTAACATTGAAAATAATGTTATTGAACTAGGTATGAACTGTATTCAAATTTAACTGTTAACAAAAGAAGAGAGCTGCATAAAACATGGAAACTGACTCAATAGATCAAAAGCAACAACAAAAGTAGGCGAAAAGAGGCAGGATTCATAATGTATTAAACTTTTATTCTCATTAAAGCTCTTGATCTATTTTGTACCTACATCTTTATTTCACTTGCAAAAATAAAAAAAAAAAAATTAAATAGTTCATTTGTAATGGACGCGACCTGTGTAAATTAATTATAGACTGTAAAAAATATTGTGAAATGGTTGATTATTTGATGGAACATTTTAATTTAACGGACTCCGACGTTGATATACACCCCTATTGCGATTTGCGATTGCTAATTGATAGTTGATAAATAATGATATTTTGGATTGATATTTGTCAAATTTTTATAATTCACAACGGTCTGCATTATTCCCAATGACCAAAACATTTTTTGGTTGGGTGGTTTGTTATCGAATTTCAATATTTATCAACTATCAATCAACAATCCCAAATAGCAATAGGAGTGATAGTAATAAAAAGTATTCAAAAATAATTAGTCTCGAAAGGTAAGCAACGAGGGGATAAAGCCCAGAGACTAGAGAAACCAGGTCCCTTTGAGAGTGAGAACCCATTCTGGCTTAATGATGACTTCAGATTTATATTAATCTTTTTATTCACTTTTTAAAACAATTCTTACACGTTTAATATTTCTTCACAAAAAATTGAATTGCACACCATGAACTTACGAAATGAATGATGTATAAGCACGCTTTCTAACGGGATCTGAGAACAAATTCACCTTAGAACTAAGGCAATTCAAAAAATCTAACACAAAATCACCCTAGATCCTAGGTAAAAGCGAGAATTTACCTTAGGACTAAGGCAATTCTAAAGAACTATCAGCTTAGACCCTAGGTAAATTTATATTAGATCTAGGTAAATTTAGCTTAGATCTAGGTAAATTTATGTTAGATCCTAAGGTAAACAGAATAATGTTGGCGGGAAAACAACACATGACCGTATCCTTAAGGGGGGCATAGAGTGTAGGAAGATAAAAGCAAGTGAAACAGAGTAACAAATGCATATTTTTGATCGTTTGTACATGTACATATTTGTACTGGGAAAAGTAAAACAACAGCGTCAAATAGTCAACTAAAAATGTGAATTACTTTTAATAAACAGATACCTGCATGAATTTAATAGTTTAAGGTGAAAATACCTTAGATCCTAGGTAAAATTAGCTAGGGCCTTGGTAAAATGAGCTTAGGCCTAGGTAAAATTGGCTTAGGCCTAGGTAAAATTAGATTTGGTAAAAGTTATAGTAGAGTAATATTGGCGGGAAAATCAGACACGAGCGTATCGTTTAGGGGCTTTTGGGGCAAAAATTGTAGGAAAGTAAATCATTATAATCATTATACATTTTTACTGCATTTGTCAAATAAATATTATATTATCATTGCGCCTACGGTTTGAAAGCAACAGTAAAAGCTGACATAATTATGCTTCGTATATTCTCTGGAGAACAATGAAAAAAATTTTCTTAATCGTGTTTTTTTGCAAACATACTTATGCACATTAAATGAATATTTTGGAATATTATAGCATTGTCATATTTATTTCATAAAATAGCAAATTAGTTACACCCAATGGGCCATATTCATAGTTGTTTCATAAGTTGTGTCTTTATCGTTCCTAAGCAAAGCTGGAGTGCAAAGTTATTACACAGGGTAGACACAGCTGCTTTTCATGTTGACAGTTCATAGTTAAGAAGTGCGTTTAAATTATCTATTTATAAGATGACACAACTTTTGAAACAGCTATGACAAACGCAAATATATTTCACCTTTTAACAAATATAATAAACCTACCAAATCATTTAAACCAAAGACCCATATATTTTAACAAAACGCGAATCCATTTAACTAAAACACAAACTTATTTAATTTTATGGAAGGGAATTTTACACATCAAAAAGGTTAAATAAATTTGTGTTTTGATTTATTTGATTTGCTTATAGTACGGGAGGCGACCGTAGGTTTACCTATCTCATCGCGGCTTCGGAAAAGAATGATGCCAACTCATAACTTAAGTCGTAACATTAACAAAACGCACTTTTTCGGTTGGATACCTAAACCATGATGGATTTTTATAAATGGGGTATCAAATGAAAGCTTAGACTGTCCTCTTTGCAAAACCAGTGGTCGGACAGACGTTTGTTGGCTGTTGCGGTGAGTCCGACCACTTTTGTGAAAATTGCTATTATCTTAACCTTTGCATTTAAAATGCATTTAAGTGGTAAACGCTATTTTCAAGGCTATATGAAATAGTTTTGTTTAGTTGTCCACGTGTTAAACGCAATGGATGCAAAAAAAGCTGTTTTTACAAAAGTGGTCGGACTCGCCACAACAACCAACAAAAGTCTGTCCGACCACTGGTTTTGTAAAGAGCGCAGTCTAAGCTTTCCTTTGATACCCCATTTTTAAAAATCCATCATGGCTTAGGTATCCTGAGCCAAAAATGCAACCGAAAAAGTGCGTTTTCTACCAGTTGCCACCTGAAAAACCTTATCCGACCAGCGGTTTTGTTAATGTTAAGACTAAAGCATGAATTCTTTTCCAAAGCCGCGATGAGATAGGTAAACTTACGGTCGCCTCCCGTCCTATTACGCCCATATTATTGACTAATTTCAAAACTAGTTTTATAGCAAAACTAGTTTGATGGAGCCTAAAAGTTGCAACATTTCAGAGAATTGGTAATATAACAGAAAACCAATTTCAGATTTGGAGTCTAAATGTTAAAACTCGAAAATATATTACCAATTTGGAGAGAATATGCAACTTTTAAACTTTACAAAACTAGTTTTAAGATAAAAATTGTTTTGAAATTTGTCAATAATATGGCCATTAAAGTTTTAATTGTTTGCTATATAGTTTAAATAGATTTGCTTTTTGATTCAATTGATATGTGTTTGTATTGATACACTTGTTAAAAGCTGAACTCTGTATATATGTATTTGCATTTAGGATGACTTTATTTGTCATTTGGCTTAACTTATTTACTTTTTAAAGATATGTTCTCTTTTATCTCTACCTAATCCTATAAGCCTTCTATAGAAAACTTTTGAAAAATTCTAAAGTGAAATTAGGTGGCCTTGTAACTTTTCGGAGTCTTAAAGGAATCTTATACGAGTGCTATCATTGATGATAAGCAGCTTCTCTGGATCATTATACTTAGAAGTAAAACTGTTATTAGTAAAGATTCTAAAGCACATAAATAAAATTTAAGCGTCTTTTTGTAATGTCAAAATAACAGCTTTTTACCAAATGCATATGAAGAAATATACGGTACTTCCCAAATAACATTTGTTCTCCTATGAGATTCTTACAAGATTGATTGTCGAGAGTTAAAAGCGTCAAGAACCACTCTGAAGCATACTTTAATATTCTTATGGGAGTACTATGAGCGTGAGCGTGTTCTAGTGGTCCTAGAACGTCTCACTATGGGACCAAATGATGAAATCCATCTCAAAAATGGTTTTGACGAATTTCCAAATTTCAAAAACCTAATGATGGATTTACATACTAGAAAAGTGGTTCTTTACGACACAATACTTTTTGTTTGATCCTGTGTTTTTATAAGTACTTTAAATGAACTTTAAAGGTGACAGTTCGATATTATATATAAGTTCTAATTATAAGAATTGAATATTTGAAGTCAATTATTTCGTAAGATTCTGAACAGATTTAATTAATGTTATACATTTTTGAAAAGCCCAATTATTCTTCTTTACAAAACCGTTACTTTTGTTACACCTAAACGTAACAGTAAAATAATAAAAAATTATGAGTAAAATGCGTTATATTTTATTTTGTTTTGTTTTCAATTGAACTTTTCTCTGTTGCCTCCGGCTGCCTCCGGCTGCCTCCGCTAAGATATTGCTTGTTTTGTTTTCTAAAAATATTGTTAATTAAGGAAATAAAATTAAATTTTGCGCATATTTGCGCTTTTATGTCTTAGAAGCAAAAAAGTATCATAAAAAAAAATAGGTCTTTAAAATAAAACTTCGAATTCTTATAACTTTGGTAATATCGACTGAAAAAAAAATAAAATTTGACACAACTATAGTCACTTTTAAGATATATAAAACTGTGTATTAGAAAAATTCTAAGACCATTGTTTTCTTATTTCTAAATCAAAATTGTAAAAAAAATGGTGTATGTCTAGAATAAAAAAATATAACTGTTTAAAAAATTTTAAAATATAATTTCTTACACACCTATACATGGTGCCAAATTTTAAATTTGTTCGTCGGTTATTGCCAAAGTTATAAAAATT
Source organism: Melangyna quadrimaculata (assembly GCA_949320155.1). Taxonomy (NCBI): domain Eukaryota; kingdom Metazoa; phylum Arthropoda; class Insecta; order Diptera; family Syrphidae; genus Melangyna; species Melangyna quadrimaculata. Next base: position 109,650,432 of record OX439484.1, read on the forward strand.
CAAACATTGATATTAAAAAAAAAAAACGATAACTTCCCATTTAAAATTTCCATCGTCTTAGGGATCATATCAATATTAAACAAAAATTCATGATTATTTTTAAAACTATTTACAAAGATTTTAGAGGGTTGATCAAAATTTACAAATTTCACCCTAATTATATGTGTTAGTCACACATTAAAACAGAGAGGAAGACAATCTGCGTATCTACAAATTAACATTGAAAATAATGTTATTGAACTAGGTATGAACTGTATTCAAATTTAACTGTTAACAAAAGAAGAGAGCTGCATAAAACATGGAAACTGACTCAATAAGATCAAAAGCAACAACAAAAGTAGGCGAAAAGAGGCAGGATTCATAATGTATTAAACTTTTATTCTCATTAAAGCTCTTGATCTATTTTGTACCTACATCTTTATTTCACTTGCAAAAATAAAAAAAAAAAAATTAAATAGTTCATTTGTAATGGACGCGACCTGTGTAAATTAATTATAGACTGTAAAAAATATTGTGAAATGGTTGATTATTTGATGGAACATTTTAATTTAACGGACTCCGACGTTGATATACACCCCTATTGCGATTTGCGATTGTTAATTGATAGTTGATAAATAATGATATTTTGGATTGATATTTGTCAAATTTTTATAATTCACAACGGTCTGCATTATTCCCAATGACCAAAACATTTTTTGGTTGGGTGGTTTGTTATCGAATTTCAATATTTATCAACTATCAATCAACAATCCCAAATAGCAATAGGAGTGAAAGTAATAAAAAGTATTCAAAAATAATTAGTCTCGAAAGGTAAGCAACGAGGGGATAAAGCCCAGAGACTAGAGAAACCAGGTCCCTTTGAGAGTGAGAACCCATTCTGGCTTAATGATGACTTCAGATATATATTAATCTTTTTATTCACTTTTTAAAACAATTCTTACACGTTTAATATTTCTTCACAAAAAATTGAATTGCACACCATGAACTTACGAAATGAATGATGTATAAGCACGCTTTCTAACGGGATCTGAGAACAAATTCACCTTAGAACTAAGGCAATTCAAAAAATCTAACACAAAATCACCCTAGATCCTAGGTAAAAGCGAGAATTTACCTTAGGACTAAGGCAATTCTAAAGAACTATCAGCTTAGACCCTAGGTAAATTTATATTAGATCTAGGTAAATTTATGTTAGATCCTAAGGTAAACAGAATAATGTTGGCGGGAAAACAACACATGACCGTATCCTTAAGGGGGGCATAGAGTGTAGGAAGATAAAAGCAAGTGAAACAGAGTAACAAATGCATATTTTTGATCGTTTGTACATGTACATATTTGTACTGGGAAAAGTAAAACAACAGCGTCAAATAGTCAACTAAAAATGTGAATTACTTTTAATAAACAGATACCTGCATGAATTTAATAGTTTAAGGTGAAAATACCTTAGATCCTAGGTAAAATTAGCTAGGGCCTTGGTAAAATGAGCTTAGGCCTAGGTAAAATTGGCTTAGGCCTAGGTAAAATTAGATTTGGTAAAAGTTATAGTAGAGTAATATTGGCGGGAAAATCAGACACGAGCGTATCGTTTAGGGGCTTTTGGGGCAAAAATTGTAGGAAAGTAAATCATTATAATCATTATACATTTTTACTGCATTTGTCAAATAAATATTATATTATCATTGCGCCTACGGTTTGAAAGCAACAGTAAAAGCTGACATAATTATGCTTCGTATATTCTCTGGAGAACAATGAAAAAAATTTTCTTAATCGTGTTTTTTTGCAAACATACTTATGCACATTAAATGAATATTTTGGAATATTATAGCATTTTCATATTTATTTAATAAAATAGCAAATTAGTTACACCCAATGGGCCATATTCATAGTTGTTTCATAAGTTGTGTCTTTATCGTTCCTAAGCAAAGCTGGAGTGCAAAGTTATTACACAGGGTAGACACAGCTGCTTTTCATGTTGACAGTTCATAGTTAAGAAGTGCGTTTAAATTATCTATTTATAAGATGACACAACTTTTGAAACAGCTATGACAAACGCAAATATATTTCACCTTTTAACAAATATAATAAACCTACCAAATCATTTAAACCAAAGACCCATATATTTTAACAAAACGCGAATCCATTTAACTAAAACACAAATTTATTTAATTTTATGGAAGGGAATTTTACACATCAAAAAGGTTAAATAAATTTGTGTTTTGATTTATTTGATTTGCTTATAGTACGGGAGGCGACCGTAGGTTTACCTATCTCATCGCGGCTTCGGAAAAGAATGATGCCAACTCATAACTTAAGTCGTAACATTAACAAAACGCACTTTTTCGGTTGGATACCTAAACCATGATGGATTTTTATAAATGGGGTATCAAATGAAAGCTTAGACTGTCCTCTTTGCAAAACCAGTGGTCGGACAGACGTTTGTTGGCTGTTGCGGTGAGTCCGACCACTTTTGTGAAAATTGCTATTATCTTAACCTTTGCATTTAAAATGCATTTAAGTGGTAAACGCTATTTTCAAGGCTATATGAAATAGTTTTGTTTAGTTGTCCACGTGTTAAACGCAATGGATGCAAAAAAAGCTGTTTTTACAAAAGTGGTCGGACTCGCCACAACAACCAACAAAAGTCTGTCCGACCACTGGTTTTGTAAAGAGCGCAGTCTAAGCTTTCCTTTGATACCCCATTTTTAAAAATCCATCATGGCTTAGGTATCCTGAGCCAAAAATGCAACCGAAAAAGTGCGTTTTCTACCAGTTGCCACCTGAAAAACCTTATCCGACCAGCGGTTTTGTTAATGTTAAGACTAAAGCATGAATTCTTTTCCAAAGCCGCTATGAGATAGGTAAACTTACGGTCGCCTCCCGTCCTATTACGCCCATATTATCGACTAATTTCAAAACTAGTTTTATAGCAAAACTAGTTTGATGGAGCCTAAAAGTTGCAACATTTCAGAGAATTGGTAATATAACAGAAAACCAATTTCAGATTTGGAGTCTAAATGTTAAAACTCGAAAATATATTACCAATTTGGAGAGAATATGCAACTTTTAAACTTTACAAAACTAGTTTTAAGATAAAAATTGTTTTGAAATTTGTCAATAATATGGCCATTAAAGTTTTAATTGTTTGCTATATAGTTTAAATAGATTTGCTTTTTGATTCAATTGATATGTGTTTGTATTGATACACTTGTTAAAAGCTGAACTCTGTATATATGTATTTGCATTTAGGATGACTTTATTTGTCATTTGGCTTAACTTATTTACTTTTTAAAGATATGTTCTCTTTTATCTCTACCTAATCCTATAAGCCTTCTATAGAAAACTTTTGAAAAATTCTAAAGTGAAATTAGGTGGCCTTGTAACTTTTCGGAGTCTTAAAGGAATCTTATACGAGTGCTATCATTGATGATAAGCAGCTTCTCTGGATCATTATACTTAGAAGTAAAACTGTTATTAGTAAAGATTCTAAAGCACATAAATAAAATTGAAGCGTCTTTTTGTAATGTCAAAATAACAGCTTTTTACCAAATGCATATGAAGAAATATACGGTACTTCCCAAATAACATTTGTTCTCCTATGAGATTCTTACAAGATTGATTGTCGAGAGTTAAAAGCGTCAAGAACCACTCTGAAGCATACTTTAATATTCTTATGGGAGTACTATGAGCGTGAGCGTGTTCTAGTGGTCCTAGAACGTCTCACTATGGGACCAAATGATGAAATCCATCTCAAAAATGGTTTTGACGAATTTCCAAATTTCAAAAACCTAATGATGGATTTACATACTAGAAAAGTGGTTCTTTACGACACAATACTTTTTGTTTGATCCTGTGTTTTTATAAGTACTTTAAATGAACTTTAAAGGTGACAGTTCGATATTATATATAAGTTCTAATTATAAGAATTGAATATTTGAAGTCAATTATTTCGTAAGATTCTGAACAGATTTAATTAATGTTATACATTTTTGAAAAGCCCAATTATTCTTCTTTACAAAACCGTTACTTTTGTTACACCTAAACGTAACAGTAAAATAATAAAAAATTATGAGTAAAATGCGTTATATTTTATTTTGTTTTGTTTTCAATTGAACTTTTCTCTGTTGCCTCCGGCTGCCTCCGCTAAGATATTGCTTGTTTTGTTTTCTAAAAATATTGTTAATTAAGGAAATAAAATTAAATTTTGCGCATATTTGCGCTTTTATGTCTTAGAAGCAAAAAAGTATCATAAAAAAAAAATAGGTCTTTAAAATAAAACTTCGAATTCTTATAACTTTGGTAATATCGACTGAAAAAAAAATAAAATTTGACACAACTATAGTCACTTTTAAGATATATAAAACTGTGTATTAGAAAAATTCTAAGACCATTGTTTTCTTACTTCTAAATCAAAATTGTAAAAAAAATGGTGTATGTCTAGAATAAAAAAATATAACTGTTTAAAAAATTTTAAAATATAATTTCTTACACACCTATACATGGTGCCAAATTTTAAATTTGTTCGTCGGTTATTGCCAAAGTTATAAAAATTCAAACATTGATATTAAAAAAAAAAACGATAACTTCCCATTTAAAATTTCCATCGTCTTAGGGATCATATCAATATTAAACAAAAATTCATGATTATTTTTAAAACTATTTACAAAGATTTTAGAGGGTTGATCAAAATTTACAAATTTCACCCTAATTATATGTGTTAGTCACACATTAAAACAGAGAGGAAGACAATCTGCGTATCTACAAATTAACATTGAAAATAATGTTATTGAACTAGGTATGAACTGTATTCAAATTTAACTGTTAACAAAAGAAGAGAGCTGCATAAAACATGGAAACTGACTCAATAGATCAAAAGCAACAACAAAAGTAGGCGAAAAGAGGCAGGATTCATAATGTATTAAACTTTTATTCTCATTAAAGCTCTTGATCTATTTTGTACCTACATCTTTATTTCACTTGCAAAAATAAAAAAAAAAAAATTAAATAGTTCATTTGTAATGGACGCGACCTGTGTAAATTAATTATAGACTGTAAAAAATATTGTGAAATGGTTGATTATTTGATGGAACATTTTAATTTAACGGACTCCGACGTTGATATACACCCCTATTGCGATTTGCGATTGTTAATTGATAGTTGATAAATAATGATATTTTGGATTGATATTTGTCAAATTTTTATAATTCACAACGGTCTGCATTATTCCCAATGACCAAAACATTTTTTGGTTGGGTGGTTTGTTATCGAATTTCAATATTTATCAACTATCAATCAACAATCCCAAATAGCAATAGGAGTGATAGTAATAAAAAGTATTCAAAAATAATTAGTCTCGAAAGGTAAGCAACGAGGGGATAAAGCCCAGAGACTAGAGAAACCAGGTCCCTTTGAGAGTGAGAACCCATTCTGGCTTAATGATGACTTCAGATTTATACTGGATTCGTGTAGCTCCTTGACCTCTACATGTGAAAATATATCTGGAGAACGTGGTAGGCCCTCAAATCCTTATGAAGAATGCTCTGAGAATCAGGAAAACGCTTTAGGTATCTACATTTAAACTGACCTTTCAAAAACGCAGTCCATTTACTTAAGGAAATTTCTTTCCAATAAGGACTTGGAATATAAAGCTTAATAACAAAATTTGTTCTTTTAAAGGACGTTGAATAAGAAAAAATTCAGAAACACATAAAAAGGGAGTAGGAAGCGGCTGAGAAGTAGGCGGAAAAATCACAAATCTCATGCCAACTTAAAAAAAATACTCAGTTAATTTTGTTTGACTTCCTAGTCATGTAAAATAATGATATTTCAAACAAATGGGCGTGGCAGTGGGCGTATTTTATAAAAAATGCCTTGAAATATTTTCATCGGTTACAGAAGTAAACACTGTAAAAATTTCATCAAAATCGGTCGAATTTCAACATGATTTACACATATAGATTGAACAAGATCTACAACTTTTAAGTTTTATATTATTTAAAACAAAGAAAATAATGTATTTCAAATTAAATTTTTTTCTTTATTTCAATTCTTGGTTATTCAAGTATACGTGTGCAAAAATATTGATAAACAAAGAAGGATTTTTGAGATGGTTTTGAGCATTTGGTCTCATAGTGCGTCGGCGTCGGCGGAAACACTATAGGTAATAACACCCATCTAATTCGATTGGCATACTCGTTTTTCCAAAATGTTGACATTTCAGGTTTAGGATACTTGTCGAATGTGGTCCCAGAACGTCGGTAGTGACAATAGGTAATAACCCCCGTCCAATTCTATTGGCATACTCGGTTTTTTAACAAAATGTTTACATTTCGACACCTGTCAAATCTGGTCCCAGAACGTCGGCGATAATAGCGCCCTCTAATTCTATTGGAACACTCGGTTTTCAAACAAAATTTTGACATTTCGATACCTGTCAAATGTGGTCCCAGAACATCGGCGGTAATAGCACCGTCTAATTCTATTGGAATACTCGGTTTTCAAACAAAATTTTGACATTTCGACACCTGTCAAATGTGGTCCCAGAACGTCAGCGGTAATAGCCCCGTCTAATTCTATTGGAATACTCGGTTTTCAAACAAAATTTTGACATTTCGACACCTGTCAAATGTAGTCCCAGAACGTTGGCGGTAATAGCTCCGTCTAATTCTATTGGAATACTCGGTTTTCAAACAATATTTTGACATTTCAACACCTGTCGAATGGTCCCAGAACGTCTGCGGTGACACTAGGTAATAATACAAGTAATAAAAGTATGAAATAAGATGGCATATTTGGATTTTTCCAATAATTAACGTATTGAATGATAAATTTTCATTAATATTTTATGAAAAAATGTCATTTTTATTCAATGTTTTTTTTTTTTATTTTACTCCGAAATCTCAAGGCTTATAGTACAAGAGCCGACAGCAAATTTTGGGAGTGGATGTATAACCAAAATCTGAGTATGAGGGTTAATAGGTGCATATTTTGTGATATCGAAATCAAAAGTCTGTCAGGTTTTTTGTTCAGCCTTTGATGGGGGTGGGGGATTGAAAACAGAGATTTTCTTAAATTCTTATCTTCTAACAATTTTTTGAAAATACATTATGATGCTCTGTCATTTTCCCTAAGTCCAACCACCTTAATCTGTGTTATATGACCAGTAGAACTCAAGATATAATCTTTTTAAGCGAGCTTAATCGGTTTTTTCTTGGAGATTTTTAACCGCAAAAAATCCACAAAAGTCGATTAAGGTTCGTTTAAAAAGATTATATCTTGAGTTCTACTGGTCATATCACAAAGATTAAGGTGTTTGGACTTAGGGAAAATGACAGAGCATCATAATGTATTTTCAATAAATTGTTAGAAGTGTTAATACCCCTGATAAGAATTTAAGAAAATCTCTGTTTTCAATCCTGTTTTCAAACCTATTAACCTCATACTCAGATTTTGGATTTACATCCACTCCCAAAATTTGCAGTCGGCTCTTAGACTATTATGAGAAAGTTCAATCGAACCAATTGTGCATTTTATTTTATAAATGTGTAACTACATAGGTACCTATTCATTTAATGTTTTCGTTTCATTTATTTAAAGTTAGAATAATTGAAGTTTCTGAATAATTCAATTAATTAAATACGCCTTTACTTTTTTCACACTTTTGGAGGGAAAATTGCCTTAGTTCTAGGTAAAATTATCTTAGTTCAAATCAGCTTAGACCTAAGGTAACCAAGAAATTTTTGAGGGAAAATTACCTTAGTTCTAGGTAAAATCAGCTTAGGCTCAAGGTAACCAAGAAATTTTGCCGGGAAAATTACGTTAGGCCTATAGGTAAAATTAGCTTAGGCCCTAGGTAAAATTTATTTCAATCAAACCTGTGCGAAAATAAAAAAAAATTATTTCGTCAAAAGATTTGTCTAAGTCTAAGTCTAAGTTCTAAGTTTAAAAAAAAATAATAAAATGCGAAGAAATTAAATACAAAATTGTCAAACGAGAAGGTTGGCGGGAAAATTGTCTAAGTTCTAAGTAAAATTATCGCAGTTTTGGAGGGAAAATTACCTAAGTTCTAGGTAAAATCAGCTTAGGCCTAAGGTAACCAACAAAATTTGCAGGGAAAATTAGGCCAAGGTTAAATTAGCTTAGGCCCTAGGTGAAATTATTTCCAATCAAACTTGTGCGAAAAACAACAACAATACAAAATTTCGTTAAAAGTGAAAAAGGAAAACATTTTTTTATTTAATATTGAACATTAATAATAAATGTGTTTTTTTTGTTTCCTTTATAATGCCATTTTAATAACTTTAGTCATAAAAGTCTTTTTTTTTTTTTAAACTAGAATCATTTGTTTGCATTTGTTTGTTTGAAACCATTTGATGCTTTTTGACATAAAGAGGAAATCCTAGGTAAAATTACCTAAGACCCTTAGATAAAATTACCTTAGTCTTAGGTAAAAGTTTCACATAAATTGCCTTAGTCCTAGGCAAAGTTATGCTGGAAAAATAACATTTGAGCGAAAAAATTCCCCAAGAAAAATTAGCTTAGGAATAAGGTAAAATTACCTTAGTTCTAGGTAAAAGTCTAACAAGAATTGCCTTGGTCCTAAGCAAAATTGTGTCAGAAAAATAACATTCGACCAAAAAAAAAATCGCTAGGTAAAATTAGCTTAGGCCATAGGTAAAATTACCTTAGTTCTAGGTAAAAGTCTAACATAGATTGCCTCAGTCCTAGGCAAAATTGTGTTAAAAAATTAAAATTCGAGCAAAAAAAAAATGACTAGGTAAAATTAGCTTAGGCCTAAGGTAAAATTACCTTAGTTCTAGGTAAAAAGTTTAACATAAATTGCCTTAGTCCTAAGGCAAGTCATGCTCAAAAAATAACATCCATACAAAAAAATTCACCTTATTTATCTAAGGCAAGTTAGCCTATTCTAGGTAAATTTAGCTTAGGATTTTCGAGCATAAATTGCCTTAGATCTAGCGCAAGTTATGCTCGAAAAATAACATCCATACAAAAAATTTTGCCTTAGGCGTTTAAAGCAATTTTGCACCGGTTTTTATCTGGATGTACAAAAATAAAATAACAATGTTCACTTCTAGATTTGATTAAATCTCCTGAATTTCGCCACCCATGTCTTCAAGAATATCATCTTCTTCTATGTGCGTTTCTTGCGAATTGTCGCAGTTTACACCCATGCAATTCTTAAAAAAAAACATAAAACACGTTAGCCTCAATTTTGTACACCAAATTTCTTTCCTACCAATAATTTAATTTTAAATATTTGGTATTAAATTCTTGGAAAACAATTTTTTTGTACTTACCTTTTGAACACCGATATCTTAAAAAAATCAGCGATGACACATTTTTTTTGTTTGCATTATTTTAAAGATTAATTTCTACGTTTTCATAAGAGCCGAAATGAGTGTATTTTGAAATTTGGCAAATTAGCTAATTTCATTTGACATCTCATTTAATTTTGAATTTGGAATGGCAGTTAGCCGTTTATTTTTGTTGTTTTCTCTTTCTGTTTTATGTTGTTGAGTATAGTGTATTGATATTTTCATACAAAAGCTTTTAAGAGCTTTTGAAGCTGATTCCCGCTGGATGCATTCACCTAATTTCCAACCTAATTTCGTCCAAATGAGGTTGAAGTTACCTCATTTCGAAATGTGATTTTGTATGGGAAATTAGGTAATTTCGGATCTCATTTGGAAATTTGCAACGAAATTACCTTATTTGGCCCATTGAAAACGACATATTAATTTAATGTTTAATTAAATACCCTCTCTCAAAGAAATTCATACTTTTTAACAAACTTCGTCTAAGAAGCACCTTAACATGCTACCAGGTGCTATGAACTTTCTCGTTTAGCGTTTTTTTTTTTTAATAATTCCCTTAGCCAAATATGCATTTTTTTACATTAATCAATCAACTTATCAATGTTATTCAAAAAAATATGTAGCTTGCTACTCCTATAAATAGTATCTCGCAAACAAAACAAAAAAGTATTATTTTTTCTTGTTTACAAGTTAGCAATAAATTATTTTTAAATATTTATCCACTCTCAGGTCGTTTATCTACATTTTTGAGAGAGTTGACCTGCTAACTTGACGTCAAGAGGTTACCCTGTATCTCACAAACGAATCAAAAAAGTAATAGTTTTTCTTCGTTAAAATTAGGAATAAATTATTTTTAAGCATTTATCCACTCCCACGTCGTTTATCTACATTTTGAAGATAGTTGACCTGCTAACTTGGCGTCAAGTTAGCAGCTAACCCTGTATCTCGCAAACGAAACAAAAAAATTAAAGTTTTTCTTCGTAACAAATTAACAATTAATTATTTTAAAACATTTATCCACTCCCGGGTCGTTTATCTACATTTTTGACACAAGTTGACCTGCTAACTTGACGTCAAGTTACCCCGTATCTCGAAATCCAACAGCGCAATATTTTTTTTTCGTTAGAAATAAGCAATATATGAGCAACTCAGGACTTGTATTTTTTGTATGAACTTTCGATTAAACATTTATTTATTCGTGCCTAAGGTAGATGTTACTTCATTTGACACAAATCTAGGGATACTGACGATAAGAGACAAGGTAGTTTGGTGCTTGGAAATAAGGTCAAACAAAAATATTTTAAAGAAACTAAACCTAACTAAACTATCAAAAAAAGAAATCCATCACCCAAATTGAAATATCACACTGTCACACTGAAATTCAAACGTTCGTCTGATGGTATTGACGAGGGTCTGGCCTGCCCACCGTAGTATCTTTAATATACTGCCTGCGCTATTTCCTTGTAGACTATTGATTATGTCCTCAAAAACAGGGCAATAAGGAACTAAGACGTTACCGGGTTTTTATTGTAAAAATCATTTTATGGCTTTTGGAAGATGAGAAAACCGCGGAATGCTACTAAATGAGAGGGTTCAATTTTTAGGGCCGTAGATGCAACCCTTTTCATTTTTTGCATATAAATCGAAAACCAAGCTAAATTTTGAAAAAATGCATTTAACCTTTATTGTAGAGAATAAAATTTACTATCGAATAAGCCTATTCAAAAAATTTAAAATTAATATTTAAGGTGCTAAAATAAAAAAAAAAAAATGCAACCAATTGATTTTTGTTTATTTTACTTATTTGCCCTTAACTTTTTTTCCGGTAGAGATAGGTATAGGAATTGCTCCATATAAAAGAAATATTATAAAAATTTTCTTAAATAGGGCGTATTCAGAAAATTTGTTTTATACAAAATTAAAAAAGATATAGTCGCTCAAAGTAAGCCATTTTTTGCGATTTTTATTGCGTTTGCTTTGACATTGTTTTAATTCTTATTTTTTACAACAAAACTTAATTTTATTTAATAAAATAAGAATAATAAGTTTATTTATCAATTATAATTGATTATTATTACAGCCTTGTTACATTTTATAAAATGTGGAAATGAAAATCATAAAAAAATAAAATAACAATCTTCACTTCTAGATTTGATTAAATCTCTTGAATTTCGCCATCCATGTCTTCAAGAATATCATCTTTTTCTATGTGCGTTTCTTGCAGTCGCAGTTTACACCTATGCAATTCTTAAAAAAAACATAAAACACGTTAGCCTCAATTTTGTACACCCACAGCTTCCGTGACAACCCGTTTTATATCCTCATGCCATTTTTTTTCAGAAAAACGTCTGGTGTAGGAGGTTGATTCATAGTTTTAGGTACCAATCCATATTAATATGCTTTCCACCCCCACTCGAGAGGATTCAAATTTTTTCCACTCCACTGCCGTGGTTACTTAGTGTGTTATTCAACACCCCATACAAAGATGCTGTAAGAAGTTCGGATGCAGAACCTATATCTCTTCTTCATCAGCATCTTCACGTTAAAACGTGGCCATACACGATTTCAATGATATCGTATTTTAAGTAACAGATTTCATAATTTTGTTTCCCTATATTAAAAAATCCGAATGTGGAATCGTATCCGCTAAAAGCATGCATAATTCCAGGGTATTGTCGTTGTTGCGTAAAACTAAAACTATTTCGATCATACAATTTTGCAGGTACGTTTCCTATCCTTGTTTTCAAAAAGTACACATTTTTAAATTGCTTTGTAGTCCAATCAAATTAGCAAAAATATCTACAAAAATTCGGGAGAAGAATTTCATTATTTTATTTTAAAGAGTACTTCTTGTGGATTCTAAAACCACATTTCCCAATAAAAAAAAACTCTCTGCGTCGTCCGCCATTTTGAAAAAGGGGTTTAAGTGCTTACTCAATTTTCTCAACATTCAAAAACAATATTAAAACATGATATTGATTACGCATTTTTTTGAGAAAATTGACCCCAAAATCAAGAAATTAGCATGGACACGAAAAATGGAACAGGCTAAAAAATTAATATCTTAAGACTGAGAAAAGATCTCAAATTTGTTTAAACGCAATTAGAAAGGCTGGTATTTCTTCTACAAACAAATGCCTAAATGAAGTTTTTATCGTAATTACTTACGGTGCAACTATCGGTAACATGGATCAGGGTACCCCAAAGTAAGACTTTTCTTAAATTCCCGATAAATGATATCAAAATTGGAGATAGACCCTTACTGTAAAACAATTTTTTTCTTAGAATATACCCCAGAATCATATTCTAAAATATTCTTGACGAATTAAGGGACAACCTGTATAGGCGACCAAGAATTTTTGTATCAAGTATTTACGTATTTTACGGATATAAGAAACACTGATATAAGAAAAACTCGCTTATAAGAAACGCAATCAGAAACACCGTGTATTTTTTTTTTTTTGAATTCTCTTTAATATTGAATGTATATAAGAAAACCGCATATAAGAAAAACACGCTTATAAGAAACTCTTTTCCTTGTACAAATATTAGTTTAAAGCACAAAAAAGTACGCATATAAGAAATTTAGTTCAGCAATTTTTAATTCGCATTTGCCAGACTTGTTTGTATCCATGAAAATGTTTCTATCTTAAATAACAGCATTTCGTTTTCCTATAGAATTGCAGCAACAGTTTGAAAAGCGCTTAATACTCTGTGAATATTTTTACAATTTGGTTTTGTGTCCTTTTGATTGTTTTTTTTTTTTGTTGCTCTTATGCCTGTATAAGAAATTTTCTTTCTTATATCCGTGTTTCTTATAAAAGAAAGTTTCTTTCTTATATCCGTTGTTTGCATATAAGAAAAACTCGGATATAAGAAAGAAATTTCCTCGATTTTCAGAGTTTCTTATATCCGTGTTGTACTGAAATAAATTTTGTTTATTGCTCTCATTTGACAAAAATTAGTCGGGTTTGGAAAGTGCTTTCAATTCATCTTTAATTTTAACTTATGAGGCCAACATGTTTGGTCCGGCGCAACCTCTCTGCACTTTTTGAACCAATATTTAAATCACTTCGATAACTGTTAAAAACTTCACTGCAACTGGTATAGAATCTTTCCAAATGATTTATGAATTTGGTACTTATTTCTGCAAATGTTTCATTAGTGTTCCAAACGATTTTGTGCACTTAATATCCGCCATCAATAACGTAATGAATATTATCGATACAATTATATTCAACGGGAGTGAAAAACTCATATATGTAAGTCTGATTTCTTATATTTTTCTCATGCTTGACTCTTTAAAAATTGCCGTTGGATACGGTGATAGTTCATAACTGAAATAATCTTCAAATTCAGCATAAGATGACTTGCACAAAGAAGATGATATTCTTGAAGACATGGATGGCGATATTCAAAAAATGTAATCAAATCAAATTTTATTTTTGTATGATTTTCATTTTCACATTTCATAAAAAGTAACAAGACTGTGATAATAATCATTTATAATTGATAAATTAACTTTTTATACTTAGGCCTAATTTATTCGCTTTCCATTAAATTTAAATTCGCTATTAAAAATTAGAAATTAATCGATTTTAAATATTTGAATTTATTCATCCTCCTTTAAAAATTTTAAATGAAGTTTCCTCTATTAACTAATTGTTTAATTAATTTAAAATTGGTTTTAGCTAAAACGACAAAATCCACTTCTTAAGAGGGATATTTAGCCATAATAGACGAACGAACTGTTTTCTTTTATTCACTCTCAATTAGCGTTGATAGTCGATATTTTGTTTGCTTTTTTTTTTTTGTAATCATAAAGTTTCATGTGGGAAACAAAAGCAAACAAGATTTTAAAAATTTTAATGTTTTTAATGCACTGAATACGAACCAGACATCAAAATTACCATATAACGTTTGGTTTTTGAAATTCTCCAATATTAAAGTGGAAAAAACAGTTTTGCAACGATTTTTCATTGCAATATAGCGAAAAACCTAAAGGATTTATTTAGGGGCTGGATTTTTATGTGTACCAAAAATATTCCGAAAAGAAGGTATAGTTTGTATTTCCACCAGAAGGGTTTTTTTCAACTTTGCGGGTTTTTGTTATTCAAATCACACTTTCAGATTACAAATAAAAGAACCAAACATAAAACTGACTGTTAACGTTAATTGAGAGTGAACAAACAGACGCAATTTTAAGCTTGATTTAGTGCTAATTTGATAGTTCATCAGTCACAATAATATAAAAAATCCCAAGGATATTTTTAAAAAGCATAATAAATTTAAATTAATTGTATGATCAAATTGAATTTTTTTTTTAGTTTATTATTGAGAAAATTTTCATATAAGCTAGATGTAAGATTATTTGAAAAGTGAAATTTGAATTATTTAATTCCGGTTATTTTTAAGAATTCCTTTACCTCTAAAATTCAAATTTAATTTTTCAAAATTTTAGTTTCTAATGTGTAAACACAAAATTCGTTGGCCGGAACATTTTTTTTAAGTTGATGGTTCATTCGAACACACAATTAATTTTTTTAGGAATGAACACTTTGCATTTTGGTAATGAGAATCCATTTGGACATCCACTATTTGAATAGAAAAATCTGCTTCTACAGTTCTTTTTCTTTTAAGTATGTCCACCTTCTTTAAAAGAATTTGTTTTCTTAAGGTTTAAATGTTTTTATTTTTCTCTCTGGCGTTCGACCTCTATGACTAAGCTTCCAAAACTCTTGATGTACCCGATCTTCTGTCATTTAAGTGCATTTAAGATGTTATGGGGTCCTTGATCGCGTATTTTCCTTTGATTGCAATGGAAATCTTAGAGTTACAAACTGTGCAATCTGCTTTGGAATCATATCTTCCTTTTCTTAATGAAGGATCATCATAATAAGCACTTTCATTTTGACATGGTTTTAAGATGATCTTGTAAAAAATATTAGAGTAAATAAATTGAACCACCAAATAAAATAAAGTTTGATATTTTGCAACTTAAGGCTTAACTACGAAAACGTGTTTATTTCACACTTGTACTTTCTGCAAAAAGTAGTTCTATGTAACTATTTTCTCGGTGAAAGGGGGAAAACAAAACAAATAACAGAAGGCGAACAAATGGGTGCGTTTAACTAAATTTAGAGGGTTGACACATGGAGTCAAAATAAGATCTGCTTCATTTTATTTTTTCCATCAGATTTGTATTGCCTATGTTTTTCGTTTAAATTCTGAGTTCGATGCTTGTTTTAATTTTCGTAATTACATGTTAGAGGAAAAAAGAGAACAATTTCTTTAAAAGTTGGAGGACGTTCCGCGCAGGGGTGAAAAAGAGGACATGTCCTCCAAAAAGAGGACGCATAGCAACCGTATTTATATGCATCAATTCCTATACCTATCTCTACCGCAAGAAAGATAAGGACAAAGAAGTAAAATAAACCAATAAAATAAATTTCAAAATTGAGAGAAAAAAAAATATAACAAGTAGAATTATCAAATAAAAGTCTCGGTTTCGCATGACGAGACCGAGACGAGGCGAGACGAGACGAAACGAGACGAGATGAGATGAGATGAGATGAGACGAGACGAGACGAGACGAGACGAGACGAGACGAGACGAGACGAGACGAGACGAGACGAGACGAGACGAGACGAGACGAGACGAGACGAGACGAGACGAGACGAGACGAGACGAGACAAGACGAGACGAGACTGCCTTTTAAGCAACTGAGACATTTGGACCGAAATTTACAGAGAGTCTAATAAATTAAAAATTCCAATTTCAGTTAAATATTTATTTTCTTTTGTTTGTCCGGAAATCGTATTTTTTGGAGACGAGACCGGAGACCGAATAGCATCTAATGCGTCTTCGATTGTTGGTCGCTGTAATGAAAATCTTTGCATCTGTTGTCATCTGAATTAGAGGAGATCGTCTTACATCTAAATTGCCTTGTTTTGGGTCTGTAGTAACATCTTCGATACAGACTACAGCGTCGTTGGCATCGTCTTCGGAGTCATCATCTTCATCAGTAATTGGTTCGTTGGGGACAGATTCTCCCCAAGGCTTCATATTGTCTGCATTGGATGTTGTATTCCGAGGTCCCTCATGTGTACCGACCTTTTGTACTTCATACCATATCATACCATACCAGCGAGACTTTCGTGACTACGTAAGGATCTGTATTTGGCAAACCATCATTGCTTGTTTTTTGTTGATTCCTCATCTCATCCAATTGCTCTAATTCTTTCCAAGAAATTTGCAGTGGGGCTCTTCTGTTGTCCAAATATGATTCTCTGGCGGCTAGGTCAAACTCCATCTGCCGTATAGCATGTAAAATATCGTCTGTGTCATCATTGTTGATAGCTGCCGTACTTTTCGGCATCGGATATGTTAAGCTAAGTTTTGGAAGGGTATACTTATTTTCTTGGGAGCAGTTAGTTTTAACGTGTCTTTTTCCGAAAATATGTGACTCGTGGTTAACCGGGGTTTCAGCAATCTTTGGATGCAAAGGTATTACCACAATTTTAACGCCAATAATTTTTCTCTTTGTAATCGGGATTTACAGCAATATTAGCGGCAGCCTCTATTTCTTTCGCCCGACAAGCGGAATGAAAACTGTATGGACAAAATTAATGTCAATCTGCTTATTATTAATTGTTTCCACCAACCCCACTTCTGACAACACTTTTGTGGGAATCAAAAGCTCAAATCGATAAAATAATAGTTTAATTAACTGATTAATTATTCAATTTTTCAATTTGTGAGGAAAAACGTCTTCGTCGTTCGGCTACTTCGTGAACTCTCTAGTTAACATTTCATCCTATCATCTGTTCGCTCTTGTCATTGTTTCACTTTCGTTTCCATTCTGGTGTAACAATCAGGGTGTTACGCTCTTCTGGGGTTTCTTCACTTGGTGATACGGTAATTGGTATCCTACCTCTATGGACTTCGGTCTTTGTGTCCCAAATAGGGCTGCCAGACGTCCCGATTTGGCGGGACAGTCCCGATATTGTTCCGATTTACAAAATGTACCGATTTTGTCCCGACAATCCATTTTTACTGGTTTCATAGGGCAATTATTGGTTTTGTGTCAAAAAAAAAAAATTTAATCAAAACCAACATTACAATAATGTAGAAGTCCAAAAACTGATTTTCGAAAAAAGACGTCCATGTGTCGGTTTGTTTGTCTGTGCGTCCCGATTTCTATCGAGCTAGAGCCTAAGCGAATCGGTGGATTTGCTTCAAGTGTGGTGTGAAATATTCTATGTTATAGACGCAGAGCCCGCGACGATCAGACCTTCGTTATTTTATAAAAGCTGAAATTTTCTCTATGTTTGTCCCCAATGCAGGTTAGAACGATCCGCGACTATAAACTTTCGATCATGGTGGCTTTGACAGTTAGGAGGTAGCAAAGGTGTATAAAATGAAATTAAACTTTCGTCATAGTATAAAAGCTGATTTGTATATATGTTACTGGGGCAACTACTAAAAGATGTTTCCTCGCTTGTCAGACCGTTTCGATAGTTCCTGCAGCCTGTGAGACACTTTTAATATAGCGTTACGAATTATTGAAATTAGACTTTCGTCATAGTATAAAAGCTGATTTTTATATATGTTAACCGGGCGACTACCAAAAGATGTTTTCTAGCTAGTCAGACAGTATCGATAATTCCTAGAGCCTGTCGGACACATTGAAAGTAGCGCTAGTAATAAAAAATGCAAGTGGGTTCGAGTGAAATATAGGCCAGACGAATTGTACTTTTTCTGCCACCAAAATCCAAGTGAAGATTTTTAAACGCAACTGTCTTTACTTTGGCAAAAGAAATACTGTCGCGAAAGTGTATTGCCAAATCGAGTGCGCGTCAATATTTATCCAAGGTAAAATGTCGAAAACATCAGTTTTTCGCATAAAACTCGGAAACGGTAAATGCAATTTAAAAATGTTTAATACAAAACGTGTAGATTGTGTCATTTAACAAAAAAAAGTTGCCACTATTTTGTTCTTACGACCCACTGTTAAGAAGATATCGTCATTTCAAAAAACGTTAAATGTCGAAAATGGTCGTTTTTCACGTATGATTCCTAAAAGGTTAAAATTTTTGAATACATCTGAATACAAAGTTTGTACATTATGTGAATCCCTACAAGAAAAAAATTAACATTTTTTTTCTTAAAAAAAGTTTCATGTGGGAAACAAAAGCAAACACGATTTTAAAAATTTTAATGTTTTTAATGCACTGAATACGAACCAGACATCAAAATTACCCTATAACGTTTGGTTTTTGAAATTCTCCAATATTAAAGTGGAAAAAACAGTTTTGCAACGATTTTTCATTGCAATATAGCGAAAAACCTTAAGGATTTATTTAGGGGCTGGATTTTTATGTGTACCAAAAATATTCCGAAAAGAAGGTATAGTTTGTATTTCCACCAGAAGGGTTTTTTTCAACTTTGCGGGTTTTTGTTATTCAAATCACACTTTCAGATTACAAATAAAAGAACCAAACATAAAACTGACTGTTAACGTTAATTGAGAGTGAACAAACAGACGCAATTTTAAGCTTGATTTAGTGCTAATTTGATAGTTCATCAGTCACAATAATATAAAAAATCCCAAGGATATTTTTAAAAAGCATAATAAATTTAAATTTATTGTATGATCAAATTGAATTTTTTTTTTAGTTTATTATTGAGAAAATTTTCATATAAGCTAGATGTAAGATTATTTGAAAAGTGAAATTTGAATTATTTAATTCCGGTTATTTTTAAGAATTCCTTTACCTCTAAAATTCAAATTTAATTTTTCAAAATTTTAGTTTCTAATGTGTAAACACAAAATTCGTTGGCCGGAACATTTTTTTTAAGTTGATGGTTCATTCGAACACACAATTAATTTTTTTAGGAATGAACACTTTGCATTTTGGTAACGAGAATCCATTTGGACATCCACTATTTGAATAGAAAAATCTGCTTCTACAGTTCTTTTTCTTTTAAGTATGTCCACCTTCTATAAAATAATTTGTTTTCTTAAGGTTTAAATGTTTTTATTTTTCTCTCTGGCGTTCGACCTCTATGACTAAGCTTCCAAAACTCTTGATGTACCCGATCTTCTGTCATTTAAGTGCATTTATGATGTTATGGGGTCCTTGATCGCGTATTTTCCTTTGATTGCAATGGAAATCTTAGAGTTACAAACTGTGCAATCTGCTTTGGAATCATATCTTCCTTTTCTTAATGAAGGATCATCATAATAAGCACTTTCATTTTGACATGGTTTTAAAATGATCTTGTAAAAAATATTAGAGTAAATAAATTGAACCACCAAATAAAATAAAGTTTGATATTTTGCAACTTAAGGCTTAACTACGAAAACGTGTTTATTTCACACTTGTACTTTCTGCAAAAAGTAGTTCTATGTAACTATTTTCTCGGTGAAAGGGGGAAAACAAAACAAATAACAGAAGGCGAACAAATGGGTGCGTTTAACTAAATTTAGAGGGTTGACACATGGAGTCAAAATAAGATCTGCTTCATTTTATTTTTTCCATCAGATTTGTATTGCCTATGTTTTTCGTTTAAATTCTGAGTTCGATGCTTGTTTTAATTTTCGTAATTACATGTTAGAGGAAAAAAGAGAACAATTTCTTTAAAAGTTGGAGGACGTTCCGCGCAGGGGTGAAAAAGAGGACATGTCCTCCAAAAAGAGGATGCATAGCAACCCTATTTATATGCATCAATTCCTATACCTATCTCTACCGCAAGAAAGATAAGGACAAAGAAGTAAAATAAACCAATAAAATAAATATCAAAATTGAGAGAAAAAAAAATATAACAAGTAGAATTATCAAATAAAAGTCTCGGTTTCGCATGACGAGACCGAGACGAGGCGAGACGAGACGAAACGAGACGAGATGAGATGAGATGAGACGAGACGAGACGAGACGAGACGAGACGAGACGAGACGAGACGAGACGAGACGAGACGAGACGAGACGAGACGAGACGAGACGAGACGAGACGAGACGAGACGAGACGAGACGAGACGAGACGAGACGAGACGAGACGAGACGAGACGAGACGAGACGAGACGAGACGAGACGAGACGAGACGAGACGAGACTGCCTTTTAAGCAACTGAGACGAGACTGTACATTTGGACCGAAATTTACAGAGAGTCTAATAAATTAAAAATTCCAATTTCAGTTAAATATTTATTTTCTTTTGTTTGTCCGGAAATCGTATTTTTTGGAGACGAGACCGGAGACCGAATAGCATCTAATGCGTCTTCGATTGTTGGTCGCTGTAATGAAAATCTTTGCATCTGTTGTCATCTGAATTAGAGGAGAGCGTCTTACATCTAAATTGCCTTGTTTTGGGTCTGTAGTAACATCTTCGATACAGACTACAGCGTCGTTGGCATCGTCTTCGGAGTCATCATCTTCATCAGTAATTGGTTCGTTGGGGACAGATTCTCCCCAAGGCTTCATATTGTCTGCATTGGATGTTGTATTCCGAGGTCCCTCATGTGTACCGACCTTTTGTACTTCATACCATATCATACCATACCAGCGAGACTTTCGTGACTACGTAAGGATCTGTATTTGGCAAACCATCATTGCTTGTTTTTTGTTGATTCCTCATCTCATCCAATTGCTCTAATTCTTTCCAAGAAATTTGCAGTGGGGCTCTTCTGTTGTCCAAATATGATTCTCTGGCGGCTAGGTCAAACTCCATCTGCCGTATAGCATGTAAAATATCGTCTGTGTCATCATTGTTGATAGCTGCCGTACTTTTCGGCATCGGATATGTTAAGCTAAGTTTTGGAAGGGTATACTTATTTTCTTGGGAGCAGTTAGTTTTAACGTGTCTTTTTCCGAAAATATGTGACTCGTGGTTAACCGGGGTTTCAGCAATCTTTGGATGCAAAGGTATTACCACAATTTTAACGCCAATAATTTTTCCCTTTGTAATCGGGATTTACAGCAATATTAGCGGCAGCCTCTATTTCTTTCGCCCGACAAGCGGAATGAAAACTGTATGGACAAAATTAATGTCAATCTGCTTATTATTAATTGTTTCCACCAACCCCACTTCTGACAACACTTTTGTGGGAATCAAAAGCTCAAATCGATAAAATAATAGTTTAATTAACTGATTAATTATTCAATTTTTCAATTTGTGAGGAAAAACGTCTTCGTCGTTCGGCTACTTCGTGAACTCTCTAGTTAACATTTCATCCTATCATCTGTTCGCTCTTGTCATTGTTTCACTTTCGTTTCCATTCTGGTGTAACAATCAGGGTGTTACGCTCTTCTGGGGTTTCTTCACTTGGTGATACGGTAATTGGTATCCTACCTCTATGGACTTCGGTCTTTGTGTCCCAAATAGGGCTGCCAGACGTCCCGATTTGGCGGGACAGTCCCGATATTGTTCCGATTTACAAAATGTACCGATTTTGTCCCGACAATCCATTTTTACTGGTTTCATAGGGCAATTATTGGTTTTGTGTCAAAAAAAAAAAATTTAATCAAAACCAACATTACAATAATGTAGAAGTCCAAAAACTGATTTTCGAAAAAAGACGTCCATGTGTCGGTTTGTTTGTCTGTGCGTCCCGATTTCTATCGAGCTAGAGCCTAAGCGAATCGGTGGATTTGCTTCAAGTGTGGTGTGAAATATTCTATGTTATAGACGCAGAGCCCGCGACGATCAGACCTTCGTTATTTTATAAAAGCTGAAAGTTTCTCTATGTTTGTCCCCAATGCAGGTTAGAACGATCCGCGACTATAAACTTTCGATCATGGTGGCTTTGACAGTTAGGAGGTAGCAAAGGTGTATAAAATGAAATTAAACTTTCGTCATAGTATAAAAGCTGATTTGTATATATGTTACTGGGGCAACTACTAAAAGATGTTTCCTCGCTTGTCAGACCGTTTCGATAGTTCCTGCAGCCTGTGAGACACTTTTAATATAGCGTTACGAATTATTGAAATTAGACTTTCGTCATAGTATAAAAGCTGATTTTTATATATGTTAACCGGGCGACTACCAAAAGATGTTTTCTAGCTAGTCAGGCAGTATCGATAATTCCTAGAGCCTGTCGGACACATTGAAAGTAGCGCTAGTAATAAAAAATGCAAGTGGGTTCGAGTGAAATATAGGCCAGACGAATTGTACTTTTTCTGCCACCAAAATCCAAGTGAAGATTTTTAAACGCAACTGTCTTTACTTTGGCAAAAGAAATACTGTCGCGGAAGTGTATTGCCAAATCGAGTGCGCGTCAATATTTATCCAAGGTAAAATGTCGAAAACATCAGTTTTTCGCATAAAACTCGGAAACGGTAAATGCAATTTAAAAATGTTTAATACAAAACTTGTAGATTGTGTCATTTAACAAAAAAAAGTTGCCACTATTTTCTTCTTACGACACACTGTTAAGAAGATATCGTCATTTCAAAAAACGTTAAATGTCGAAAATGGTCGTTTTTCACGTATGATTCCTAAAAGGTTAAAATTTTTGAATACATCTGAATACAAAGTTTGTACATTATGTGAATCCCTACAAGAAAAAAATTAACATTTTTTTTCTTAAAAACAACCGTTTTAAAGATATAATTTTTTTTTCAAAGTTTGACAAAAAGTTCAAATTTCTGTTTTTAAAAATTTAATCTTAAAAGCACAATTTGTCCAAGAAAATCTTGCACCCAGTTTAAAGATCATAATATTCTCTTCAAAAAAATATAACACTTTTTTCCATAAGAGTCATAAGTCGCAAGATATTGGTACTTCAATAGTGTCAACTGTCAAAAAAAAACCGGTTTTTCGCATATATCTTTTAGCCCTGAGCTTAATCGGAAAACTATGTTTGTAAGATTTTTACATTATGTCAAATTATATAAGCATCTATGAACAGTTTTTTTCTATAAGACATAATTTTTATGACATCATTATTTAAATAAAAACACAAAAAGTCTAAAATAGCGGTTTTTGGCTCTTTACTCTTAAATGATGAAGTTTTCGGAAAATATTTTATAACTGTTTTGCAGATTTTAATATTCTCTTAGGAAAAGTTATCACACTTTTTTGCGTATAACGCATCAGTTGTAAGATATTAAGACTTCAAAAATGGACAACTTCGAATAAACAGCATTTTGTAATAAAATGTATGTAAATACAACTATATTTTTGAAGTTTGTCCATTTTTGAAGTCTTACAACTGATGCGTTATACGCAAAAAAGTATGATAACTTTTCCTTAGGGAATATTAAAATCTGCAAAATAGTTAAAAAATATATTCCGAAAACTTCGTCATTTAAGAGTAAGAGTAAGAGAGAGTAAGAGTAAGAGGAAGAGGAAGAGCCAAAAACCGGTATTTTAGACTTTTTTGTGTTTTTATTTAAATAATGATGTCATAAAAATTATGGCTTATAGAAAAAAACTTTCAATGCATGCTTATATTATTTGACATAATGTAAAAATCTTGATAACAAAGATTTTTATCGACAAATTGTGCTTTAAGGTTAGATATTAAAAAACAGAAATTTGAACTTTTTGTCACACTTTAAAACGAAAATTATATCTTTAAAACGGTTGTTTTTAAGAAAAAAAAAATGATAGTATTTTCTTGTAGGGATTCATATAATGTACAAACTTTGTATTCAGATGTTTTCAAAAATTTGAACCTTTTAGGAGTCATACGTAAAAAACGACCATTTTCGACATTTAGCGTTTTTTGAAATGACGATATCTTCTTAACAGTGAGTCATAAGAAGAAAAAAGTAGCAACTTTTTTTTGTTAAATGACACAATCTACAAGTTTTGTATGAAACACTTTTAAATTGCATTTACCGTTTCCGAGTTTTATGTGAAAAACTGATATTTTCGACATTTAACCTTGGATAACTATTGACGCACACTCGATTTGGCAATAGACTTTCGCGACAGTATTTCTTTTGCCAAAGTAAAGACAGTTGCGTTTAAAAATCTTCACTTGGATTTTTTTGGCAGAAAAAGTACAATTTTTCTGGGCTATATTTCACTCGAACCCACTTGCATTTTTTATTACTAGCGCTACTTTCAATGTGGCTGACAGGCTCTAGGAACTATCGAAACTGTCTGACTAGCTAGAAAACATCTTTTGGTAGTCGCCCGGTTAACATATATAAAAATCAGCTTTTATACTATGACGAAAGTCTAATTTCAATAATTCGTAACGCTATATTAAAAGTGTCTCACAGGCTGCAGGAACTATCGAAACGGTCTGACAAGCGAGGAAACATCTTTTAGTAGTTGCCCGAGTAACATATACAGCGTGTCCAGTAAATAATGGATAACCTTGGAATGCCTCACAGTAGACTTTACGACCGTCCTGAAAACTAATAAAAAAAAAGTCTATCTCAACCACAAGAAAATATATGTGCATTTTTTGTTCAGTGCATTATTTTTCGCGTTACTTTACGTTTTTTAATACCACGACTACGAGTGAATGAATTCTTCCGTTTTTTTTTCGTAGCAATATTAAACATTGTATGTGCCAAAACATAAGAAGACAAAAATTATTATAACTGTTTGAATTCTTAGAGAAAAAAATTATTGAACTTTGATTTTAGATGCAAAATTTGAAATAAAATAATTTTTGAAAAAGTTAAATTATCTCTGGTATGAACAAATGCATGAATACCTAGGTGGCCAACTATTTTTAAAATATGCGTGTCGAATGCGGATTTTAAAATGGTATAGTTTATTATTGTATCTAGAACCAATAGCAAGTTATTTGTAAAAATCTGCAATTCTAGCAAAAACAAAAGTTTTCAAAATTAGCACAGTAAACGTAGAAAATAATACCATGCGTTGAACATGGTAGATTTTTGATTGATTGCCTGTCTTTATAATGTTGTCCTTATGATAAAACGGATAAATGTTCTGGCTTGTTTTAAATTATACCTCTTCAATTGGCCTTTTAAAAAACCATCAAATATTTTGGTAGTGGTTATTACCAAATTAATATTCTGATAAGAGGTGCATTAAATAAATCGAATACAGCAAGCCGATCAGCTTCTCAGAGGAGGTATGCAATCTTGTGCAAGCCGCTGCATTACAAATATTCCAGAGATACAGGCAGATGGACATGAGGTCTGAGGCCAATTTATTTTATGGCCACCCCGTTCACCAGACCTAAATCAACTTGATTTTTTTATTGGGGCTGCATTAAGAAAATCGTGTAAAGCAAGCCCATCAGGTCCTTAGAGGATATGAGAAATCTTGGTGAGGCAGCTGCATTACAAGATTCTGAGCAAAAATTAACAATATTATTGTAAGATTTTCATTTATTCGGAGGTGCAGATCGAACCTGTATTAGAATGGGTGGAAAACAGTTTGAGCATTTGCTTTAAATTAAAAAAAAAATATCTTCTTTTGTTTTTGTTTTCTAACTAAGTGATCAAGTGAAAGAAAGTTGGCTCAAAACTCAAAAGACTATTGGTTTGAAGAAAATAACAAATAAACTAAAAGCAACTGCGAAAATATTTTATAGTTTTGTAAGGGCCCAATAGACCAGGTATAATTCAAAACAAGCTTGAAAATGAAGCCGTTTTTTGCACTTTGTTGACATTTTTGGTAATGTTGCAATCGGCCTTAGAAGTTAAAAGCTTGGGTTTATCACTAGGATAATATCATAAAAACAGGCAATCAATCAAAAATCTACCATGTTAGACGCATGATATTATTTTCACGATTAATTTGCTAATTTTTAAAACATTTGTTTTTGCTAAATTTACTCTCTTGTTGCTGATTTTTACCAATAACTTCCTATTGGTTCAAGATGCAATAATAAATTATACCATTTTGAAATCCGCATTTAAGACGCATATTTTTAAAACAGTCGGCCACTTAGCATTTTTTCATACCAGAGATGATTTAACTTTTTCAAAAATTATTTTCTTTCACATTTTGCATCGAAAATCAATGTTCAGTCATTTTTTTTTTCTAAGAATTCCAACAGTTATAATAATTTTTGTCTTCTTATGTTTTGGCACACACAATGTTAAATATTGCTACCGAAAAAAACGGTAGAATTCATTCACTCGTAGTCGTGGTATTCAAAAACGTAAAGTAACGCAAAAAATAATGCACTGAACAAAAATATGCACATATCTTTTCTTGTGGTTGGGATATACTTTTTTTAGTAGTTTTCAGGACGGTCATAAACTCTACTATGAAGCATTCTAAGGTTATCCATTATTTACAGGACACCCTGTATACAAATCAGCTTTTATACTATGACGAACGTTTAATTTCATTTTATACACCTTTGCTACCTCCTAACTGTCAAAGCCAGCGTGATCGAAAGTTCATAGTCGGGGATCGTTCTTACCTGCATTAAGGGCATACATAGAGAAACTTTCAGCTGTTATTAAATAACGAAGGTCTGATCGTCGCGGGCTCTTCCTCTATTATTTTAAGTAAGATTCAATTTTTTGTTTTAGTTTATAGCTGGTTAGAACGGTCATACAAAAATTTTGGTTTTACCAAGTTCTCTAAAAAAAAGGCTGTAATGGTTTTAATAAAATTTTGTACATGTAATCTCTAGAACAGTTTTTATAAGACTGCGCATAAGTTTTTGCCAAACAAAAATTGAAGCACTGAAATAAATGCTTGAGTATTTTTGTGCAAATTACCGGTTTCTTACTAATCCCGAATATATCGTTATTGGCTTTTTTTATTTTGTCAAAATTTTGCAGTTGGAAGGTACTTCAAGTAAGTCAAAAAATATTGACCAATATTTTAAAAATCCTAATATTAAGGGTTAAGCATGTTACTACTTAATATTTTTCTTATTTTAAAACAGTTCAGTAAAATGTTCTAAATTTTAAATGTTTTTGAACTTGTAGAACACGTCCAAAAACGTGCAGCTCGTGCAAACAAATTCGCAGACATACCTCATTTTGATATTTAGAAACGTTAAGAGGTATCATATGGACAAAATTGATTTCAATTTAAGTAGATTGTTCTGTTATCTATCGGTACGATGCTAAACTCATTTCAAATTTATTAATTAAAAATTATTTAACATCGTACTAAATTGACTAAAAGTTTTCAACATTGCATTTAAGATATGTATAAATAGATTTTTTTAGTGTCCCGATTTGTCCCGGTTTTTGGGCTCTGACGTCCCGATATACACCAAATTTAATCTGGCAGTCCTAGCCTCAAAAGACAGTTCCTTTATATTTTAAAGAACCGTTTTCGACCGTAAGGATGCCCTCTGAAGGTCAAGAGGTAAAAGCGCTAATAAAAAAAAAAATAAGTGGCTTAGGCTCTGCTGGAGCTGGTCTTTTCAAAGATGTTAAGATCTTGCCTTAACCTGGTAAAAAAAATCACCCATCACAATTTCGATTTTCCATATTGACGACATACCTCCGCCGATGATTTGAATAGTGAAGTCCTCACAAATTTGCCAAGATAATTCTTCAAGAAGCTGATCTATCTTTGTGGTTCTAAAGTGATTTTGATATATTATTATATTTATAGATTTTTTTTTTTTTTTTTATATTAAGCGCGTGCAAAAGGGGTTGTGACTACCCTTAAGATGATATACACAGCACGAGCGATTAGGTAGATTGGAGGGGATTTAAAAGGAGATACCGATGCACATTGGTTTTGAACGTCTGTAGATCACAATGGGAGGGGAAAATTGAGCTGGGTAGAGCATTCCACATTTGAATAGTGCGACTAAAGAAAGAATCTCTGTACTTAACAGTACGACCGAAATTGGGCTCAAGGGTAAACTGATGGGCATTCCTAGAAGCGCGAGTATTACGGTTGAATTGTTTAAGGGGAGGAATGCAACTGGCTATTTCACTAGAGCATTGTTTATAGAAATAACGGTAAAATAACGAGACATGAAACATTTCGACGGTGCTCAAGAGATGAGAATGTTTCCGTTATAGTTCTTTCACCTATCATTTTAAGAGCTCTCTTTTCAATTCTATCCAATAAACTCAAGTGGGTTATTGGAGCACCTGCCCAAATGTGAGAGTTATACTCAAGTTTTGGACGAATATAGGCTTTGTAGATCACAGCCAGATCAGAAGGGGAGACAAATTTCTTGCATCGACGGAGAAAACCTAAACACTTGGCAGCATTTTTGGCGATGTCGAATATGTGATCGTTCCATAAAAGGTGGTTTGTGACACACATACCGAGGACTGAAAGCTTTTCGGTTTCCTCAATGCAAGTGCCACTCATGGATAGTGGCATGGGGGGTGGGTTTCGTTTTAACGACAGTAGACAGCATTGAGTTTTTGAAGCATTAAATTCTACACGATTTTTTATTCCCCATTGGACAATGCTGTCGAGATCAGAATTTAATGAGCTTATCATACGCTGCCGTTCAAGTTCCACATCCGAAGGACATGGATGTGAATCTAAGAACGAATATGAAAAGCTGAGGGTACTGTCGGCAGCGAAACAATTTAATGGATTAGAAGTTTCAGATAAAAGATCGTTTATGAATATAAGGAAGAGAGTCAGAGACAGAACGGAGCCCTGGGGCACACCAGCATTTGTTTTGTGAATTTCAGACTTGAACGAATATGAAAAGCTGAGGGTACTGTCGTCAGCAAAACAATTTAATGGATTAGAAGTTTCAGATAAAAGATCGTTTATGAATATAAGGAAGAGAGTCGGAGACAGAACGGAGCCCTGGGGTACACCAGCATTTATTTTGTGAATTTCAGACTTGAAACCATCCAATACAACTTGTATTGAACGGTCCGAAAGGTAATTTCTAATCCAACGAAGAAGAGATTCATCGATACCAAATGCACGCATTTTCGATAAGAGAGCTTGATGCCAAACTCTATTAAATGCTTTAGAAATATCAAGCGCAATAATCTTACTTTCTCCAAAACGATGTAAAGATTTGTGCCACTGTTCGGTGAGATATACCATCAGATCACCAGTGGACCTATTGCTACGAAAGCCGTACTGCCGGTCATTAAGAAGCTTTCGTTCTTTGAGATATTTCTTTAGCTGAAAATTAATCAGCGTTTCCATGACCTTGGAAAGAAGGGACGTAAGCGCAATTGGCCGATAGTTGGAGGGGGAAGAAGACACGCCTTTTTTAGGGACAGGCTGGACAAATGCTGTTTTCCATCCACTCGGAAAGAGACCAGTAGAGTAGGACAGATGGAAAAGCTTACGCAGTGGTTTTGCCAGCGTTGAAGAACACCTCTTCAGAACAATGGGAGGGATACTATCCGGGCCAGCGGATTTGTGTATATCGAGATCTTTCAGAACTCTGGCAACTGCACGAGTGCGGAAGAAGATTTGTCCCATAGAATCATTTGCGCTCTCAAGTACAGGAGGAGTCATAACACTTTCTGGCAACGTCGAATTAACAGCAAACTGTGCTGCAAGCAAATTGGCTTTATCTTGCGAGCTGACAAAAGGAGTATCATTGAAGACGAGCGTTTGAACCGAGGACGAGGTGGTGTTTCGTATGTTTTTTACAATACGAAAGAGTGTTTTTGTAAGAATCAGCACTTGATTACCTCAATTTTATCCAGATGTCGCTTGAAATAATTAATTTTCACAATGAAAGTAGATTTCGAAAATTGTATGGCAGTTAAAACGTTTGCAAATACTTCTTTCTGTTTGATTCTTACACGAAACAATGACCATAAATAATCCCGTAGTCTAGTTCCCTGCCTTCATCCTATTACATCAGTAAATAGTTACCACTACATCTGAGTGAGTTAACTTATTTCATCCATCAAGTTATTAATGATAACGATTCGTTGATCACGCCATCGCCAACTTGTGTATATTGAGGTGTGGGAAACAGGGGCTTGAGATGATGACATTTCGCCCCGCCACAAAGTCTGCCAGCCTGTATTCATTGCCGAAAGTTTCGCCGTGCAGGCGAAATTATCGAACCAATTCCATTATCCAATTATCGAACCAAAGATGCCCTCCTTTCTTCCGTTGAAGTCACCAAGAATGATGTTCACGTCATACTTCGGGCTTATATCGTACGTTGCCTCCAGGAGATCTTAGAATGCTTCTTTGGTTGAGTCATCTCTCATGGGAGCACTACGATATCTCGCAAACTAAAATCTCGAAAAACAAAATCTCGCATTTTTTATAGATCTCGAAATACGAAATCTCGCAAGCTAATAAACGCGCAATAACAAAATCTCGCTTTTAAAAATCTCGAATTTATATATTTCACAACCAAAAATCTCGCAAATTTCAACTAAAATCTCTCAAATTTTATAAGTTACGTTATACTTTAGGTTTTTCGTTTGTTTATGTTGTGTATTTTGGGTATTATTTTTTTAAATTCTAAAATTGTCCGATCTAGTGAATTAAAAGTTTATGTCAAGATGAATTTAAATAAAAACAAGAACTAGCTATAAGAAAAAAAAAATTTTAATGCAAAATTGAATTTCTTGTAAAAGTAGGTATGTCATTACCCATTACCATTACCCATTAAAAATGTCATTGTAATTAGATATTTTATCTTTCTTGTATAAAACTTAAATTACTTATATATGTATATTTTCGAATATAAGCATTTCTTAAATGTTTGCTATTGTATTTCAGTAATAGGATTTTAGTTATTTAAAATACGGTATTTCTTTTATAGGTTTATCCTTTCATCTATATTCTTATGAGTCGAAAGTCGATGACCATATCTTCATGACTTCCAATTCCAGTATATTGAAGTAAATTTGTTTCAGTTCAACCCCACATCATTTGTAACCGATTATGAAAAAGCACTTAGAAACAGTTTGAAAACTTTTTTTCCAACAGCAAAGTTTAAAACATGTTGGTTTCATTTTTGTCAAGCTGTAAGAAAAAGAGCCTCGAAAATTCCTAATTTTGTAACTTCTCTGCACAAAAGTAAGAAAGCTAACCACCTCTTTAGACAGTTTTTGGTACGTCCGCTTTTTAAACCGGAAAATGACATGTACTTGGCAAACTGACATAAGACCAAATTGGCCTTATGACGCTTTACAAAGCAACATAAAGGAACTCTTAAAATTGTGCCTTATTATTATGTCACGGCACTCTTTCAGTTTATGTACCTACAATAAACAGTACATTGGGTCGCCCGCTTCGCGGTTTCAAGGATTTTAACTACCTTTTTGGGTCCTCTGTCCCGCTCACACGACTCCGTCGCTCCGCTTAGAATATGCTCAGTCGCCAGGCGGGCGCCTATGTTTTAAGTTGGTGTGCTCTCAGTTTATTTGTAATAAACAGGA
Source organism: Melangyna quadrimaculata (assembly GCA_949320155.1). Taxonomy (NCBI): domain Eukaryota; kingdom Metazoa; phylum Arthropoda; class Insecta; order Diptera; family Syrphidae; genus Melangyna; species Melangyna quadrimaculata. The sequence goes on from OX439484.1 coordinate 109,682,027, forward strand.
CTTTGGGTGGCCCGCCTATCAGGTTTTAGGATTTTATCTTCCTTTTTGGGCCTCTGATTTTTCATTTTCCATTTGAAGGATTATATTTTTCAGTGCGACATTTTCTAACGTGATGCGAGATTTTAGTTTGCGAGATTTAAGTTGAAATTTGCGGGATTTTTGGTTGCGAAATGTAAATGCGAGATTGTTAATAACGAGATTTTATTATTACGAGTTTTTGAAAAGCGGGTTTATTATTTTTCGAGATTTATAAGAAAATGCTAGATTTTGTTATTCGAGATTTTAGTTTGCGAGATATCGTAGAGCTCCCCCAAATACCTACTTACAAATTTTTATTTTACAACTAATATTTGAAGTTCAGTTCAGTTATTTATCGCTCACATCTCCTAGATCAGTTTTAAAAAAAAAAAGTAGGTACACGACCCCTTTGTTAGTACAAACATTTTGGCGACCCCCTCATTCATACATAAATGATAATAATACTTTTTCAGTTATTTAAAAAGCGACATACACTTAACTCTTTCATAACGATTCTCATTTCAAGAAATTTCACTAATTCGCAATGAAGAAAATATAAAAATTAAGAAGAGAAATAGGTTCAATCGGATAATGATTTAATTTTCAACGTCTCAAAGATACAACCAAAATTTAAACATTTGTATCGCATAGAATTAAAATGTTTCAACATATTTAGATCTGAAAGTGTTATCCACAAAGGACAAACATCTATAACTTCTAAACTATTGGAAATAATTATGCGAAATTAATTTTGTCAAAAATAATAGTGAAAAATAAAAATAGGCCTTTTTGAATCTAAATACCAAAATTAAGTACCGTTTTGAATCTGAAATGCATAGAAATTGGAAAACCAGTGTTGATTTTTTTCATTAAACAAACATACAAAATATGCACGACTAGATCGCAGAAACTTGCGATGGTTTACTTATATGCTTAGCTTATATGGTTAACGAAAAAATAACAAAAACATCTTAAAAAAGCAATTTTGATTTTTGTTTTAATTTAATACAATAAAATTTGGAAAATTTTATTGTATTTTATTCTTTCGTAAAAAAATTATTTATTCAAATTTAAAATGCAGTATTTTTTGAATAACTTAGCAGTACCAAATCACAAATAATGATAAAACCAACCAAGCCAGCAATGACGAGATATGAGGAAATATACATAAATAAGTATCAAATCAAAAAGACAATTAAAAAAAAACATTTTTATTTCCATTATTTTTATTTTTTGGTAAAAACGTGGTATCAAAGGGCACGGCAGTGCCCAGCCAAGTTCTGGCAGTACACCCTTTTTACAGGATAAAACACAGGCTATTTTCGACCCCCCCCCCCCTCTTATTTTAGTAGGTACCAATAAAGTCAGAAACTTCAAACTCACAGCATTTGCTAAGCTCACCAAGTTTGGGCAACTCACCAAATTTCAATTCATAAGCATATAAGAGATTAAATCGCAAAAACCGTAACTGTGTGACTGACTGACTGCCTGACTGACTCACTAATAGATCATCGACATTATGGATTACTTCTCGACATCGTTGAATATTGGAATTTCATTTTTGGATGTCTTGAATTGAAAGTGCCATTTATCGGCTTTAGAGTCTGCTGCGCAGCAGGTTCCAATCTACCACTGCACGATTTTCACTTTCCACTACCTATACTTTATTTTGGGTTACCATATTTACATGAGCTGTAATCATATTAACAACCATGATCGTATAATACTGATTATCAATGATATTCGTATTGACAACCATGATCATCGCATTGACAATAGCGGTTAATATATTAACAACCACGATCGTCATATTGGTCACCGCGATTGTCATATTGAAAACCATGATTGTCAATATGACGATCGCTGTGGTCGTTGTTGTCAATACGATTATCATTGATAATCAGTATAACAATCGCGGTTGTCAATATAATGATAGCGATGATGGAAATTTTCATATTGATGATCACGGTCGTTGGTTAAAAATTAACAACTTTTTTCATCAATTGATGAACAAAATTATCAATATTACAACCATTTTTGGTATCTACCATTTTCTCAAACAAATTACGCAATAACGGGAAATGAAATGAAATTGGAACCGATTCCTGGAAATCTCACAAGCCAAATGACGCGCTTTACTCGAAATTAAAAAAAAAACTGGAGAACATTTTGTTTAACCGCTTTATTTGTGCTCAAAATGTTGTCTGGATTTTCATATTGATGATCTTGATTGTCAATACGACAACTGTAAGGATGTGATCCTTATAGGTATTGATAATTAGAGTTGTTAATATAAAAACTTTTAGAACGGAACTAGTTTGTCTTAAGATTTACCGTTTTTCTTTGTTCACTCAATTTATCTGGGTTTTCATATTGAAAACCACGATGATTAATATGACAAGTGTAGATAAACGATCATCGTATTGATAATCGATTTTTTTTAACCAGCGATTGTCAATATGACAAGCGATATTTTTTTCTGTGAGGTATTTGCTTAGTTATCTCCTTTTTGGTTCCAAGCTAAAGTAAAATAAACAACTGAGTCGAACGAACCTTTATTAACTGGACCAGTGAACGCGCTCTTGTTTTTTTTTTTTTTCCTGAATGTTACATTTTTTGTTTCGGAGGGCCTCAGCAACAGCATACAGCAATCTCCAGTTGACTGAATAAAAAACTCAGTTAAGCTGTCAAAATACTGAGAAACAAAATTTTTGGATTCGCTTGATCATTTGTTTTGAATTTTATTCAGAATTTATTATATTTCTATCAAAGTTTTTATTTCAGCTAGTTCTAATAATTGAAGTTGCAGGAAAAATTAAATATCATTAGGTACTAATACTAAGCAAATTTTTCTGTTTCTGAAATTTAAGTAAATAGTTAAATATAAACATTAACTACTGAAAATGAAAACAATAGTTCTGATTTTCAAAAATGACCACTTGGGTAAATCGCCCTTTTTATACAATAGTGGAAAAATCAATTACATATTGGTATTTTAATTGAATACAAAGATTCGTTTTCGTTGCTTTTCAAGAAAAGTGTGAAAAAAGTTTACGAGTGATTTTCATATGCTTCTGGTTCGAAAAAAAATGTATGTCTCTAAGACTGCCACCTATGAGAAAGTGAAAGAAAGAAATAAATATGTACATCAAATATACCTTATCTTTTTATCTTTCTTACCACTCGCGGTTTCGTCAAAGATTCCATCCGACTCAAAGGGTTCACCGCAAGGAGTTCCAAAAAATCTCCTTTAGCATAGCTATTGGCTTTTGCATTATGGGATTCATAGGTTACTTTGTAAAAGTAATCCACCACATCCCAATCAATGACATTACTGATCGATCGTAGATGTTGAATAAGTAGAAACAAACCCTATCAAAATAGGTTTTCATCATAGTTTTATATTTGTATGTCTTTTTTCGTTAACAATAACATTTTTTGGTTAGAATAACTATAAATCGAATGCTATCACTTTTTCTGCTTTTAAAAATAATCTAATCTGTCATACAGAAATCAAACAAAACAATATCTGTATGTGTTCTAAAATGTGTTTAAAGTTTTTATTTTCAGAAATATAAAATGTTCTTTTTTTCAAAATCCTATTAGTTTTTACTTTACTGAGTCAAAATTTGGAAACAACTCCGGACTTTGATTTCTGGTTGGATAAACAGGTTTTGGCTGTCATCTAAAAAAGGAACCTAGCCTTTGCATATATTTTAAGATTTGAATGTATTATCATATGCTACTAGATTTCTAGGTAACCAAATCGTTTTCTTTTCTATATGGTTACTAAATAACTATTTCAGATCAACAAAATAATCTTGAGTTCTCGGAGGGGGACATTACCCCGTGACCCCCCCCTGTATACGCCGTTGCCCCGAGAGGGTCGCGACCTACAGTTTGAAAAATACTGTCTTACATCAAACAAGGATTCGATCCTCTCATTATTGATGCTGATGATGGAGTATGCATGTGGATGGTGAGGAGAGTGTTTACTTAAGTATTTTTAATTACTTGAAATTGCTAACGTTAAACTCTAAAAAGTTCTTCTGTCACAAATGTAGTAAATCTGTCAACTTGTTGAAGAAAGTAGGAGCTTGTAAGCGGAAGAGATGCATAGTCGTTAAAACTGCAAAAAATAGTAAAAAATTAGTAAAACTTGAATTTGTTTTAAGTTTTGAATTTTTTCACAAACTTGAAGAGATAAAACCATCTGGTTCTTAGTGTTCGATTCAAAATGTATAAAAGTAGTATTAACTTAAAGCCATTCAGGTATATATTTCACAACTGTTGGAAAATCAGTATGCAGTTTTTTAGCTGACTCATGGTATGGTATATTTGCCATTTATGGTAAGTTTGCTTGTTATTCTTGCGGTACCACATATATACATACAGAAGACATATAGTTCTATTGACCTGCTTGTCCTATTGACTGGCCTGGGCCGTAATTTGACGAATGTTTTTTTCAAGAAGTCTAGCAGAGGACGAACTCCTGAACATGTTCACTCGACGGTTTCGTTAAAATATAATGAAGCCAGGCACATTTTGTTTCTTGCGTTTACAGGCTGTGACACAACGTCGGCAATATACAATGTTGGCAAAACCAAATTGTTCAGTGCTCTTCAGAAAAATCCAGATCTAGGAGAAGCTTTGAATTTGTTCAAAAATCAAAACGCCACCAAACAAAGTTTAGTAACTTGTGGGGAGCGTATTTTAATAGGTCTAATCGCTGGCAGTACAGATGAGATTTCACTAAACACCCTTCGATTCAAGCGTTTAAGTAAATCTGTTGCAAAAACCAACTTAAATTTTGCAAGCCTTTCACCTACCTCAGCCGCTGCGGAACAACACATATTTAGGACATATTTACAAGTGCAAATGTGGGTCTGGAAGAAAACTCTTCATGGGTTAGAGCCTATTACCCCCACTGCTGATGTCGCTCCTAAATCATTGCTCAAAACGATTTCCTGCAAATGCAAAACAGATTGTGGGAATATGTGTGGGTGCCGTAAGGCGGGACTTAAGTGTTCTGTTTTATGTGCAAACTGCTCTGGCGAATCTTGCGAAAACGTTGTTCACATTAGGGAGCTGCTCGATGATGAGGATGCAGTTGAACCAAACAATCCCGGACAAATACGAACTACAATACGGAAGATGAAACACCTGCCATGGTTGAAAATGAAGTTGATGATTTAAATTTGGAACTACCATCATCAAAAAAGAAATTAAAATCTGATTAAATATTACAAGTATTTAAATGCGTGGATTAGGCCTACAGGGGAAACCACGTCACAAAAAAAAGCGCCTAGTACTCTACCTCTACGGTGATGCGGAAAAGAGTTAAGGGTATATCAAACAATAGCCTCCGATAGAAAAGCATATGAAAATTCTCGGATTTTCAAAGATCCCAAGTTTAAACACTAAACACACAAAAAACATTTTTTTAAGAAATACCTAATAGTTCTCGTAATTTTCAATTTTCTAAAAAGTTAAAGTTCTTAAGTCCACCCGGTTTTCAACAATCGGCTAGAAATTATAAAGAGCGTTGAATTTAAAAATCAAAAATATTACTAAATTACGTAAAATGTCCAAAGAAAAAAAAGTAAATAAATTTTTTTCTTTTTTTTTTTAAATTTTGAGTTTGAAAATTTATTTTTCAAAAACTATTAACTAAAACCAAATTTGTTAAACACTAAATAAAAGAATGGATATCTGGCTTTAAAAAAAGATAGTGCATGAGATATTCAAAGTTTTTTTTGCTAATAATAAAAACTAGTACTTTAGTAAATCGAAGATGGCAGCTAACGCAGGGGAGCAATTTTCCCGACAGAAAACTTCTAGATGCCTAATGACCACTTCTAAAGAGTTGTGAAAGAAAAGTGTGCAGTACTATTTTTTCCTTGGCAAATGCTCATTCCGACTGGGCTATATGTGTGGGATCGGGAAGGTAGATATAATTGCAGTTTACCAATTCTCGATATGAATAAGCAGTGAGAGATCGGTACGTACCGCATGGTATGAGAAATTTCGTCTGCAGCCTCTCAATTTTCCATAGACATTTTCTACAAATCTTGCAAACGTTAATAGGCGTTGTCGTTACCACGTATAAGTTCTTCAAGAATTAATTTGTTTCGCAGCAAAATAACTTTTAATTGATCGTGTGAATAACAAACAGAACACATTATAAAAAAAGCTTAGCGAAAGATTTGACGAGGATTTTTGTTAGCTTTTAACATTCCAAGCACGAAAGACACAACGAAAGCAAGCATATTAAATTGATTTTTAAATGAAATGTAACCACAACATACTCTGATGGTATCCCGCTGGCAGGCACGAACGCCGGAAAATATTTTAAGCGGGGGGGGTTGTTGGTTGAACAAATTTCGGGGGGGGGGGGGGGTTTACACTGAAAACTCAAAATTAAGAGTGAAATTGTATGGCGAGGAAGTTAAATTCATACATTTCGGGGGGGTTTGAACCCTCAAAACCCCCCCTGCGTATGCAGCTGCCCGCTGGTCTTGGTCATTGTTTGGTTGTCATGATTATCTGCCAAATGCAACCGTCCTGTGCAATTATAATTTTCATTTCAAATGATGTTTATTCACAACTTTTCTGGCTTCTCTTTCCGCCCATAGACAAAACGGCTCCTCTTCAGAAACAACTTTCCATTCTGAAATTCACATCCTTTCCTTCCCTCATCCTGTTATAATTTGTCCACAAATTTTTCCTCTTCCCTCTCTCTGTACTCACAAAGTTTGCTTCAGTTATATGCCTTCACTGCCATCGCCATTCTGTAGCTATGGGTAGGTAGGTAGATCCTACAAACAGACGCGAATTAGCGACAAGGCAATATCCAACAATTCAATTGAGATTATAATATGTATATCATGTTTGTGAGTCTTATATGTCGCAGTCGTTGACTCGTTATTTCTGCCTTATAAAAAGATTACACTAAAAATCGTCACTCAAAGTCACACACCGATTCCCTGAATGAGCAGTTATAAAAACAGAATGGGAACTAAGAAAGTACATCACCGGTGAGTTGGGATAGGATGTCATCAAAGTCATCAAGATACTACTCAAAGGCCTTTAGACAACAGAAGCCAAATGGGTGACCTAATCTTTAATATTATATTTGACAACTGTTTTTTGTCAATATTATGTGGAAAATTAAATATTATAGCATTTAGCTTGACAACGTCTATGCCAGGCGCGAACGCAGGAAAAAATTTCGGGGGGGTTGAAAAAATTTCGAGGGGGGTTGAAAAAATTTCGGGGGGGGGGGGGGGTTTAAACTGAAAACTCAAAATTAAGAGTGAAATCTGTATGGCGACGAAGTTAAATTCATACATTTCGGGGGGGTTGAACCCCCGAAACCCCCCCTGCGTTCGCACCTGGTCTATGTTGTATCTACTTCTAAGCTATAGCTATAAAAATATATTAAAAACTTAATTTACACAAATTGAAACGTAAAACAAAATCGAAAAATAAGCTCACGACGCGACGTTGGTAAGCGTTAGCGACTCTTCAAAGTTGGCATAAGCCTCAACGGGGTATATTCAAGCGAATATATCATACTTACATCAAAAGGGGTTGTCTAATATCTTTTACAATTAATAGAATAAGAATTATATACTTGTAGTTGCTCGCTTGGGGTCTCAATGTTTTATTCCTACTATTCATCTTTTCTTAATACTATTTATAATCATATTCTTATTTCCTAGTCTTTATTCTAACATTGAAATCTTATTTCCTACTCTTAAAATTAGCATCATCATTATTATATAATTTTAATATCATCATTTTGTATTATTTTCATATACACATGACATTCCTCAGGTCATTCTTCTGTGGCCTAGATTTGTCATGCCTCATTTTATTATTTCCTCATTTATGCCGAATATTGCAATTCACATCATAACCTGGTTCATTATACGAAAGCGTAAACAAACTCCAAGTCAGGTGCCATGTTACGACAATGCAATTCTTGCCGTCACCTAGTTACTAGGTCATACCTTTGCTTTGTTTATTTGTAAGTCACAGGGCAGCAGAATATTTTGCAGGTATCTACTTTATTCTGCGTAAACCCATGTGCTCACTTTTTGAAACAAGTGGTGTGACAAATAATGCTCACAGCTTGGCATTGACCTTGTTCTGGGTGTCGTTTTATGACACGCTTGAAATTGGTTGGGTGGTAGGTGATACGATGTTAATGTATGTTATCATACAACATGGTACTCCTGCCCTTATGTGTCTTAACCCTGATTTTTCGCTTGTGGTACTCCTGCCCTTATGTGGTTTAACCCTGATTTTTCGCTTATAACCTGAACAAAAACGATTATTAATCAGAAATTTGTAATAATATTCACCAATCCTGGGAAAACAAGCCGTATTCGCTTGAAACTGATACCTTTTGAATGTATGTATATGCTATTTAAAGGCTCTCCCAAAACAATGCGAAAGCGGCGTGAAAGATTCGCCAATGGCAGTTTTTGTTGTCATTTAGCATTGTTATCATTGCGATGGTTTCGGAGAGCCTTAAATCTAAACTTTAATTTAGAAACTAAACAGTTATTTTGTTTGGCTGTTGGTATCTCAGAAAATGATTAACTTTTTAATGTGATAATATTCTTAATTTGTATACATATGAACTGGTCTATTATTATTGCTTTATTTTTGTTTGTAAAATCACAATATTAATTTTTGCTTAACTTTTTTTCTTGAGGTTAACCCAAATATTCAAATTTTGATTGGGAAAGTTAGGGCAGAATGATTTGTTGTAGAAATAATAACTAAGTCAACAAATGTATTATAGCATTCTAAAAATCTTTTATTTCTTTTCTTCAAATATCAATGGCGAGCTTCAATTCAATGATGACTGTATTTATGTCAGATAATTTAATCCAATACAAAATAATCTCAATGTTTTGACATTTTATCACACTACTAGCTGACACGTGCTCGCTTTGCTTCGCAAACTTTCAAAAGTAATATTTTGTTTGCTATATGTACATAATATTAAAGGAGTCTGTTGACATTTGTCCCACCTATGTATGTTTTTATTATTTTAAAGCTTCCGGATACACAATGTTTTGGCAGTGTAGCCATTTTGTAATATGTGAAGCTTTTTTTAAGAGTGAATTCATTTCAATTTATTCATAACATTTTCCCTTTTAATATTCGCCAAACATCATTTTTTTAAAAACTGTTCACAAGTGCAACTTAATTTAAAATGAATATTTCTCATTTCTGGCTTTTCAAAAAGGTATGGCAGGGCATTGCTATTGCTAGTCTTACCGTTGTTTTTAAATATTTTTTTTTCTGTTTAAAATTAATTTTTTAGAAAATTTCCCCTCCCGCCTAAACGGAGGGAAATAAACCCCACCTCCCATACGATTTTTTTCCTGTCTTAACCCAACCTACTCGTAACAGCTTTTTGGTGCACCTTATACCGATCCCCTGTATATGTACATTACTTTTACTGTTGAAAAATCCGTAAAGAATTTTTCCAACTTTTTTTTATTGTGAAAAAAATTATTTCAGGTGAATTCTCATCGATTCGTGTTTTTTTTTTTATATTTCAAGTCATGTAAGCACATTTAATTATCAAAAAAGTTTACGGATGCGTTTTACTGATCACTATAACCATCAGCCCCTAATCCGGCACTGCCCAAATGAAACAGAACTTGTATGTTAGGTTTGTCATTATGAGTTTGATTAAAACGAAGTGCGTTCCTCCTACACAGACAAATAACAACTGGTGTGTGTAATGAGATTAGTTTTGTCTTCGTATGAAGCTTTTTTTAATTTTATTTTCACGACGAAAGGTGCTAAGATTTGTTCCTAAACTTTTGCTACATAATTTTTTTTTATTGCTTTTAATTGCTTCTATAAGAATGGAATTGCATTTTCGAAAGTTTTTTCTCTCCTCCTTTAAAAGTAACAAAATGTAAAATGTGTTTTATAGTCATAATGAAGAATACAAATATGTAAATAAAAAAGGTTTTTTAATTGTTTTTTAATTTTAATTTTGCTATGATCTAGTTTGCGAATCACTGATGCTGATTCTTACAAAATAATGTATAAAAAAGGATTACAATATTTCCAAATAAGTTTACTTTAGACAGTTTACAGACAGTTTTTGGATTCTTTTAGTTTAGTTTAGTTTATTTATTTCGTGAAAAAGCTAACACTGTAAGATAAATCTTTTAAATAGTGAAAGTTAGTGTTTTAACATTGTTCAAGGTTATATAAGTAATATAGTAATGAAAAGAGAATCAGAATGACAAATCATATTTATATTATATTTTGATTTGACATTTTGAATCATATTATTTCTCCGCGAATTAGTTTCCTGTAATATCTATGTACGTATGTATTAATGTACCTTTAAGATATTAAAGATTAGATACCTACCATAAGATAGCTAAAGACATTTTTTTTACTAGGTCTATGTATTGGTTTTGTGTTAATTAAATTAATTAAAAACAGTCAACTAAGGAATTTTACTTGCAAAAAATAAGGCCCTCTGGATTATTTTCTTATATGGTAGGGGTAACCCACAACTACAACATACCCAAAGTTCCCAGCCCAGGGCCGTGAGCTCAACTGTGGAGGGGGGGTTAAAGGTACCCCTCTTTAGATTAGCGGAAAAGTCTATGCTACTTAATTAGAGACAATTAAATTGTCTATAAAATTATATATTCACAATTTTTCTAAGGTCAATAATAAAGGTGATGCGGGGGGTAGAAAAGTCACCAAACATGAAAAACCTGTTATTGTCTTAGACATTGAATGTCTTCTGACCAATTTACCTGGAAAAAACAAAAAAGGTAAATACACATTCATTCACTGTTATTTCATCACGTCCGTCGTGGGGCTCAGAAAGGTGTTTTAATTTCCTTTTTTTTTTCTTATATCCGCATCTATACGAAAAAGTTGATGTAAACCAAATTAGGCAAAATTTAATTAGCAAGCGTTGTTTTCATATGGCGCCAAAAAATGATAAGGTTTTTTCTAAAGGAACACAATACAAAATTTGTTTGCCATAGAGCGAGGTTCTTTCCCCCCCCCCCTTTAGACAGGAGGGACATTTCTTTAAAAATAATAATAAAAAACAATGGCAACACTTAGAACAAAAATTTACCTTTTTTGAAAGCCAGACCTCGGTTCTTTTATTTTATTTTCAAATCAAGTTATTGATGTCCATAGTTTTTGTAAAAATATTCTTCAAAATCAAAATTATTAAAAAAAAATTGAAAATTATGTTTTTAATTTTTTTTTTCAAATTGGGAAATAAAATGCTGAATTGGCTTTAATTATTCACTACCTCTAATAACTCTTAATTAAAAACTAAATGGTTCTATGAATCCTAGTTTTTCAGAAAATTGAAAGTTGAGACGACAATTTTGTTGATGTTTTTTTATAATTTTTTTATTATTATTATTGTGTGTAGTATGTGATTTAGTGTTTCTTTGAGCTTGAGGTTAAAGAATGAATCAATTCTTTGAATCTCCGAAACAAGCCACCCAAGGTACTGTGTGAGTGGTAGAGCTGACCCTTAGGTACAACAGACTCAAAGTCTCCAGTCCAGGGCCACAAGCTTTATGCAGGAGAGGGGGGTAAATCTCGCCTTTTGTAGTTTTTCTTCAATATTTGGAAAACTAAGCGTAATAGAGGCGAAGTCAATACGAGAAAGTGAAAGAAAATTAAATTCAAAGAACTTAATCATTCTTTAACCTCCAGCTCAAAGAAACACTATATCACAAACTACACACAATAATAATAATAAAAATTAAAAAAAAAATCAACAAAATTGTCGTTGGAACATTCAATTTTCTCAAAAACTTGGATACACAGAACCATTTAGTTTTCAGTTTTCAATTAAGAGTTATTAGGGGTAGTGAATAATAAAAACCAATTTAGCATCTTATTCCCCAATTTAAAAAAAAAATCAAAAACAATTCAATTTTTTTTAATAATTTTGAGTTTGAAAGATATTTTTACAAAAACTATGGACATCAATAACTTGATTTGAAAAGAAAATAAGAGAACCAAGTTCTGGATTTCAAAAAAGGTACATTTTTCTGTTGTAAGTGTTGCCATTGTTTTTTAGTATTATTTTTAGTAAAATGTCCCTCCTGTCTATGGCAAACAAATTCTGTATTGTGTTGCTTTAGAAAAAACCTTATCATTTTTTGGCGCCATATGAAAACAACTGTTGCTAATTAAATTTTGACTAATTTAGTATACATCAAATTTTTCGTATAGTTTCGGATATATAGAAAAAAAGGAAATTAAAACTCCTTTCTTAGCCCCACGACATGATGAAATAACACTGAATGAATGAGTATTTACCTTTTTTTTGATTTTTTCAGGTATATTGGTCAGAAAACATTCAATATCTAATATAATAACGGGTTTTTCAGATTTGTTGACTTTTCTACCCCCCGCATCTCCTTTATTATTGACCTTAGAAAAATTGTGAATATATAATATTATAGACAATTTAATTGTCTCAAATTAAGTAGTATAGAATTTTCCGCTAACTTGCTAGGTTGTGCCAATATTCACGAAAATCTTAAGAGGGGTACCTTTAGCCACCCCCCCTCCACTGTTTAGCTCGCGGTCGTAGGCTGGGGACTTTGGGTATGTTATACCTGTGGGTTACCCTTACCATATAAAAAAATAATCCAGAGCGCCTTCTTTTTTGCATTTATTTTATAATTTTGAGTCTTCGTTGACTGGGCTAAACCACGCTCAAAATGAAATGGGCTGTCAAACATAGTTTGCATATTTCAAATAAAAACACTTTTTAGTTAGCTGATTCGGAAAACTTGTTTTTCTGTTAGCATTGCTTTGATTTTATGTCTACAGTTGGTAAAATCCTCCACGATCGCAGTTTTTTCCTATGCATTTTATTGTAACATCAGTTGCGTAACTGGACTTTACTTAGCATGTGTGCACCTTAGCATGTGTGCACCTATATATGGTCCGAATCATGATTCATGTGTTCGTTATAGGGTAAGAAAAAATCAGAAGTTTCAAAAATAGCTCATGCGTTTTTAAAATTCACTATGCACTTCGGATGTCACTACCGTGGTTTATCTCATACCTGAAGGAACCAACGCACTATTTAGCTAAGCTTTGGCTTTAGTCTTTTTTCCTTATAAATAAAATAGTAATTTCTTACGTGTTGTCCCCGCATCATTTAAAGACTATGAGAAGTACACTTTTGTATATGACACGATTTTTATTAGTTAATTTGTAAAAAAATGAAGCAGCGAAATCCACGACCACTACGGTGAACTTAGCTTTAATCGCCAGCTACGTCATTTTGTATCCTTGTAACCTGAGAATTGCAAAAACACAATTGGTATAAACTTTAAATCAAATTATAGCGCAAGTTGCACTCTTATTAAACAATAAAAAAAAAATCGGGTGGCACAACGGCTCATGAAGAACCAGGGCCTAACAAAGGTGACTAACAACTCGCAACCATTCCTGTGTGCGCCTGTCGACAGGAATGGAAGGGACCTACAATTTGATGCCGAATCCGAACGGCTAGACGAGAAGCACTAATTCGTGGCAAGTGATACTCTTGGAGGATTTGTCAATTCCTCGGAAGAGGCAGTAGCCCTCAAAAAAATCTTTTTAGTTTTTAGGTGGACGAGGCTGGGAAGCGAACCCCAGACCTCCAGCGTGGCAGTCGAACGCACTTACCATTACGCTACGGGCTACTACAATATTAAACAATATGTATTAAACAATATGTATTTGAATTTGCACCATAATTACTTGTAAATAGAAAAGAAATACCTGAACATGATACTAACAATGAACAAAATGTTCTCCCTTTAGTCCGAAAAGAATTTCACTATTTCCCCACTTGTTATTCACATTCATGAATGGTTCACCAATCTTATTTCTCCTTTGTGAACTATTTTTCGTTAAGTTAACATCCATTATTCATCTTCAATGTTTCTTTCTACAAAATGATTTTCATCCTCCAGATGTTCTGCTAATGTCCACTGTTCACTTATGGTTTCTCTCCAATCAAGTTAAAATGATGAACAAGATAATATTTTTGTTTGCTTTGAACAAGCACGAGGTACAACATACGAGGCATGGCAAAATATTTTTATAGCTGTTTGGTTATATAAAACATTTCTGGATTTTCGAAAATGTTTACTGTGGCGTATAGGTTATATTTTTCAAACATAAATTAAAAAGAATTTATTAATACGTAAATAATAACTAGATATTGAACGTCTGTATAGTTTTTTTTTTAGATAAATACAAAAACAATATTGATTTCGATAAGTAAGAAAAACTTGTATTAACTTTAACAAAAATAACATTGCTTGGAGCAAAAAAAAAGGATTAACTCAAAACAAGAAAAATTGATGCATGTTTGTACATGTACAAAAGAACTGTTGCTCATGATTCAAATTTAATAACTTCTATAAAACTTTCTTAATAATTCATCTGTTAAAGAAATTAGGAGAAATGTTCTCCTTAAAAGCTTTAATTTAAGCTTCCATTGCAAAACAAATATTAAAATTCACTTTTTTGTGATGGAGAAAACAAAAGTTGTTATTATAGTTTTGTCCTCCATCTGTGTCATGCAGTCTTCTTTTTTTTTTTTATTTTACCTATGTATGTTTTAAAGATAAGCGTTATTAACAGAAGGTACCGTGCTTTCCGACTTTCTCTTCAGTGTGTTAACCAATTTAAATAATTTTGTATACCACAATTCGTTTCAAAAAAACTTTATACTCTTTCCAATGAATCCTCGCTCTTAATCTTCATCAACTTTTACTCTCTGCAATGAACTACAACCTTCATAATTTATTATTCACGAACATTTTTCACCAATGAAAAACTTTGATAATAATGTCTTAAAAATCTTTATCTTTTTTATTCTGTACAGAAGTAACTGATTGATAGCATAAACTCAAATTTCAATTTTGTTTTTATAATCCAGTACAATTAAAAAAATAACAATAAATTCGCAAAGTGCGATGTACTTCTGCATTGTTGATATGTTGTTGTGGCATGTTAGATTAGTCTGTAGCTAAGTTTGCAACTTCGAAAAACCTGTGCTCGCTGCGAGAAAAATGCTCAGTAAAAAAAAAAATCACCCCATTTTTCCGACATTTTCTTTTGTAACTTTTGAAATATGCTACTTAGGAAAAAAACCATATTTTTGTTTGTTATAAAATTTTCTACAAGACCACATTAGATTAAAATTTATGTATGTTATATTTGAGTTGCTAGCCATGAGTAAAAAAAAAATCTGAAAAACTAAGTTATTTCGAAGCGCTCAAAAAATAGTTCAAACATTTTCCAATTCTGCTCAAAAGAGTATTATAAGACAAAATTTGAAAATTCGATCCAAATCGGTCAAATAGTTTTGGTAAGAAACATGAAGTTGACTAGGTGCAAGAAGAAATGTTTGCATCATGGCTGTGGTCAAAGTAGGACACTTAAGTATGCACTGATTTTCGTACACGTAATTGGAACTTTAACCTGTCATAAAATATCCTTATAATATTTATTTATTTTTTTTTGTAACTTTGGTTGCGATTTAAAATTTAGAAAAATGCTTCACGAAATAATTTTTTATTTATAGTGCAAAATTTTTGCAACTTTTAAATCGCTACCAAGGTATCTTAAAAAAAATGGGATCGCAGAAAACTTGCTCTCGTAGCTAACAACTTGGTTCCATTACGTAAATATTTAGAAATATTATAATTTCTTATTCCCGACGTTTCGAAGAAATTATACTCTTCGTGGTCACGGGATTAGACTCACGTTTGATGGGTGTTGTTTGTTACTCTTTCTCTTAGATTGTATAGGTGCATTGTTGTTGGTGCACTTTCACTTTGAGTGGGTGAATTGTCATTTGGTTGTTGTTGCGTCATTTTTGCATATTCATGGGTGCACACAAAGCTTACAACGTCTGATGTATCACTTTTAGCTTTCGTTGGTTTGAGCTTACTTATAAGTGGATCCCATGTTGAGGATAGTTTGAAGCTGGAATTTCTATTGAAATTCTAATGTTTTTTATGGATTTGGCTCGATCAAAACGAATAAAATGATCTTCGCCAACTTCTAAGAACACCGAAAGACACAATTCCATTCCAAAATCCCGGGGTATACTCAGTTTCATGTAGTTGTGGATTATCCTACATCGGTGAAACGAAAAGAGGAATAAAAACACGTTTAAATGAACATATATATAAAAGCCATACAACACAATGCTGTCACAAAATCAGCTATTTGTGAGCATCTAGCTTACAACGAAGATCATTTTATTCGTTTTGATCGAGCCAAATCACTTGCTACAGAAAGATTCTACATGGCAAGGATAGTAAGAGAAGCAATTGAAATAAAAAAACATAAGAATTTCAATAGAGATTCCAGCTTCAAACTATCCGCAACATGGGATCCACTTATAAGTAAGCTTAAACCACCGAAAGCTAAAAGTGATACATCAGACGTTGTAAGCTTTGTGTGCACCTATGCATATGCAAAAATGACGCAACAACAACCAATTGACAATCCACCCACTCAAAGTGAAAGTGCACCAACAACAATGTACCGTCACAATCTAAGAGAAAGTAACAAACAACACCCATCAAACGTCAGTCTAATCCCGTGACCACGAAGAGTGTAATTTCTTCGAAACGTCGGGAATAAGAAATTATAATATTTCTAAATATTTACGCGGTAAGTTCCGAAAATCCAAAAAAGAGTCAATGTTAAATATCCGCGAAAAAAAAAGTTTAAAATTTCATAAAAAAAGAACCTTAAGTCCAAAGTTTGAAGAAAATCGCTTCCGCCGTTTAGGCTGTAGGTCGAGGTACAGATAGACGGACAGACAGACAGAACTGCGAGATTCACTTTTTTCGCGATCTCTATCATCGTAATGTTAGGGAAAATTATTATCTCTATTTTTTTTTTCGCACGAATCCTAAACTTGCCCTATACTACGTATATCGCAAGTAAAAAGACATAAATAATATAAAGATATTTTATGATAGGGTTCCAAGTACGTGTACAAAAATCAGTGCCAACTTAAGTATCC
Source organism: Melangyna quadrimaculata (assembly GCA_949320155.1). Lineage (NCBI taxonomy): Eukaryota > Metazoa > Arthropoda > Insecta > Diptera > Syrphidae > Melangyna > Melangyna quadrimaculata. The sequence goes on from OX439484.1 coordinate 109,699,137, forward strand.
TACTTTGACCACAACAATGATGCAATGATGCTTGTTGCACTCAGTTAACATCATGTTTTTTGCCAAAACTATTTGACCTATTTGGATCGAATTTTCAAATTTTGTCTTATATACACAGAAAAAAATAAAGTTGTCATATTGACAATCGCCGGTTGTCAACCTGAAAAAACCCGAAATTGTCATATTTACTACCAAAATAGTCAATATGACAACTTTTTTTTTTTCTAAATTGGCAACCCGATAGTCAATAGGACAATTTTCGATTGTCAATTTTGGTAGTCAATATGACAACTGCGATAGTCAATAGGACAACTTCGGTAGTCAATATGACAATTTGGTAGTCAATTTCGGATTCAACCAAAATGAAAATTGAATTTAACAATTCTAAATTGACAACCTTGTAGTCATAAGGACAATTTTCGATTGTCAATTTTGGTAGTCAATAGGACAACCCTGGTAGTTAATATGACAACTGCGGTAGTCAATAGGACAACTCCAGTAGTCAATATGACAATTTGGTAGTCAAATTCAGAAAAAAAACAAAATGAAAAATTGAATTTAATAATTCTAAATTGACAACCCGAAAGTCAATAGGACAATTTTCGATTGTGAATTTCGGTAGTCAATAGGATAACCGTGGTAGTCAATATGACAACTGCGGTAGTCAATAGGACAACTTCAGTAGTCAATATGACAATTTGGTAGTCAAATTCAGAAAAAAACAAAATGAAAAATTGAATTTAATAATTCTAAATTGACAACCCGATAGTCAATAGGACAATTTTCGATTGTCAATTTCGGTAGTCAATAGGACAACCGTGGTAGTCAATATGACAACTGCGTTAGTCAATAGGACAACTTCAGTAGTCAATACGACAATTTGGTAGTCAAATTCAGATTCAGCCAAAATGAAAAATAGAGTTTCAAAATTCTTAATTGACAACCCGATAGTCAATTGGACCATTTTCGATTGTTAATTTTGGTAGTCAATAGGACAACCGTGGTAGTCAATATGACAACTGCGGTAGTCAATAGGACAACTTGAGTAGTCAATTTGACAATTTGGTGGTCAAATTCAGAAAAAAACAAAATGAAAAATAGCGGTTGTCCTACTGACTACCGCAGTTGTCACATTGACTATTGCGGTAGATCTATTGACTACCGCAGTTGTCATATTGACTTCCGCGGTTGTCCTATTATTCCTAGGTTTTAAATCTCCACAGAAAAAAACAGAAACCATGTGCATGTTTTAGCTTGCATTTTTTTCGAAGGCAAAAGAGACAAAAGAGTTACTGAAAACCCCGGTCATCATATTGAATACCGCAGTTGTCACATTGACTATTGCGGTTGTCCTACTGACTACCGCAGTTGTCATATTGACTATCGCGGTTGTCCTATTATTCCTAGGTTTGAAATCTCCACAAAAAAAAAAGAAACCATGTGCATGTTTTGGCTTGCATGTTTTTGAAAGGCAAATAAGACAAAAGAGTTACTGAAAACCACGGTCATCATATTGACTACCGCGGTTGTCCTATTGACTACCGCAGTTGTCATAAGTAAATGTTTTCAATACGAAAACCAAAATCAAAATCAAATAGGTATATACAAAAATAAACGTAAGGGTTTGAAAAATAACATTTCGTTATTTAACAAAATTTTATGGCTCTACGTTCAAGATTTAGAAGTTACAGCTAAGAAAAATTATTTAAAAGTGTAAATGGCACTGTAATCGTTCAGTTTTTACAAAGTATATTCAGTTGACTGTTTCAAATTTGCATACTAAATTTCATAGATTTAACTTTAAAGAGTTAGAAGTTACAGCTAAAAAACATTTTTTTAACATGAAGGTGGCGCTGAAATCGCTCAGTTTTTACAAAACGCATTCAGTTGACTGTTTCAAATATGCATACTTAATTTCACAACTTTAACTTTAAAGAGTTATAAGTTACAGCTAAAAAACATTTTTTTTAATATGAAGGTAGCGCAAAAATCGTTTGGATTTTACACAGCAAAATCAGTGACCTGTTTCAAAAACGTATAATAAATTTCATAACTTTAACTTTAAAGAGTAAAAAGTTATACCTAAAAAACATTTTTTAAACATGAAGGTGGAGCTGAAATCGCTAAGTATTTACAAAACGTATTCAGTTGACTGTTTCAAATATGCATACTAAATTTCGCAACTTTAGCTTTAAAGAGTTAGAAGTTACAGCTAAAAAACATTTTTTTAATATGAAGGTGGCGCTAAAATCGTTCGGTTTTTACACAGCAAAATCAGTGGCCTGTTTCAAATACGTATAATATATTTTATAACTTTAACTTTAAAGAGTAAAAAGTTATACCTAAGAAACATTTTTTAAACATGAAGGTGGCGCTGAAATCGCTCAGTATTTACAAAACGTATTCAGTTGACTGTTTCAAATATGCATACTAAAATTCGAAACTTTAGCTTTAAAGAATTAGAAGTTACAGCTAAAAAACATTTTTTTAATATGAAGGTGGCGCTAAAATCGTTCGATTTTTACACAGCAAAATCAGTGGCCTGTTTCAAATACGTATATTAAATTTCATAACTTTAACTTTAAAGAGTAAAAAGTTATACCTAAAAAACATTTTTTAAACATGAAGGTGGCGCTGAAATCGCTCAGTATTTACAAAACGTATTCAGTTGACTGTTTCAAATATGCATACTAAATTTCGCAACTTTAGCTTTAAAGAGTTAGAAGTTACAGCTAAAAAACATTTTTTTAATATGAAGGTGGCGCTAAAATCGTTCGGTTTTTACACAGCAAAATCAGTGGCCTGTTTCAAATACGTATATTAAATTTCATAACTTTAACATTAAAGAGTAAAAAGTTATACCTAAAAAAACATTTTTTAAACATGAAGGTGGCGCTGAAATCGCCCAGTTTTTACAAAACGTATTCCGTTGACTGTTTCAAATATGCATACTAAATTTCGCAACTTTAACTTTAAAGAGTTAGAAGTTACAGTTTAAAAACATTTTTTTAATATGAAGGTGGCGCTAAAATCGTTCGGTTTTTACACAGCTTAATCAGTGGCCTGTTTCAAATACGTATATTAAATTTCATAACTTTAACATTAAAGAGTAAAAAGTTATACCTAAAACACAATTTTTAAACATGTAGATTGCGCTGTAATCGTTCAGGTTTTACAAAGCGTAATCGGTTAACTGTTGCAAAAATGTATACAGACTGGAATACAGTCGTTTAATTTTTGCATTAATGAAAATATAGCTACTCTTAAATGTAGCATTTCAATAAAAATCTTAAAAATTTATACTGCTATAACTTGACTAGAAAAGAAGAAAGCTTAATTTTTATAAAACTAGCAGTATCTACATGTTTTTTTATCTCTGTACCTATCATCATTATTATATATCTAAAAAATTCAACCATCTTCGTCATAAATTGATTACATTTCTTTTATGGTAAAGGCTCAGCAATGTCAAAAAGAAAAGGAATTTTAGTTTATGATTTATTGTTTTTTTTTTTTAATTTAATAGGATGTTAGATAAATAAGAGACATATTTTTAGCGATTCCAACTTTATATGCCAAAATCTCATTATTTAAGTCTAATAGATACTCGAATTATAATGAAATAGTAAATAAAATAAGATTTTCTGTGCCACACGAAACTTTGGCAAAAATTAATAAAAATCTTAAAATATATTGTTTACCTTCAGTGTACTTGAAAATCAAGTAAGTTGCTGAATCGGTTTTCTATACGGTCGCGAAAGTTTTCCTGTATTCCACATTAAATTTGAAGTGATACTTGTGTGTGTACTTATGGAGCATAATATTCAAAAAGTTATAACAAGGTAAGTGGGTTAAAAACTTTTTATTTATTTAACACAACCTAATTTTTATTAGCATAATAAAGCCATATTTTAAGTAAATTTGTTTCAGTGTACAAAAATTAAGCCGCCTAAATTTTCAGACAAAAGGTGTAAATCAACAGCTACAGTTATCTTGAAAACCACGGTCGTCATATTGACTACCGTGATTGTCATATTGACTACCGTGGTTGTCAAATTGACTACCGCCGTCATCCTATTGACTATCGCAGTAGTCAATATGACAACCGCGGTAGTCAATACGATAACTTCGGTAGTCAATGGGGATTTTTACCAAATTGTCAAACTCCAAACTGACAGCCAAAATTTTGGGTTAATGACGCTTGTGCGCTCTTTTTATTTCTAACTAGTTAACCTTCATCGTTCTTTTTATTAGAAAAAGTAACTTTGAGTTTTCATTTTGGAGTTAGATTGTGTTTGCTTTTTGTCTTCCGATTTGGAATTGTTTTCAATTTTGTAATAATTTATTATAAATTTAATTGTTTTATTATTGATTTTGATTTATCATCGAAATTTTTGGCTCATAATATGTGTGGCTCATATAAAATTAACAACAAAAGCAAAAATAAATTACAAATGTTTTATATTACGATTCCATTTCATGCTAAAATGAAGTTGATAGTGATTTAATTTGTAAGAACCAACCAACGCAATCAAAATTTTGTCTTTTGTTTATTATATCTTATTTTTCGATTTTTTTTCAACCCCTTCCCAATTTTTTAACTTTGAACCTTCCTGAAATAAAAATTATTTTTTTTTTAATTTGACATTGAAACTTTTGTTTCTGACCATAGTAACCAAAAAGAACGCACCACTTAAACAAATATCGCAAAGCACTTAAACGTCATTAACCCAAAATTTTGATTTGACGTTTAGAAGCTATGACACAGAGATATATTGCTTTTTTTCTAAAAAGCCCTATAGGACAATTTGAGAATTGTTAGCATTATTAGTTTTCCTCGAGTTGTGGCGTCCAGTCGCAAAAATTTTCCGCTGCTAAAGTTTAATATTTTTCAAATAAATTAAAATCCAAACATCAAGAAAATTTAATAGTTTTAACGAGTGTCAATAGTGCATTTTGAAACACGCAAAATTCAGTTGAAAAAAGTAGAGGTAATTCAATTTAATAATAAAAGAATATTCTAAGGTATTAAATTATGGCGTCATTAAATTCCAAATACAAGTTAATTAATAGTTTTGAACAGTGTGATTAGTGCATTTTGAAACACGCACAAAATATCGAAGTAATTAAGGAAGAATAAGGTTAGAGAATTCAAATTACAATACAAAATATTTTAAGGCACCAATTCTATAGAAAAATATAAAAAAAAAAACAAAAATAAAAAAATCGTAAAACAGAAAAAGTTTCCTTTTGGATTTCCAGCACAATCACTGAAAAATCTGAAAGGTAACTTCTTCTGTCCTACGATTTTTTTTCATTTTTGGTTCAAATTCAAATTTGTTCATGCAATTAGTAGCGTTATTTAACGCAGAATCCAAAAATATACAAAACATCTGTGTGGGTCAAACCGTTTGGAAATGTCATCATAGCCCAATCACCTTTTTGAAAATTTTATTTTTTGTTTGAAAATCTGAAAAAAGAGGCAATTGTGCTATGATGAAATTTCCAAATGGTTTGACTCACAGAGATGTTTTGTATATTTTTGGATTTTTTGTTGAATAGCGCTTCCGTTTTTAAAACAATCTGGAAACATTAACAAGCATATAAAATGGAAAATCAAACATGGACAAATTAACCAGAGACATAAAAATCCAAATGCAAACTCTTATCAACAAAAAATTAAGTATTTATTTAAAGAATCTTGGAACTCAGAATTACAAATTATTATATCAACAAAAAATATTATTTTAAATGATTTATTCTATCCAAGATAATTTCTTTAATCACATTGATAATACATTTATTACTAAAATTAAAATAATTTTTGTTTGGATGAAGTATGAACCAACGGCGTATACAGGGGGGGGGTCACGGGGTCATGCCCCCCCCCCCCCCTGAGAACTCAAGATTATTTTGTTGATCTGAAATAATTATTTAGTAACCACATAGAAAAAAAAATGAAAGTTGGTTACTTAGAAAGCTAGTAGGATTTTTGATTGTTAATTTAGAATTCAATAGAGAATTTGAATGTTGGTAACTTCAATTCAATAAGAAATTTAACACAACAACAAACTTCTCATATGATAATACATTCAAATCTTAAAATATATGCATAGGCTAGTTTTCGTTTTGAGATGACAGCCAAAACATGTTAAACCAAACAGAAATCAAAGTGCGGAGTTGTTACCAAATTTTCACTCAGTAAAGTAAAAACTAATAGGATTTTCAAAAAAAGAACATTTTTTTTTCTGAAAATAAAATCTTTAAACACATTATAGATCACATACAGAAATTGTTTTGTTTGATTTCTGTATGACAAATTATTTTTAAAAGCAAAAAAGTGATAACTTTCGATTTATAGTTAAATAAATATTAATGTTAACGATAAAAGACATAAATATATAAAACTATGATGAAAACCTATTACGAAAGGATTTTGTTTGCACTTATTCAATATTTACGATCGAAAAATATTGTTATTAATTGGGATGTGGATTACTTTTACAAAGTAACCTATGAATCCCATAATGCAAAAGCCAATAGCTATGGTAAAGGAGATTTTTTGGAACTCCTTGCGGTGAACCGTTTGACCAGTCGGATGGAATTATTGACGAAAAGCGACTAGGCTCGTAGAATTTAACAATTTTGTCCATTATTTTTATCAGAAAGGCTTACTGGTAAGAAAGATTAGGTATATTTGATGTACATATTTATTTTGGAAGGTGCCTTTCACTTTTCCATCGGTGGCAGTCTTAGTGACATACATTTTTTCCAAATCAGAGGCATATCGAAATCACTCGTGAACTTTGTTCACACTATTCTTGAAACGCAACGAAAAAGAATCTTTGTATTCAATTATAATACGAATATGTAATGTATTTTCATCAGCGGGAGATAAATTGGCTAGGAGCATACACCAGCTCATCTGCAAAATTTGGTCGCAGGAAAGTATGCCCGATGAATGGAACCTCGGTATAGTGTGCCCCATCCATAAAAAGAGAGATGTTCTGAAATGAACCAACTACAGAGGAATTAGTCTCCTAAACGTCGCTTATAAAATCTTGTCGGCCATCCTGTGTGACCGCTTAAAACCTTTTTTCAACGATCTGATCGGCCCATATCAGTGCGGTTTTAGGCCAGGCAAGTCAACCGTCGATCAAATGTTCACACTCCGACAGATTTTAGAAAAATCCCGGGAATTCCAGATCGATACACACCACCTGTATCAAGGGACGAATTATACAAAACCATGTCGAGTCTCGGCATCCCTGCCAAACTCGTCCGCCTGTGCAGGATGACGATGGAGAAATCTCGCTGCTCCCTCAAAATTGGTAAGAAGACCACCGATTCCTTTGATGTTCAGAAAGGATTGAGGCAATGCGACGCGTTATCATGCAACCTATTCAACATCGTTCTTGAAGCCATTGTACGCAACGCACATATCAACACCAGCGATACAATCTATCAAAAGTTCGTTCAATTGCTTGCATATGCGAATGACATAGACATTGTCGGCAGAACGAAGCGAGCTGTGGCAGGGGCATTTGCGAGCATTGAATCGGAGGCGGCTAGAATGGGATTGGCGGTTAATGAGGACAAGGCGAAGTATATGCTGTCATCGAGAGAGGAATCTCAACATCGTCAACTCGGGCAAAATATCACGATGGACAGATATAACTTCGAAGTTGTCAAGGACTTTGTCTACCTGGGCTCCACTATTACATCGCAGAATGACATCAGTGCAGAGATCAAGCGTAGAATTACTCTTGCCAACCGCTGTTTCTTCGGTCTAAGAAGGCATTCAAGTAGTAAGGCCCTCTCTCAGACAACCAAGGAGACTTTATACAAAACCCTAATCATCCCGGTCCTGCTTTATGGGTCAGAAGCATGGACACTGAAAGATTCGGATAAAAATCTGCTAGGGTGCTTTGAGAGGAAGATTCTTCGTGTGATTTTCGGTCCGGTGTGTATCGAAGGAGTATGGGGGAGAAGATTCAACGACGAGCTATACGGGATATACAGCGACGTTGACCTGGTCAAAAAGCTGAAAATACAGCGTCTGAGATGGCTGGGGCACGTGGAGCGTATGGACAGCAACGCACCTGCCCGACGAGTCTTCGAATCCAACCCCGATAGGGTACGCAGCAGAGGAAGAACCCGTAACAGGTGGTGCAATCAAGTGTATGACGACATCAAAGCACTCGGTGTGCGCAACTGGAAGTGGCTAGCTAGGGACAGAGCTGGCTGGAGGGGCTTGTTAGTTGAGGCCGAAGCCCATTCTGGGCTGTGAGCGCCATCAAAAGTAAAGTAAGTAAGTAATGTATTTTAGTTTTTCCACTATTGTAAAAAGAGCAATTTGCACAAGTGGTCATTTTTGAAAATCAGAGCTATTGTTTTCATTTTCAGTAGTGAATATTTATATCTATTTACTAAAATTAAGAAACAGAAAACAGTGCACAGTACCTATGATATTTTACTAATTTTTCCTGCAACTTCAATTCGCTGAAATAAAAACTTTGATAGGATTAAAATAAATTCTGAATAAAATTCAAAACAAATGATCAAGCGAATCCAAAAAATTTGCTTCCTCAGTATTTTCACAGCTAGCTTAACTGATTGTCTTTGGTCAGGCAACTGGAGATTGCTGTATGCTGTTGCTGAGGCCCTCCGAAATAAAAAATGTAACAGTCAGGAATAAAAACGAATAGCGTGTTCACTGGTCCAGCTAATGAAGTTTCTTTCGACTCAGTTGTTTATTTTAATTTTCTTTGGAACCGAAAATGAGGTAATTTTGCAAATACCAAAAAAGTGTTTTCGTCTTAAATTTGTTAATTTTTTTGTAAAGGTAGGTAGCTCATTTAATTTTGAATAGGCTTTGGCAGTTCGAAATATATATTTTCAACAAAATTGCCTAAATTGGCTCAGTGAAAATGTAGTTTTCGATGACTTTGGCGCATAAATCAGGCTGAATTTGACCGATGGCATCGATTATGTTGTCTTTGAGGGTCGAGGTGGTTTCCAACTTATTCGCATAGACTGCGACTTAAAAAAGCCCCATAAGAAAAAGTCCAAAGGGGTCAAATCACACGATCTTGGTGGCCAATTCACGTTGCCTCGGCGCGAGATAACCACACCATGAAACCGCTCGTGCAGAATATCGATTGTGTATTAAGCTGTGTGGCACGTAGCGTCATCCTGTTGAAACCATATATCTTCAGTGTCCTTATCATCTAATTTAGGCCACAAGAAGTTGGTGATCATCGACCTGTAGCGATCGCCGTTGACGGTGATGGCCTGGCCAGCATCATTTTCGAAGAAATACGGACCGATGACGCCTCCAGGCATCCAACCCAAAATCCACACAAAACAGTTACTTTATTTGGATGCATTGGCACCTCGTAAATCTCGCGTTGATTAGTGTCGTCCCAAGTCCAGCAATTTTGCTTACCATTCATCCAAAGACGGGCCTCATCGCTAAAGATGATTTTTCGACCAAAATTGGGAACTTCTAACTGCTTTAAAACATCATTTGCACGTGTTGCTCGACGCTGTAACTCACCATGATGATTTGTCTGTAGTGAATGATTAAAAGACGATATTTTGACCGAAAGTAAAAGAAACAATATGGCCGCCACGAGCTGCCAAAATCAATCTGTCCCTATTGGAAAACCCTTTAGTATAGTTAATTATGATTTGTTCGCTTTTATTTTATATAGCTACGCACAGTAAAATATAAAAAAAAATATAAGGCACTTGACTTTTAACAAATATTAGTTTGTGTTATTTTTTTTTGCATGACCCCCCCAAGAACTAAAGCTGTATACGCCTCTGGTATGAACTTTCAAGTATATGTCTACAAGCCACTAGTTAATTATGTTCAAGTTTTTCACCACCTTTTTCAGTTTTAATCCGCAGCCAAATCATACTAAAAACAAAATAAGCTATTTATTATTTTTGTGGCAAGATTGTTTGCCACTTTTTCAATAACAAATTAAAATTCAAAGTAAAAACATTTGTATCACCTTTGCAAATAATGGGGATTTTTACCAAATTGTCAAACTCAAAACTCACAGCCAAAATTTTGGATTAATGACATTTGTGCGTTCTTTTTTTCTAACTAGTTCACCTTCATCGTTCTTTTAATAAGAAAAAGTTACTTTGAGTTTTCATTTTGGGGTTAGATTGTGTTTGCTTTTCGTCTTCCGATTTGAAATTGTTTTCAATTTTATAATAATTGATTATAAATTTAATTGTTTTATTATTGAATTTGATATTTGGAATTGTTTTCTGAATAGTTCACTTTTCATCGAAATTTTATTCATCCGCTTGGGTTAATTTTTTAATAAAGAAATGTGTGGCTCATAAAAAATTAACAAAAAAAGCAAAAACAAATTACAAATGTTTTGTATTGCGATTCAATTGCATGCAAAAATGAAGTTGATAGTTATTTAATTTGTAGGAACCATGCATTTTTGGTAGTGAATTATTTATCAATAAATTTAACGCAATCAAAATTTTGTCTTTCGTTTATTATTTCTTATTTTTTGATTTTTTTTCAACCCCTTCCCATTTTATTAACTTTGATCGTTCTTTAAAAAAAAGTAACTTTTTTAATTTTGCCATTTGTTTTTGACCATAGTTACAAAAAAGAACGCGCCACTAACCAATTAACGCCAAGCACTCAAACGTCATTAACCCAAAATTTTGATTTGACGTTTAGAAGCTATGAGACAGAGATATATTGCTTTTTTTCTAAAAAGCCCTATGCAATGTTTTCTTTCAAAGTGTCATTTGACATTTAGCGAAAGAGATGGTTCAAGTAGAAAGAGATAGCTTGGTGTAAAGCCCTATTCGGCTTTTGCAGATTTATCTCTATATTTTGAATGCTTTCACACAAGGAAACTGAGTCGCCGGCAACTGGGAGTTTGTAGGCGAGAAGGGCAAGAAGTAAGGGGAATGAAAAAAATCTCCCCGGTCAACGATTGAGGAGGTTTTTGCACATTCCTTCTCACACTGTCCGTAATGTGCGTTCAGCCAATAGACTTTATATGGAAACAAACAAAATCTCTGGCAATTTCAGTTTCCTTGTGTGAAAGCTACAAGTCAATTAAAGGAAAACGTCAAAAAAATCTCCAGCAACTGGTTTCCTTGTGTGAAAGGGGACTTTCTCTTAATTTTGACAGTTCATTACAAGAAAAAATTAAAGAAACAAATCTAAATCAAGGGACCAGCGTTATCACCATACTTTTTTAACTTTAGTTTTTTACTGATGAACACATTTCTTGCAGTGTTTTTTATGCCAAATTGAGCGATCAAGTTGGAGCTTTAAGATATGGGTTACAAGATTTCGTATCGTTTTAATTTCTACGCTTCTAGCTTCCAATTTGTGAGATAAAATTCTATGTTTTGCAAATTATTTTTCCCATACATCCCACAGGCCATGAACGATGTCCATAATCCAATCTACAATCCAATCAACAATCTGATTTGTATTGATATGTCACTGCTTGGACATGGGTTTTTGCGACTCCATGGGATTTTTTTTAGACATGTTCCATAGTGCGGCCATCGTTCAGGGCCTGTTGAGTCGGGGTGATACAAATTTTGACAGTTCATTTCTACAGATATAAGTCTATGGTTTATAAGCTTTCTATGGGTTTTCCGCGTTTTGCATGAATACCCCTATTGTAACAACGAAATAAAATTTAAAAATAGTGTAACATTTTTGTTACATTTTTAACATTGTGGCAACGCTGCTTGTTTCCCTCGATTTAGAGTTTTTTTTTGTATGTGGTGTTTTTTTTAGCCACTGACGTTTCTGGGATAAGCCGAATCCTCTTTTGTCAACATGAATACCCCTATTGTAACAACGAAATAAAATTTAAAAATAGTGTAACATTTTTGTTACATTTTTAACATTGTGGCAACGCTGTTTGTTTCCGTCGATTTAGAGTTTTTTTTGTATGTGGTGTTTTTTTTTAGCCACTGACGTTTCTGGGATAAGCCGAATCCTCTTTTGTCAACTTTTTTGTTTTGTTTTGCATTGTTGGTAGGTTTGATTTAAGCAACGAGTGCGTTCAGAATTGTCTAGGATAGGAACTACTTCGATTTGCAAAAGTGAATTAATAGCTACAACTTCTACATCCTTAAATAGGAAAACTTGTTGCAGGAAATTTTGTTGACGTTTTCTTTTTCTAGTTGCGGAAGATTTTTTTTAACGATTTCTTTTATTTGCTGCAAAAATGCCTTTGTCTTTTACACAATGAAACGGAGTTGCTTGTTCTTTTAAAGTGCTTTGCTTTGACATTGGCTGTTAAAAGAAATCATTTGGCTTATCGTGGTTTTAAAATTTTATAATTGCACTTCATATTAATTTTTTCAACTCACACATAATTCATTTATATTAATGTTTGCATTAAGTATTTTGAAAAGCAGTAATATTAAAGGAAAACGAAAAGGAAATACAAATTTTAAAGAAAATCTAAGACAATTGAACAGGAAAAACATGGATTATTACTGCGTTTAATAGAAAGATAACTAATTGCAGGTTTAAAAACGATTCTCAAAAATGATATCAAAATGAAGCTTACGAGTTATAGAATTATTTTACTAAATAAAAAAACTAGGTACATTGTGTTTAAACTTTTCTTTTCTTTAAACTCACTTATTTTTTCATTGATACAATAATCAGTGAAATTGATTTGAAAATTTCTTGAAGCACATACTTACGACAAAGTGCTTTTCTTTAAAAAAAATTTGGGATACCAAAATTATGAAAATTGAAGCTTTTTGGTTCATACATTAAAATTTGGTAATAATTATGATAGGGTCTTTAATTTCTTGTTAAACAACCTTAATTCATTACCAAACAGTTTATTTTTGGACTTGGTATATTTTGTAAACGACTTTTTTTCGGTATTTATAATTCTTCTATAACTACAGGATTTTGAAGAACACAATTGCTTGGAATAAAGCGAAACAATTTGCATTTGGTGTCTACTGCGCTAGGTAATTCGGTACACGGTACGTAATAATTTTTTAAACTATCAGATTTTTATCATATTTTAGAACATAGTACATTTTAAAATTGTTGACACGGTCTAAGTTTATATGTTTTAACATTTTCATCATATAATTGAATATTCTAAGAAATCACACAAAATTTTTTAAAAAACCTACAATAAAAAAGTAGAAACATAAATTATTAATTCCAAATTTGCATACTGATGGGCAGGGAAAGGATTTTGCTAACTTTGCCTATTTTTTTTTTGCGTGATCGTAAGAAAGTATCGCCTTTATACAAACACGATTCATGTCCTCCTGATTCAAAATATATGTATTTTATTTTGCCTTTTTTAACCGTTAGGGTTTTTTTTTTGCATTTTTTACCTGTTAGTGCCTTTTTGTCAATTTTGACTAGCTTGCTTTTTTATCAAAGTTAAACGAAAAAATCTTAAAAAAAAAATCTACAACTATTCGTGCAATGTTTGTTTTGAAATCACACTTACATAATTTTAATATAAATCAATATAACAGTAGATAAATATGTTTTTGTGTATTTATTGTTAATTTGTTGGGATATTGCTTTAAAATGACAAGGAATTTCTTGTGTACACTATTTATTTTATAGACTCTGCATAACATAGGTATGTACTTGCAAAATTTGAAGAACTTCCTATGTTGATAATTAAATCCATCTATAATTTTGTTTTCGAAACAAATCGTACATATATGTACACCTACCTTCAAAAATTCAAGACAACAACCAACTGTCCTACTTATTGTGAACTAGTATAAAATTCACCATCATCTCTTCGTCTTCAAACTATATCGCTCTCTTTTTGTTAAACTATTTCCAATATTCCAATTTATACATCTCCCTTGTTTTGATTTTCTAGAATCTGTCAAACATTTTAGCGTTACATTTCTCCGTTCGCTCTGCAGAAAATAAAATCCGACAAGTTCCCAAAAAACAAGCATTCAACAAAAATTACAATCGTTTAATTTTATTTCAAAGTGCCCGGAGTGTTGAGTGAATTATAAGCCGAAATAAATCCAAAACCTCGCAATAGTTCGCCAAACAATTCAAAAATAAAAAATAAGCAAAGAACCAAGGCAGCGCTGGCCCGACTGCACGACGAAATCTTCCAAGTTGTCCTTTCCTATGAATACAAGTACAATCAGGAGAGGTAAAAACTTTAAATATATTAGGGCGGGAGGCGACCGTAGGTTTACCTATATCATCGCGGCTCCGGAAAAGAATGATGTCAATTCATAGCTTTAGTCTTAAAAAACGCACTTTTTCGATTGCATTTTCCGCTTAGGATACCTAAACTGTGATGGATTTTTATAAATGGGGTATCAAATGGAAGCTTAGACTGGCCTCCTTACAAAACTAGAGGTCGGACAGACAGTTGTTGGCCGTTGCGGAGAGTCCGACCACTTTTGTGAAAATTGCTATTTTCTTAACCTTTGCATTTAAAATGCGTTTAGGATGTAAAGGCTATTTTCTATGTTATATGAAATAGTTTTGCATAGTTGTCCACGTGTTAAACGCAATGGATACAAAAATAGCTGTTTTTACAAAAGTGGTAGGACTCGGCGCAACAACCAACAAATGGTTTTGTAAAGAGGGCAGTCTAAGCTTTCATTTGATACCCCATTTATAAAAATCCATCATGGTTTAGGTATCCTAATCCAGAAATGCAACCGAAAAAGTGCGTTTTCTACCCGTTGTCACCTGAAAAACTTTGTCCGACCAGCGGTTTTGTTAATGTTAAGACTTAAGCTATGAATTGGCATTATTCTATTCCGAAGCCGCGATGAGATAGGTAAGCCTACGGTCGCCTCCCGTGTCCCGTACTAATGTATGTACAAATGTACATACCTACTAATTGCCAGACAAATAAACAATCCAAATTTCTATAGAAACGGTCGTGTCAGGGTCATTTTTATCATAACAAATAATTTGAAGATGCAAATAATACAAGATAGATAGGTAGTGTTGTTGTAGTGATATAAGGAGTAAAATAAGGGCTGGCGCAAATATGACGCACCGAGGCAAGAATATATGTATATATGTATATTTTTTTTTTAAATAAAAAACGTCTCGTTCTCAGGGCCGCATTCGAATGTTATAAAATCTGAGGCGAAATCGGAAATGTATATATCTCTCTCGCAGTTTTTAATGTTAGGGGATTCAAAATTTTACTTATGCCTATAACAATGATTTGGTAGTGGGAGGTATATACAAACAAATCGAGTTCTCTATATTAAAGGGGTTTTGTATGGTAAACAATCATGCATTATCGACTAGAAAGCATTCACACAACCAAGCTCAGGGCTCTCATCACGTAACTTTTCTGACGACTATCGTCCAGACGATAGCTAGAAACGATATCAGCAATAGTTTGCTTCACGTTACACTTCTACTCTCGTATTGTCTATCTTTCTCGTTTTTGATAGTTTGAGAGTCTCTGAAAAACACGAAAAATGAAAACGATATCGTCACAGTTACGTGATGAGAGCCCAGGATCTTCTTTGGAGGGAAAGCTGTTAAAACATTAAGCTTGATCAACAAACAACTCTTAGGCCTAGTTTTTCAGTGATGAGATTAAATTTAAACTCGAGTTAATTCACTAAATTCAAGGGGCTAACTCGAGTTTAACTTTGAAACTCGGATGATCTCACACTGAAAAACTGGGCCTTCTAGTCTTCTCGAATATTTATTATTGATATTTAGAATCGAATCTTAATTCTGAAACCAATTAAAAATATTCAGCCTTATCGACAACTCTGGGGGAAATTTGTCTTTCTTTGTCAGGAGTCAAATATATACCCGCTCTATTTTTGTATAGAAAATTTGGCCTGAACCTTAATATTTTGAACTCATCGATGTTTTGGAAGAAACTAACGTTCAAGAACATGGTTATAATTTCAAAACAATGAAGGTATTTTATATTTGTAATGTATTGCATTTTTATGTTGCAAAAATGTATAAGAACATCGATGTTAAAAAAAATCGGTGCTTATGATTCGATAATTTTTGACATCGAGATTGGTTTTTCGATGTTGATTTATCGATGTTATAATCGATAATTTTTCAATATCGCTCATCCGTACCACTAAATCTTTTGACGATTAACCAATACAAAGAAAAATCGTCAGAATTGAGCAGAAGTATTACAAACTGTTCGAAATCGAAAGGGCCAATAATTGCAAATGAAAAGTTGAAAAAGTTCGCTGCTGTTTTTAATGTAAATCGTGTACTTAAAACTGTTGAGCAAATGCTGTAATAAATGGCGACGTCAAATCCACACTTTCCGAAAACGTTGAAGTAAATAATTAAGAAACTAGAGAGTTTAAAATGGGCTTCACTCGTTTCTGCTCATGTAGAAAGGTCCTTTAGCTAATTAAAGACGCTTCTACGAGACAATCGTAGAAGGCTGTTACCTGAGAACTTCAAAAAGCTGTTGGTAGTTCAATGCTATTATAATTAGACGTTAAGTTATTTTATATTCTCTTTATTTAATAAATGCCTTTTTTGCCTTTTTAAGAATTTTTGTTTGCCTTTTTTGAATTTTTTAGGTCAGCCAAATCCTTTCCCTGCTGATGGGTTTTCGATTATAGCTTTGTAGCATCCTAACCCGGAATTGTTGGGATCGATCCCACCACGGATTTTTGAAAATCGAAGTTAATAGAGCTTTTTTTAAGTTTCAATTTGAAAGTTTTATGTAATATTAAAATATTATTTTTGGACTAAGAAAAATGTCATAATTTTTGGACTTAGAATAATTTTTGCAGTTTTGGGACTAGGAATAATTTTCGGTTTTCTTGGACTTAGAATAATTTTTTGAGTTTAGGACTTAGAATAATTTTTGAGTTTTGGGACTTAGAATAATTTTCGATTTTTTTAGACTTAAAATAACTTTCGATTTTTTTAGACTTAGAATAATTTTTTGAGTTTAGGACTTAATAATAATAATAATTTTTGAGTTTTGGGACTTAGAATAATTTTCGATTTTTTTAGACTTTGAATAATTTTTTGAGTTTAGGACTTAGAATAATTTTTGAGTTTTGGGACTTAGAATAATTTTCGATTTTTTTAGACTTTGAATAATTTTCCATTTTCTTGGACTTAAAATAATTTTTGGAGTTTAAGACTAAGTTAAGGAATAATTTTTGAGTTTTGGAACTTAGAATAATTTTCGATTGTTTTAGACTTAGAATAATTTTCGATTTTCTTGGACTTATGTAGAATAATTTTTTGAGTTTAGAACTTAAAATAATTTTTGAGTTTTGGGACTTAGAATAATTTTCGATTTTTTTAGACTTCGAATAAGTTTTTGAGTTTAGGACTTACAATAATTTTTGAGTTTTGGGACTTAAAATAATTTTCGATTGTTTTAGACTTAGAATAATTTTCGATTTTCTTGGACTTATGTAGAATAATTTTTTGAGTTTAGGACTTAGAATAATTTTTGAGTTTTGGGACTTAGAATAATTTTCGATTTTTTTAGACTTTGAATAATTTTCCATTTTCTTTTAGACTAAGAATAACTTTCGATTTTGTTAGACTTAGAATATTTTTTTGAGTTTAGGACTTTGAATAATTTTTGAGTTTTGGGACTTAGAATAATTTTCGATTTTTTTAGACTTTGAATAATTTTCCATTTTCTTGTGCTTATGTAGAATAATTTTGTGAGTTTAGAACTTAAAATTATTTTTGAGTTTTGGGACTAAGAATAATTTTTGAGTTTTGGGACTAAGAATAGTTTTTGAGTTTTGGGACTTAAACAAAATTTTTAGGTTTTGGACTTTTTTTGATTTTTGGGTCTTAGAAACATTTTTGGAGTTTTGGACTTAAAAAAGTTTCATCATTTTTGGAAAAAGTGTTATCATTATATAAAATGTATAATTATCCTTTTGATTTTTTCCCGGTTATAACAATCTCGGATACTCGAGTTTCAATTATAATTTTTTTATAAACTAACACAATTTTGAAAGAGATAATTTTAAAATTCAGACTTGGTTCTAATTCTTTATTTCAACAAGATCAACTCAGTTCAATTAACTAGAAAATGTAATACCTATTTTTTCATAATTTTTATAACTCGATTCTACTATACAATAAAAGTTTTCGATTTTATAATTTTGCATTTCTGTTATTCGAAATTAAATTTAAATCTAGTAATGAATCCTTGTTTTCTTGTTGTGTTTGAATAATTTGAAGAGCAATTGCTTATAACAAATTTGTAGTGTCGCTATAAATGATCTCGGACGCTTTTGAAAGTAGAATCGAGTTACCTACATAGTTTTATGAAATAAATTTAAAACATTACATAATATATAAAAGCAAAATAACGGAACATTGCTTTTTATTAGACATGGAGTGCTTCATATGTCCCTTGAATTTTACTGCAATAAAAGACCTTGGTAAACATTTAAGAAATAAACATGAATTGGGTACTCATGGTACATTTATGTGCTATGAAAAGACCTGCTGCCAGTTCTTTTCAAATATGGATAGATATAAGCGACACATTTTATAAAAACACCGCCCTAAAAATGATAGAATTGAATATACTCGTAATAACAACATTATAACAAGTGACACTACTTTGGGTATAACAGTGGGCTCTTCAGTCAGTCTGTTATACCCTACTAAGACACAAATTCTGGTCGATGTTTACCGACTCTTATAAAAATCACAGCAAAAAGATACTGTGAATTTTATTATTCTAGGGGAATTTGTTTAAATTCGTGCACCCAGAAAATAAATACCCGTGGTCAGGTTTTTTATAATAAGAAGATGAAGAAATTTAAATATTAAAATATTGAAATTACTTCTGTTTTAAGTGGAGTGAATGAATACAATTCAATTAAAAAGTACAAGTGACCTCAACTCCAGAAATTATTGTGTTTCGCCCAAGGTATAACAGTGGGCTCTTCAGTCAGTCTGTTATACCCTACTAAGACACAAATTCTGGTCGATGTTTACCGACTCTTATAAAAATCACAGCAAAAAGATACTGTGAATTTTATTATTCTAGGGGAATTTGTTTAAATTCGTGCACCCAGAAAATAAATACCCGTGGTCAGGTTTTTTATAATAAGAAGATGAAGAAATTTAAATATTAAAATATTGAAATTACTTCTGTTTTAAGTGGAGTGAATGAATACAATTCAATTAAAAAGTACAAGTGACCTCAACTCCAGAAATTATTGTGTTTCGCCCAAGGTATAACAGTGGGCTCTTCAGTCAGTCTGTTATACCCTACTAAGACACAAATTCTGGTCGATGTTTACCGACTCTTATAAAAATCACAGCAAAAAGATACTGTGAATTTTATTATTCTAGGGGAATTTGTTTAAATTCGTGCACCCAGAAAATAAATACCCGTGGTCAGGTTTTTTATAATAAGAAGATGAAGAAATTTAAATATTAAAATATTGAAATTACTTCTGTTTTAAGTGGAGTGAATGAATACAATTCAATTAAAAAGTACAAGTGACCTCAACTCCAGAAATTATTGTGTTTCGCCCAAGGTATAACAGTGGGCTCTTCAGTCAGTCTGTTATACCCTACTAAGACACAAATTCTGGTCGATGTTTACCGACTCTTATAAAAATCACAGCAAAAAGATACTGTGAATTTTATTATTCTAGGGGAATTTGTTTAAATTCGTGCACCCAGAAAATAAATACCCGTGGTCAGGTTTTTTATAATAAGAAGATGAAGAAATTTAAATATTAAAATATTGAAATTACTTCTGTTTTAAGTGGAGTGAATGAATACAATTCAATTAAAAAGTACAAGTGACCTCAACTCCAGAAATTATTGTGTTTCGCCCAAGGTATAACAGTGGGCTCTTCAGTCAGTCTGTTATACCCTACTAAGACACAAATTCTGGTCGATGTTTACCGACTCTTATAAAAATCACAGCAAAAAGATACTGTGAATTTTATTATTCTAGGGGAATTTGTTTAAATTCGTGCACCCAGAAAATAAATACCCGTGGTCAGGTTTTTTATAATAAGAAGATGAAGAAATTTAAATATTAAAATATTGAAATTACTTCTGTTTTAAGTGGAGTGAATGAATACAATTCAATTAAAAAGTACAAGTGACCTCAACTCCAGAAATTATTGTGTTTCGCCCAAGTATCTTTTTGCTGTGATTTTTATAAGAGTCGGTAAACATCGACCAGAATTTGTGTCTTAGTAGGGTATAACAGACTGACTGAAGAGCCCACTGTTATACCTTGGGCGAAACACAATAATTTCTGGAGTTGAGGTCACTTGTACTTTTTAATTGAATTGTATTCATTCACTCCACTTAAAACAGAAGTAATTTCAATATTTTAATATTTAAATTTCTTCATCTTCTTACTACTTTGGGTACTTCAACAATCGATGAGAACATTATTAATTCCGCTTCAGGTTCTATAGCAGTTGAAAGCGTAGTAGTTGAAAATGTGGTAGTTGAAAGCGTAGAGAATCCAAACCCAAATTTTGATCTGAAGGAGAATTTGCAAAATATTTTTGAGAACGCTTTGAAATTTTCATCATTTCTGCACAGTAAAAATAAATTTGCACGGAAGGACGTTTTTGATATACAAGAAAATGTGTCAACGTGTTTAATTAGCTCAATATTAAACATGTTTAAGCAATTTGCTCAGGCCCAACTAAACATAGTTCTGAATTGTCAAAACGTATTCAAATATTGTGGGACGGACTACTGCTTATCCAAAAAGCTAAAAAAGATGGGATATATGGATGAAATGTATGAGTCAAAGACAGTAATTCCATACTTTTTATATGCTGATGATTTTTGTGTAAACAATCCACTGGGTTCAAATGCAACAACTCATTCTGTTTGCAATTTTTATTATTCCTTTCCACGTTCGCCAACACAAAATTCAAAATTGGATAATGTTTTTCTAGCTGCCGTCATCAAATCCAAAGACTTAAAAGAGATTGGGAGTGATGATTGTCTAGAATATTTAATAACAGAACTTTAATTTCTTGAAGAGAAAGGCGTTGAAATAAAACTGAAAGATGGGACTAAACAACTAGTGCATTTCATAATGGGTCTATTTCTTGGTGACAACTTGGGTGTCAATACACTTCTAGATTTCAGCAAATCATTTTCAAGTGGATCATTTTGCAGGTTTTGTAAAGCAGACAGAAATGAATGCAATAAGCTAAGCGAAGAACAACAATCTAAAATGCCAAATGTACAGAATTACACAAGTGACATAAATTCCAAGGATCCACAAAAAACTGGAATAACGAAAGACAGCTGTTTCAATAAAATACCTTCTTTCCATGTGGTAGACAATTTTTGTGTGGACGCAATGCATGACATATGCGAAGGTATTCTTCATTATGATCTGTGTCAAATAATTTTATATCTGTTGCAAGATAAAAACTACTTACCATCGTTGTCAATATTAAATCAAAGGAAACAAACTTTTGACTATGGATCAACGGAAATTGGTAATTTTTCTGGAGAGATTAAAATCAATCATTTAAAGAAGAAACGTTTGAAAATGACTGCTAGGGAAATGTTAACATTTGCCATGTACTTGCCCTTAATGATTGGAGACTTAATCCCAAGTGAAGATGAAGTCTGGAAATTCCTTATATTACTAAACGATATAATTGATTTAATACTTTGCTTCGAAGTAACAGATATTATGGTGGAAACTCTTCAACAAAAAATCAAAATACACAATGATCAATATGTCAATCTTTTTAAAGACAATTTGAAGCCAAAATTTCACTTCTTAACACACTATCCCACAATCTTAAGAAACTCAGGACCTGTAAGAAACTTCTGGTGTTTCAAATTCGAAGCTAAGCACAAAGCATTTAAAATATATGCCCACTCTATCACATCACGGAAAAACATATGCTAACTATTGCTAAGAAATTTCAGCTCAAATTCGCAAGTTATATACTCCATTCTAAAGACAATTGTAGCGAATATAAAGTTGATGAAAAACATAAATGTGAAACTGTTTTTTTGAAGATTATCCTCAAGAAACTTAATCTTAATGAAGATGCTACCTTAAGTTGTTATATTGATATAACTTTTAAAGTAATTAAATACAATTCTGGTCTCTACGTTGCCACATGCTTTGGCGATTATAAAATTTTTTTAATCAAACCGTTGTTCAAGTTGAACAAAATATTTATCTTTTCTGCCAGCAGCTACTTTCAACTTCAACTTTCATTTTTCAGCCTTTGAAATTGATTCCGAAATTTTTGGAGAGTATCACAGAATTAAATTCTCGGAATTAGTAGGACCTCCTTTTACTTTAATCAATTCACATAAAGGAAAAAAATTCATAAAAATTAAAGAATTTTTTATATACAATTAAAAAAAATGGAAAATAATGACCCTCATTATAATATATGTTCTGAGGCTGAACATAATATAGACTTAGAAGAAGATACTGAGGCTCAAGATAATATACAAATACAAGAAGATACTGAGGTTTTTTTCATTAGAAGGAGAAGAATGTATTGATGTATCTTCTTTAACAAACCTTCCTGGAACTTCAAAATATCCCGAAAACATACCCCTAAGAAACCTCTTGAAGAGCTGGAATCAAGAACATTTGTACACTGATTTAAACGGTATGTTTTAAGTGTATTATAGTTACTTTTGTGTTTGTATAAATTTTGTAGATATATTTCAAGCCTTAAGTTTTTTGATTCATCGGAATATAACTATATTTTTCACAAAACTTTAAAAAAAACTTTGTTATTTCTTCAAATGAATTTTCACTACGAAATATTACATTTGTTTAGATGCAGGCTTAAAATCACCTCACCACTGGTGGGGGATAACTTTATTCCTGCACATGCACATTGCCTTTATTGCCTACATTTTACATTCATGTTTTAATTAATTACAAAATTAACAATTTTGAATAAGTTTTTTATTATCTACTTATTGTTCATTTTATCGATTATCTTAGCAACAAGTTCAAAACGAGTCTTTATTCATTTTTTCGTTTAGAAGCGGAAATCGACATAGAAATCCTCAAAATTATAAAGTGGTATCATATCCAAGAAGTATTGAAGAATTTCATGATTCGCGACCAAATCGTTTTTGAGCGTAATATTGAG
The DNA here is from genome assembly GCA_949320155.1 of Melangyna quadrimaculata. NCBI lineage: Eukaryota > Metazoa > Arthropoda > Insecta > Diptera > Syrphidae > Melangyna > Melangyna quadrimaculata. The sequence continues at coordinate 109,722,279 of OX439484.1, forward strand.
AAATGGCGCAACGATATTGGTGCACCGATTATTTTTTCTTTTCCGCCACCATATTATACGTCTTGCACATCACTGGATTCTTCTCCAAGATCGTCTGCTCACAACTGGACTACTACAAAACACACAATTGCTTTCAACAACAGCAACGGGACTTATTAGTAAATCTGGTAGCCAGCTATTTTGATGAGAACAATGTCCATCTTTCCCTTAACTCAAGCTATGAACTAGAAGACGAAATAACTCAGATGTTTCCCTCTGAAAAAAAGAGTTTTATCGAATGGGAAAAAGGGGAAACATTTATTTCAAATACTTTAATTTGAAAAGATACTCAAGGAAATTTCAACCTGCTAAGAGACAAATTATTGCTGCAGAAAATAAAACAAACATAACATTTAGTAAGTACAAAAAAATATGTAAAAAAAAAAATTAAATACTTCCTTTAAAATTTAGGATTTACCACGAAATTATTACAACCAAAATGATATAACAATATGATCAAAATAATAAAATTTAAACGTTTCAACTTTAATAAAAGTTAACATTATCATGGTGTTCCTTTTACTTTTAATTAAGCTCAACTTCCCTTCTTAAATCAAAGTTAAAATGTATTGAAATCTATATAGAGTAATCTGTCCTACAGTAAGCTGATGACGGACGTACTCCTTTCCAAGTTTCCCTTTCCCAAGTTTTAATTTATATCTGTGAAACACCCCTATCTTCACTATGTACACCCTCATGTACACAATGAGCCAAATTTCGTGCTCTTCAAAAAACAGAAAATAAATTACTTTCATGATATTTTGTAAGAAATTTTTGGTGAAATATAAGACTTTACATTTCAGATCCAGAGACAGATGCCGAAACTTGTATAAATAGTCTGAAGTATGATAATTTGTCAATGGAAGAATTTGACAGTTTATGGGCCTCATGTAGCCAATTTCGGCTGAATTATATATTTAAGTCCAGCGATCAAGCGGAAATATTTCAAGATGGCCCTATTATAAAAAGGCCAATGGATATAGACTGGTAATATAATAACTATAAAAATTTATTTTTTTCAAAATTCTATTTTGGTTCTTTCAACATTTGTTTTTACTGAAAACTGCTTCATTTTAAAAATAAAACATAGGACCATAATCATTCGTCAAGGAAAATTTGGGAAAAGTATTATAAGAATGCAAATCATTTCTTAAATCCCGAGGTGAAACTGTTCAACCTCTAATACTAGCAATGTGGGAAAAAATGAGTACCTACCTACTTTATTTTGTTAGACGGCTAGAAGCTTAAGACGACAAGTGTCTTAAGAGCGGTGGACATCTGTTTCAAATGCTTTTTTTTGTTCAATCTTCACTAACCTCTAGCGTGTGAGAATTTTTGGAACGTCATAGAAATGTATTTTTACATTAAAAATAACACGATTTTCAAATGAGTTCGTATGAGGTACTCATTTTTTGAAATGAGGTGGTACTTTGTCCCACTTCAAATGTCCCATATAACATTTTTGAAGGGACATTTTCAATAAAAAAAAAATCAATTTTTCAATGTCTCTTCAATTCTGATGATCAAGAAATTTGAATAAAACATATCAGTAAATTTGTTGCTAGTAGTTAGATTTATTTTAACAAAAAAAAGTTTTAAAAAGAAGTAAAAAAACGATACTTGTCACACACCAGAATAAGTAATTTTTTTTTTCATCAAAAAAAAAAACAAGAAAATGAATGAATCAATGAATGTAGTTGCAGTTGTAAAAAAAACTCCTTCAAACAAACGCTAAAAAACCTCTTTCAATTTTCAAGTTCAACCCTTTCGATTATTATCTATCTGAATTTCTGCATATCATCATCATTATTGTTCATTGTAGTTTTGTTTTTTGTAGTGCAACATTCATAAGTGTCATCCTCATTTTCTCCCTCTCCTCAAACAAACGTACCTCAAATGTCCCACCCTGCAATAATGTCACAGCCTGCGACAATGTCACGAATTTGGTTCCGTTGTTACATTTGAGTAATTAGTACTCGTAATACAAAACTTCACTCATTCATTCATTATTCATTTAAAGACAATCGTCCCGCTCCTCGTCCTATTGGTGGGAGAGAGAATGCACTACATGTAATGAGTGCGAGGCATTTCCTCATTTCTACATCATAGATACATCCTCAAACAGCTGATGGACGAGCTTTGAGTAATAAGTGCACACAAGTTCCTAACTTCTCCATCCACCACTGCGTTGTCCTACAATACAACAAAACAATATACTGCGAAAATGGTGAGATGAGTACGGAATATGTGTGCGTTTTAAACGAATACTTATTAACAACCCGTCCATCAGCTTTTTTCATCTATTCAAAGAAACAAAATGAAATCAATACGACGAGAGAGAAGTACGAATAGTTTTTTTCTGGAGACGAAAGAATAAAGACAAATATTTTTTGTTGTTTTTGGTGAGGTGTGAGGTTATAAATTTTGTTCCTTTGAGGTGATGGGATATTTCAAAGTAATGTATGCGAAATTTTGTAATGCCTCATGTATGAGGTACCCATCACTAGAGTAAAACAAAAAAAGTGATGCCCAAATTGTCATCAATGCTACATATTTGAAGTATGTAATAATAAGTAAGAAGAACTTTATTAACCATGAATATTTTCTCTTGGACTTTTGTTAGTTTCCTTTTATTGACTTGTAGCTTGATCTACAATCTTAGAACTGCTTTAATATGTATTTTGTTTCTCTTTTTTTTAGATTGACAAAGATTTCCAAACACTCCATCCAACGAGCACATCAATCCGTTCCTTATGGCAAAGCCAATGGAAAGCATTAAAGGACTTCCTTATCAACAACATCAAGGATAAGATGGTTGCAGAAAAGTTAAAAACCTTGGTGGATAGTAATTTTGAGGAAGGTAAGCGGTATTAAAGTTATGATCTTTTATAAACAAAATTTTTATTTAATGATAATAAGCACAGTTTTCTCTTTTTGCCAACAATGTCGATGTGTATTTTATTTTAAGTATGTATGCCTTTGCCAATGTGCATTTTCAATAAGAACGGTTCATAACAAGGTTAAAATAAAATGCACACCCAGGGATGACCAGGGTGAAATAGCTATAACTTCAGCCAAACAAATAACTTATTGGTAGAACACATGAGTTGTTGTTGTTTCATTCAGAAATGTTCAATGTTAATTGTTGTGTTCGCAGCGTGACTGCATTGTATGAACTTTAGTTCATACAAAAATCCTACTAAAAAATTTCAAATTTGAAGATGTCTCAGACAAGAGGGGTACTGGTCGCTGTTCTGTTTTCTCTGTTCTGTGGATGATTAGCGTACAAATAAAAATACGGAAATTCTTTTTTCTTTATTATGTTAACAAAAACAATTATAATTTGTCTACTAAAATTCTTAATTCTTATTCTTAATTATTAAAAACTTTCTAAAAATAATAAATAAATAAATATCAAATAAAACTTTTTTACTAACCTAACACTTTTTTTATTTCATTTCTTTTAGATGAATTCGTGTTAGAGGTACTTAAAAGTATTCGCTTTTTCCTGTTTCTAACAGCAGCCGTTTCAAGAAAATCTAATACCGGGGCGAAGTCAATCAGCAAATTTTCAATCAGGGATTCACAGAACACGTTCATCTTCGAAGGGGAGACAACTCAAGTACTAGAAGACCACATAACTTTTCTGAAATCCCGAGGTGAAACCATTCAACCTTTAATACTAGCACTGCGGGAAAAACACGAGTACTTTATTTTGTTAGACGGCTACAAGCTTAAGACGACAAGTGTCTTAAGAGCGGTGGACATCTGTTTTAAATGCTTTTTTTTATTCAATCTTCACTATCCTCTAGCGTGTGAGAACTTTTGGAAGTTCATTGAAATGTATTTTTACATGAAAAATAACACGAGTAAAACACAAAAAGTGATGCCAAAATTGTCATCAATGCTACACATGTTAAACTTATAATTTTAAGTAATAATTATATAGTTTTAAGTCATTAATAGTATTTTGTTATTAAAATTAATTTATTTAACACTAAAAAACAAATATTCTTTTTAATCAACTATTTTGAAGAACTATTTCACAGGTTGGAAACGAACTGGTTTAGATGACTACAAATCTTGAATGCTGAGTATCTTTTCTTGTTTGGCTAGGTTTGGTCGTTTTGGTTATCAATATTTTTACAGGTACAAATTTTAATTGATTACTGCTGTTTTCATATGAGAGATTGCAGTTTTCATATTGACAACTGCAGTTTTCATATTGACAACTGCTGTAGTTTTTAGGACAACCGCAGTAGTCAATATGACAACTGCGGTAGTCAAAAGGACAACCGCAGTAGTCAATAGGACAACCACGGTAGTCAATATGAGAACTGCAGTAGTCAATAGGACAACGACGGTAGTAAATAGGACAACCGCAGTAGTCAAAATGACAACTGCGGTAGTCAAAAGGACAACCACGGTAGTTAATATGACAACTGCGGTATTCAATAGTACAACACCGGTATTCAATAGTACAACACCGGTATTCAATAGTACAACCGCGGTAGTCAATACGACAACTTCGGTAGTCAATAGGACAACCGCGGTAGTCAATATGACAACTTCGGTAGTCAATAGGACAACCGCGGTAGTTAATACGACAACTTCGGTAGTCAATAGTACAACCGCGGTAGTCAATACGACAACTTTGGTAGTCAATAGAACAACCGCGGTAGTCAATATGACAACTTCGGTAGTCAATAGGACAACCCCGGTAGTCAGTATGACAACTTCGGTAGTCAAAAGGACAACCACGGTAGTCAATATGACAACTTCGGTAGTCAACAGGACAACCGCGGTAGTCAATACGACAACTTCAGTAGTCAATAGGACAACCGTGATAGTCAATATGACAACCTCGGTAGTCAATATGACAACTGCGATAGTCAATAGAACAACTAACAACTGCGGTAGTCAATAGGACAACCGCGGTAGTCAATATGACAACTTCGGTAGTCAATAGGACAACCACGGTAGTCAATACGACAACTTCGGTAGTCAATAGGACAACCGAGGTAGTCAATATGACAACTACGGTAGTCAATAGGACAACCACGGTAGTCAATACGACAACTTTGGTAGTCAATAGGATAACCGCGGTAGTCAATATGACAACTGCGGTAGTCAATAGGACAACCACGGTTTTCAATATGACATCTTCGGTAGTCAATAGGATAACCACAGTAGTCAATACGACAACTTCAGTAGTCAGTAGGTTGTCCTATTGACTACCGAAGTTGTCGTATTGACTACCGTGGTTGTCCTATTGACTACCGAAGTTGTCATATTGGCTACCGAAGTTGTCATATTGCCTACCGCAGTTGTCATATTGACTACCGCAGTTGTTCTAGTGACTACCGAAGTTGTCACATTGACAACCGTGGTTGTCCTATTGACTACCGCAGTTGTCATATTGACTACCGCGGTTGTCCTATTGACTATCAAAGTTGTCGTATTGACTACGGTGGTTGTCCTATTGACTACCGAAGTTGTCATATTGACTACCGCGGTTGTCCTATTGACAAATCCTCCAAGAGAATTACTTGTCACGAATAAGTGCTTTTCGTCTAGCCGCTTGGATTCGGCATACACTAATTCCTGTCGACACGGGCACACAGGAATGGTTGCGAAATGTTAGTCACTAGGCCCTGGGTCTTCATGAGCCGTTGCGCCCTCCAATTTATTATATTCGACAATCATTATTTAACTTGGTTCGTGCCAACCTACACATAGTTGCGTGATATACATATGCATATAAGTAATTTTAGGTTAACAAAAGAAAGATAAAATATCAAATTATAATAACATTTTTTTATTTAAAGACATACATACCTACTTTCACTTGGTTCAATCTTATTATACACATAAGATACATACAAGAAAGTAAATTTTACGTAACAATTTTTTGTTTCTTATAATTCTTGTTTTTATTTTAATTCATCTTGACATAAACTTTTTATTCACTAGGGGCCAATTTTTCAATAGCCAGTTAAACCTCAGATAGAACTTATTCTTCGAATAAAACAAAAATTCGTTCCTGTTGCTATAGTATTTATTCCTCTGGCAGTTTAACTGATGATTGAAAAATCAGCTCTAGATCGTACAATTTTAGAATTTGAAAAAATAATACCCAAAATTCACGCAAAAATTTGCCTTATGACGCCTTACAAAGCGACACAACGCCGACCCTTAAAGTTTGGCCTTATATCGCTTTTGCAAAGCTTCATAAGGCCAAACCCCAAAATTTTGCCTTGTGAGACTTCGTCTTATGTCATGGCACCAAAAAAATGTTTAAGACATAAAATCCGTAGAATAAAATTTCCTATTTTTTAACTTAAATATTTTTTGTTATTGTTAATATTTAAAAAGTTACAGAGCAACAAAAAAAATTAAGCATTTTCCTAAATGTTCGTAATTTTTAATCAAAAGTTTGAAAAACTTTCTATGACAAGTTTGTTGGGCTCAAAATTTCAAATTATTTTGTAATACAATATTTGTCTCTATTTCAATAAATAAAAAGTTATGAATATTTTTCTATTAAAAAAATGTTTTTTTACCTACCAGAAGTCATTTTTTTAACTGAGATCTTGGCTGAAAATCTTGATTTGGATTCGCTATAGTTAGATTTCTCTTTGCTAAAACCATTTCTAAGATTTAAATTTTTTGTTTGTCGCTTTCATTATGCAAAACGGCTTTTCAAATTGGACCCAGCAATTAATTTTTCCCGAGTACCGAATCTTTGAAATTTATTTAAGGCTCCATACACAAATTCAATTTTTTAATCATCACCAAAATTATGAATTTTCAAAGTTGGACTTACAAATATACATGGGATTTCCCATATAAAACTTCAGCAGCATTGGGAACAGGTTAACGGATGTAAATAATGAGATTAAATTTTACAGGATTATTTCGCATTTATTAACCCAAATTAGGGGTTTGCAAATTAGAATAAGCCTACCATACGTTCCTGAAATAACAAACTCACTCAAAAAAGTTTTTAAAAAACATAATTTTGAAATTGTCCACTCAAGCAATGGAAAAACACAAAACGTATTAGTTAATTTGAAGGACAACAGAAAGTATAAAAAATCGGGAATATACGCAATAACATGCTCTCAAAAATACATAGGTCAATCAAAAAGAAATATCGAGACTCGTTTCAAAGAACATTTTACCAACATAAACAAGAGACAAGGAACAAAATCAGCCGTGGCACTTCATGCACTTGAATATAATCATATCATACCAAATGGGACACAAACAACATCAAACTAAATAAACATCTGAATGAAGCTTACAAATTGGACTCCTACGAGAGCATCTATATGTATCGCAATAGACACAATTGCAATGAACACAATGCATGGAAGCACCTATACGGCCACCTTTATTCAAAGCTTTAGATGTCATCATGTTTTCTTTATGTTATCACTTTCTTTCTTTTGTTTTTGCATCAATCAATATGTCACAATAATTTTGAGAAAAATAAAACAAAAGTGCTCGATGAGGATGACAAATAAGTTGCAATGCATCCAAATCTAATTTAATGTAGTTTTCTTTCTTTTTAATTTTGAATCAAAATTACATTTAATAAATTGGCAAAGTCAATAAGGTGGTTTATAAAATTATTTTCTGGATTTTATCAATTAGTTCGAAATGTTCGAAAAAACTACAAAAACTTGATATAATGAGACACATTTGAAATCGCGTTGTAAACATTTTTTGTAATTTCATTTTCTCGCACCTACATATCTACATATATCAAAGGGCAGAGTAGTGCCCAGCCAAGTCCTGGCACTACACCCTTTTTACAGCATTAAACTCAGGCGATTTTCGACCCCACCCCCTAACTTCAGTACCAATAAAGTCAGAAACTTCAAACTCGCAGAATTTGCTAAGCTCACCAGGTTTAGGCAACTCACCAAATTTCAATTTTTTAGAATAAGTGGTTCCCAAGTTATAAGACTGCAAAATAGCAATAACCGTAGCTGACTGACTCACTCACTCACTCACTAATAAATAATCAAAATTATGGAGCACTTCCCGACATCGTAGAATCTTGTAATTTCACACAACGGTAGACCCTGTGGTGTATTCAAAGGAAAAAAATTTAAGATTTTCCATTCAGGGGGCGTGGTACCCGCCCATTTTCATAGAATTGATATAAATTATTTGGAGCACTTCTGATTGCCGTAGAATGATGAAATTAAATACAGCGCCAGCGGTAGCAATTAAAGTACAAGCAAAGGAAAAAATTTTCTATTTTCATAGAATTGATATAAATTATATGGAGCACTTCTTATTGTCGTGGAATGATTAAATTAAGCACAGCACTTCTGATTGCCGTAGAATGTGCAGGCGAAGGCAAAATTTAAAAATTTGCTTTTACATTCAAGGGCGTGGCACCAGCCCATTTGAATAGAATTGATATTGATATTGATTCAAAGGGCGTGGCACCCGCCCATTTTGGCAGAATTGATATCAATTATATGGAACACTTCTGGTTGTCGTAGAATGATGAAATTTGGTAGAGCCATAGAACTTAAACTGCTTGGTTTACTTGGCAAGTTTTTCTTTATTTACCTAATTACTCAATTTTGAAACGAAAATTTGACTAGTAAACCAACTCAATTTAAGTCAGTAATCATTAAATAACAGATTTTTCTGATAATTTTGAGGTTCTTCCTTATAACTGTACTTAAAATATTTGACATTTAACGTTAATAAACTTAGAACTTGGCGTACTTTTAGATCTCATTACTTTTTACGGCTGACTTGTTACGCAAAGGATTTTGTTTATTGAAGAACTTGGCTACTTTTTTAACATTTATGTTTTTGTTGTCATATATATATCTTAGTCTCATTCGCCTATCTATGTCACTCCGCTAATCTTTTATGTTGCTTAAAGAAATCTGTGTAAATCAAAAATAATGTTAGAAGACGTATATAAATGTGTATGCATTCGTGTAACATAGTAAAATTCTATTAACTAAAAATTCTGTATGATTAAGATTATGAACGATAATATATTTATACACATAACGAGAAAATATTGAAAATAAGTCCAACAAATGGGCACGACTGGATCGCACAAAACTTGCGCTCTCGTAGCTTAAAACTTTAACGTAGCTTGAAATAGACAATGTACATATTTATTGGTTCCATAACATTATAATATCATTAAAAAAGTTTTAAAAATAATTTAAAATATAAATAATTACTATGAATTATTATAAATTGGTTATTTTAATAAATAAAACTGATAGAGCTAAAAAAAAGTATGCCATCTGATTTGTTTAATAAATATGAATTTATGAAAAAAAAAATTCAAAAATCGTTAGAGCGGGGTTTTTTTTTAATTAATTTTTTATATTTATATTTATATTTTTAAAATAAAATTTCGTATGCCAAATTTTATTATTTAATAAAATACAATTTTTCACAAAATCAAAAAAAAAATCATTAGCCCGTTTTCAAGATATAGAATTTAAAAAAAAAAATTTCAACATTTTTTTAAAAATCGAAAATTTTCATATGCAAAATTGTTAAAATTGTAAGCGGCCTTTTTTATAAAAATTTTGGTTGAAATCGGTGTATTAGTTAACGAGAAATTTGAAAACCAAAAAATTCGGTTGTATGACAGGTATTTTTTTCTACCAAAATATTTATTTTAGTAATTTTAGTACCTCGTAATTTTATTTTGAAAATTGTTAGAGCCGTTTTTGAAATAAATCAATTTTTCTATATTGGCTGTATGACAGGTACCGTTAGTTTTTGAGCTGAACAAACATTTCAATTTCCCCTCTAGGGAATCACATTAGAACCTTAAGTCCAAAGTTTGAAGAAAATCGCTTTAGCCGTTAAGGCTGCAGGTCGAGGTACAGACAGACGGACAGACAGAATTGCGAGACCCACTTTTTTTGTGTTCTCTATCATCGTTAAGTTAGGGAAAATTATTATCTCGATTTTTTTTTTCTGTACAAATCCTAAACTTGCCCTATACTACGTATATCGTAAGTAAAAAGTCAATAGTGCAAAAACAGTCAAAAATAAAAAAACAAGTGAGTATTTCTTTGATTATTTGTTCGAAAAATGTTTTTATACAAATTATTGTATACCTACAAATTTTTTTCTTACGAGCTTAGTAGTAGGTGCTGGAATGCAAAATTAAGACGAAGTCATTGAAGCGTAGGCGCCCTTAGGATTTTTTCCAGGAGGGGGGGCAGATTAAAAATAAATATGCAATTTTTGAATTCGATGTTTTTTTTTATTAAAAGTTTATTCATTTTGTCTAGGCATAGGTCAGTTGTAAGTGATTTTATTTTAGGACTAGAAAATGTGACATTTTATTCGTGTTGACGTTAAAAAGGAAGCAAATATATGATTTTTCTTCAACATTCGTTACTTAGTGAATAGCAACTGCAACCGCCTGGGCTCTTTTCCAGAACGGTCAATTATTTCGTTGTAAAAGTTTGTTTGTTCTGTGACAATATTTCGATGAATGTACATCATGCACATCGAATCAAGTCGTTTGTCGGTCATTGTGGATCCAAGCCAAGTTTTTACTTTGCGTAAGATCGCTCAGCGGTGCAAGTAGTTGCTGGAATTGAGAGCCCTATACAAAGAGCTGAAGAAATCGATGGATAAAATTTCTCTACACTATTCAATAAATCAGAAATGTTTGAACAATCATTTCCATTAATCTACATTTTGTTAAAACTGTACCACATCTTGATCTCCGCCAGGAAATTATCCAGAATTTTCTGTATAATAATATCGAATTTTGGAGAATCCATAATTTGCATATACTCATTAACAAACTGTGATAAATATTTGTTTTTCTTGTCCTATCTCCTACACATTCATCTATTTACTTGTTTATTTATTAACTGATTTGTTATTTATTTGTTATTAAATTTAGTTGTTCCAGTAAACACTTATTTATTTATAAATTTAATTATTTTGTACCTAATAAACGGATTTACGATCCGTTATATAAAAAAAAAATCGAACGCCTGCCCCCCGAGGGGCCGGCCCAACTGTTCGACTTACTGAAAATAATATACAAAGATTAGATAGATAGATAGATAGATAGATAGATTTGATTTTTATTGTGTACATCAAAGATAAAATACAATTTCTTTCTCAATTAACACAAAAATAAAAAAAAATAATGAAAGCATGGCTGTGCCGTCTGCTTGTTTGACAATAATTGTTTAACACCTTAAGCATCTTATTTAAATTATATTACACTATTGGCTTTATTATCGAATGCATACATTTTTTTTATCAAGATGGAATTCCCTTAATTTGTTGTGTTACTTAAAAATTTTCGTTTTTTATTTTCTCTCTGACATTCTCTTCCGACAGGAAGTCACTTCCTAAAACATGTCTCCTTATTTCTCTTAGTGATGGGCACTTACCCACAAAATGAAATGTGTCTTCTCTTTCTTTCGTATTACATATATCGCAAAGTATGGGTAGATCATCTCTGTGTGGGATTAAGTTTAAACTTAGCAGTTCACCGCGAAGTTTCGCTACCATGGATATTTTTTCAATCTTGTTTTCATCTCGGAAATAATTTTTGGGGCCTAAGTTATGATCCAGTCGACTGTATATTGCCCTGTACAGAGAATTGGCCGCTTCTGCTTGAAAATTACTGATGCACTTTTCATCTAATTTTTCTAGTAGTTGGTATAAGCTTATTTTTACCTCAATAACATCTAGCTGATCTATATTAATGTACAATCCACAGCTATCTGCAAGATTCAACCACTCACTGTACCAGCTATTCCGACAGTTGATTGCATTAAGAGCAGCTTTTTTCGATAGACGCTCATTAGGTAAGCTCAACACTCGCACAATATAATCTATTTGCATTTTAAACGTCTTGATGAACAGAGGTGATAATCCTGTTTCTAACATAAGAAAGTAGTTAGGAGTTGTTTGTGGCAATCTAAACAATCTTTTAATGTAAAATCGGAGTAGTTTTTCGACTGTATCATAGCTTCTGTGTCCCCATGTTTGAGCCGCGTAAAATAAAATGGATTCAGCAACTGCTTCGAATACTTTAAATTTAGAACTATGTGCCACATGTTTGTTCAAAAAACAAGTCCTCCACGTGGAATTTATCGCAGCTTTAGCTTTGGTGAGTTTTTCCTTCAGATGCGTTTCCATGTTCAGATTGCTGGTAAAATACACACCAAGGTACTTATACTGTTTAACAGTCTCGATATTTTCCCCATCTAATTTCCACTTTTCGTTGGCTGCACTCCGTCCGCCTCCTCTTTTGAATATAAGTACTTTTGTTTTGTCCAGATTTACTTTTAGGTTCCACAGTTTACAATACTCGTTTAATTTATTTATCATGAGTTGAAGAGACTCGGGGGAGCTAGCTAGCATCACTATATCGTCCGCAAAGAGAAGAGCCTTGATACGCACTCCTGCAAAGTCAATACCACCTGGGAGAATGTCCACAATGTCCTCAATGAAAACTGCAAAAAGTACTGGGCTAAGGGTGCACCCTTGTCGCACTCCAGAGTTGGTACAAAACCAATGTGACTGCTCTTCACCATTCCATACTGCTGCCTTTGTATCCCTATAAAGGTTTTCGATGATTCGGCCAAACTTTATCGACATACCTAGTCCATATAATTTGTAGAATAACGCGTTTCGGTCCACGGTATCAAATGCAGCCTTAAAATCGACGAACAGGGCATACAGTTTCGTTCCTTGCATCTGAAAAGTTTCTACCACGCTTCTCAACACAAAGATGTAGTCGACTGTTGAATAGCCTCTTCGAAAACCAGCTTGAAACTCCTTGAGCAATTTATTCTCATCTACCCATGAGATGATTCGCTTTTGCAGGACTGCTGTGAATATTTTATACGAGCTGTTGAGAAATGATATGCCTCGGTAGTTGTCAGGATCAGTCCTGGCGCCCTTTTTATGAATGGGGAAAATTAAGCCCTCGCTAAATTTGTCTGGAATTACTCCGCTTTCCATAATCGCATTGAATAAACTTGATAGATTCTTAATTAGATCGGTAGTTCCACCTTTGTAAAACTCTACCGGGATTCTATCAGACCCTGCAGCCTTCCCATCCTTCAGACTCTTGAGAGCATTAGAAACCTCATCAACAGAAAAAAGAGCATCTAAAGTTCTATTTGTGAATCCTGGTGCGGCATATAAAGGGGTCACTAATGTAACGGCTGGGTTAAGCAAATTCTCAAAATGTTCACCAAGATAGCTGGGAGTCAAATTCATACTTATAGTATATTTTCTGCCATTAATTTTCCAAGCCAGCTTCCAAAAGTCTGCTGCATTGCTACACTTAGACAATTTCTTAGCTTCCTCTTCATAATATTGACTCTTTTTTGTTTCACAGAGTGCTTTGTAAGCACAATTCGCTGCTATGTAACTATTTTTGTGAAACTCTTCACTTGATTTTCGAAACAGCTGGAGCCACGAAAAAGAAACTTTTCTCGCTCTTCTACACTCTTCATCGAACCACGGGTCTTTAAATTGCTCTTGTTTTTTTCGCTTATTGCTTGTAGGACAGAAAGCTTTTATTATTTGTTCCAACTTTTGGAAGTCTAAGTCATGATGCAACTGCATGTTTGTATCTAAAAAAATTCTGTATGCATCAGCTTTTTCCTCTTTCCAAACCAGCTTCGGTAGAAGTTTCATGCTTCGAACCTCCTCATCGTCAGATTTGCTGAACTGGAATGTCACCACTATTGGTAAGTGGTCAGAATAAGGGACATGCTTAACTTCGAAATCGTTCACATATTCATTCCAGTTGCCACCCAAAAGACTATAGTCGATGAATGATGTGCCTTGTCGGCCAACAAAAGTGAATTCTCCATCTGAATCGCTTTCGCTCGTACCATTTTGAACCCTCAGACCATATGAATTGCAGAAATCCAACAACTATTTTCCTTTTGAGTTCAAAACACTGTCTTTTGATTTTCTTCGTATTCCAAATAACTTGTTTTCCACTCCTTCTTCCTGTCCAATTCTGGCATTCAAATCACCCAAAATCATCAAATTCATGTTATGGTTTCCAATCATACATTCCTTAAGTTTTTTAAAATCGTTTTCCCAATCGTTGCAGTTCAGATACGTTGGTAGTATACAAAACGTTTCATTATTCAGGACCAGAGTGACGAAAGTAGTTCCCCCCTGTATTTTGAAATCGCATTTTAGAATTTTTATAGATGTTTTGAAGCCAAAATAGCACCCTCCACTTGCCCTGCCCATTGTGTGTACTTTTATTGCAGGAATCCAACTGAATTGGAAATTCAAAAATTTATTTTCAATAGATTCAGCAGCATCTTCCGTAACATAAGTTTCATACAAAAATACAATATCGAAATCATTAACAAATTTATAAAAATCAGGATATAAAATCTTATTTTTCAAACCAGCTACATTATACGATAAAATTTTATACGTTTTCTTTTCTCGATGACGTTGTTGATGTTGCTGTTGGCGGTGCTGTTGATTTTGTTTTTGCTGCTGTTTTTGTTGATGTTGTTGGTGGTGTTGATTTTGTTGTTGTTGATCTTGCTGTTGTCGTTGTGGTTGCTGTTGTTGTTGTTGATTTTGTTGCTGTTGTTGTTGTTGTTGCTGTTGTTGCTGGTGTTGTGTTGCTGTTGATGCTGTTGCTGCTGCTGATGTTGTTGCTGTTGTTGTTGATGTTGTTGTTGGTGCTGCTGGTGTTGTCGTTGTTGTTGTTGCTGTCGTTGTTGTTGCTGTTGATGCCGTTGTTGCTGCTGGTGCAGTTGATGTTGTTGATGGTGTAGTTGGTGCTGCTGCTGTTCTTGTTGTTGTTTTTGTTGTTGTTGTTTTTGTTGTTGTTGTTGTTGCTGTTGTTGCTGTAGTTGTTGTTGCTGTTCTTGTTGTTGTTGTTGGTGTTGTTGTTGTTGTTGTTCTTGTTGCTGTTGATCTTGTTGTTGTTGTTGTTGTTGCTGTTGTTGGTGTTGCTGTTGTTGATGATGCTGCTGATGATGCTGTTGATGCTGCTTTTGCTGGTGTTGTTGTTGTTGTTGTTGTTTTTGTTGTTGTTGTTGTTGTTGTTGATGATGTTGTTGCTGTTGTTGTTTTTGTTGTTGTTGTTGTTGTTGTTGTTGTTGTTGTTGTTGTTGTTGTTGTTGTTGTTGTTGTTGTTGTTGTTGTTGTTGTTGTTGTTGTTGTTGTTGTTGTTGTTGTTGTTGTTGTTGTTGTTGTTGTTGTTGTTGTTGTTGTTGTTGTTGTTGTTGTTGTTGTTGTTGTTGTTGTTGTTGTTGTTGTTGTTGTTGTTGTTGTTGTTGTTGTTGTTGTTGTTGTTGTTGTTGTTGTTGTTGTTGTTGTTGTTGTTGTTGTTGTTGTTGTTGTTGTTGTTGTTGTTGTTGTTGTTGTTGTTGTTGTTGTTGTTGTTGTTGTTGTTGTTGTTGTTGTTGTTGTTGTTGTTGTTGTTGTTGTTGTTGTTGTTGTTGTTGTTGTTGTTGTTGGTGTTGTTGTTGTTATTGTTGTTGTTGTTGCTGCTGTTGTTGTAGTTGATGCTGTCGGTGTTGTTTTAGATGTTGTTTTATTTGAAGTTGTTGTTGTTGTAGTTGTTCCTGTTGTTTTTGTTGTTGCTGCTGCTGTTGACGTTTTTGTTTTAGTTTTTGGTGTTGATGGAGTTTGTGTATGGGTTTATAATTGTTTATTTTTGTTTGAGCAGGTGATTTTGCGTCTTGGTTGGGTGCGTGGTTGTTTGATATTGTTTGCTATTCCATATTCTTTGATTTGCTACAGCCAGGCTCATTACCTTGACAGTTATAGTTAGGCGAGAGTGTTTTGCTATGGAATTCGTTTACGCTCTGTTGCGTTAGAAACTTCCTTATCGGGTTTGTGGATTGCTTTTTTGGATTTAATTCCGTTGATCCAATTATAGTAGTTTTGGATTTGTTTTTACTTGGATTCATAACTTTCATTTGCGCTGGAGAATTTTCGGTCGAACGAATTCTTTTTCTGGGGTTTTCTGGATCGAAGTCTGTCTTTTCATTCCATACTTTCCCCTCCACTACTAATTCGTCCAGTTTGAAGTAGGCTCTCTTACCTTGTTTTTTAAATTCTAGAAGTTTTGGCACTAGCGGTTTTCTTGCTTCAAGAAGAGTTCTCGGTAGATCCTCTGATATGCTAATGTTAGTGAGTGTTTTCTTTGACATGAGTATCTTTTGTTTTTTCTCGAAACTCTTAAAGGTAAGGCGTATTGGTCTATTTTTTCCATCTGCACTTTTTCCTAAACGACAGCAGCTTTCAATATCATCTGAGGTTAATTGAAAGTACTCATTACTGTTATTTAAAATAGTAATAATTTTTCCTTCGAGATCCTCTGAATTTGTTTGAGATTCCTCTACTTTAAATATAATAATATTTTTTTGCCTCGCTCCTAATTCCAACTGCGAAATTCGTCTTTCCTGCTTTAGACATATAGCTTCCTGTTTTTCTATTAAAGCACCCTGCAATTCCACAACCTTCTCAAGCTTCTCCACCTTTTCGGAAATAATTCCTACTTTTTCATCTGTGTTCTTTATCACTCGATCATATATATTTACATATATATTTATTTATTCATTTTTTGTATTTATTAATTTATTTGTTTATTTATTTATTTCTTTATTCATTCATTTATTAATATATTAATTTATCTATTTATTCTTTAACTTATTTATTAAATTATTTACCAATTTGTTAATTTTTTTGTTTGTTTGTATTATTAATTGAAATTACTTACATATTTATTACCATATTTACTTTCATTTATTTATATCAACTACTGTTGAAATGTTCTTTGTTATTTTCTTAGCTTATTGCAATCTAGTCATTTCATTTTTTGTTTTCTTTTTTCCTAAATTTAAATTGAGGGTTTTTTTTATAAGCATTTTCCTTAAAATAAACCATTGCCCAAATGATTTTTCAAATAAAATAAGATAATGTTTTAGATGTAAGATAAGTTTAAACAAATTTCTGAATTGTAAAATGTGCGGTTTACTACCTTAAAGTTATTTTTTGCGAAATAAAATCTATCTATCTGTCCATAATTAGCATATTTTTTGGTGATAGCTGAAATAGTGAAAATGCAGCTTCATTTTCTTCTGAAAAGCATTTTGTAAGCGTCATTATCAGGGAATCGATCTACGGAATATAAATAGCTTTTCTAAAATAACTTTGAGGGGAAGAAGTGGGAACATTTGATCGATGGATTTGTTTTTGAATTATTCTTGGACAGCTTAAAACTGTGCTTGATTCACTCAAGCATTATTCCATTACCTCCCATAGAGATTTAATGCAATTGTCGGCATCCTCTCGATTTTGTTAAAACAATAATTTATTCAAAACATTGACCTGATATTTTACTGTTAATAGAACCAAAATTTAATATACCCACTTATGTCTGGGTTAATTTTTGATTTTGTATCGAATTTCTATTATTGAATCAAAGATGGCATGTTTGTTGGTTGTTTTAAAAATCTGGGGTGGGTGGAATCGGCTAAGGTGATAGTTGATTATAATATGTGTTGATTGTCGTTTTGATGATTGCTCTCTCTATCTATTGATGTGATAAAGACAACTATCTTCAAATCGACAATCAACACAATTGGATCCACCTCTGATAATGATAAAATCCCAAGGCAAACCATGGACCTGTAAATAAAGCTGCCAAGAAAATAATCACATTTCCGAACAAAACAAAGAGTTAAATGAAAGTGGCTGGCTATACACGGCTTTGCTCATAGTAAGGGGGTTTGCCCTTACTTTGACAAAAATAAGTACATTTAAACAGTCATTTTCGTGAAAATTTTGTAGTTAATAATAAAAATAGAACTAGTGTGGTTGTTTGGCCAGAGCCAGGGGGGGCAAGTGCCCCCCATGTCCCCCCTCCGGGCGCCTATGCATTGAAGGTATATTAGGGAAAAAGCAAACCTCAATAGTTGAATTGCCCTATTGGACAAAAATCTACCAATGATTATTTCAATTTATTAAAAAAAGGTATTAATCATGATTTGTGTTCGTTTAAAATCGCCACAAAAGTTACTAAAAAAATAAAATAAATATTTTAATCATACTTAACGATAGTTAAGGGTTCCAATTATGTGTACAAAAATTAGAGCCAAACAAATTTTCAAACAAACAAATTTTGTATACCTTCTAATTTTCCTGGACTTAAAAAAAGTAAAAAAATAATCAAAAACTAAATAAAACAGTAATAGAGTAAGTGCCCAGGGCCACCAGACATACGTCATTTTATCAAAGCTAAGATTTTTTCTGCGAACTGGTACTATGGTAGCTAAGAACAAATCCGGGTGCAATTAAGAGGTAGCGAGTGTTAAAGTTGCATACAAATGTTGCAACATTGCGTTATTTTATCAAAGCTGAATTTTGGATATGTCTTAGGGGATGGTTTTATTAACTTTATTTGACACTTTCCAGACATCTACAGCGGGGCCTAACGTGAGCCAGACACTTAAAATATGTCTCAAACTAATTGTGCCATTTACGTTGTAGTTTTAAAGCTAATATTTAATGTTTTATGTGCAACTGTTTAAACATAATTCCCCATCAGCTATACATCTACAGTGGGGCGTATTCATCAGCCAGACATTTAAAAACAGCTAAAATAAGCGAAAAATCACGTTTAAGTAACAAAGAATTATTATTTTAGGTGATGCAAGGCCCCACTGTAGGTGTCTTGCTGATAAGAAAATAATGTGGAAATTTGCCCACAGAAAACTTAAAATCTTGATTTGATTCTGTTATGTAAATGGCACGATTAGTTTGACAGATTGTAAGTGTCTGGCTCACGTTAGGTCCCACTGTAGATGCCTGGAAAGTGTCCAATAAAGTTAATGACACCATCCCCTAAGACATATAAAAAATTCAGCTTTGATAAAATAACGCAATTTTGCAACATTTGTATGCAACTTTAACACTCGCTACCCTTTAATTGCACCCGGATTGAAGATTCTTAGTATCCATTTGTTCTTAGCTACCATAGTAACGTCTGTGAAGTCGGCAGGGCAACTTTCACGTAGAGCAACGGGACCAACGCAGTAATTTTTTTGCATTTATTTAGCATTTCTATTCCTGATTTTGCAGTTCACTAAATAGTGGGTGTAATCAAGTGACCTGCTAACTTCACAGTGAAGTTAGCAGTTCACATAGTAAATCTCAAGAACCAAGTATCCTAGAGACTTGAAGTAAGGCTCCAAACTTGCAGTTTATTTTGCATTTCAAGAAATAAAGGGGTCCAAATTTTGTAGTCCCTTATTTAAAAAAAAAATCATACTGCCCTGGTAACATCACAGTGAAGTTACCAGGTCAGAGGGTATCTCGAGAACTTAACATGGTAGAGACTTGAAGTAAGGCTCCGAATTTGCAGTTTATTATGCATTTCAAGAAATTATAGTTAAAAATTTTAAAGTCCTAAATTTGAAAAAAACAATTCATACTGCCCTGCTAACTTCAGTGTGAAGTTAGCAGGTCATACTAGTGTATCTTGAGAACTAAGCATGCTAAGAATTTGCAGTAAGGCTCAACATTTGCAGTTTATTTTGCATTTCAAGAAATTTTAGGCCCAAATTTTAAAGTCCTTATTTTTAAGAAATTAAAAAAAAATTGACTTTAATATTAGATTAGCAAGTCAAGTTGTTTATCTCGAGAACTAAGCATGCTAGGAATTTGCAGTAAGCGTCCAAATTTGCAGTTTATTTTGCATTCCAAGAAATTATAGTTAAAAATTTTTAAGTTTAGTTCTCGAGATACCCTTTGTAGGAATTTTTTTTTTTTTTCAAATAAAAGACTACAAAATTTGGACCCCAAATTTCTTGAAAAGCAAAATAAACTGCAAATTTGGAGCCTTACTTCAAATCTCTAGCATGTTTGGTTCTCGAGATTTAGTATGTGACCTGCTAACTTCAGTGTGAAGTATTTGGTGAACTGCAAAATCAGGAATAGAAATGCTAAATAAATGCAAAAAAAAACTGCAAATTACTGCGTTGGTCCCGTTACTCTACGTGAAAGTTGCCCTGCCAACTTCACAGACGTACCATAGTACCTGTTCGCAGTAAAAATCTTAGCTTTGATAAAATGACGTATGTCTGGCGGCCCTGGGCTCTTAGTCTATAACTTTTTGTAAAAAAGTCAATTTTTGTTGTTTGTTTAAAAAAGTTATTTGTTTGTTTGTGAGAAATGTTTTTTTTTTTTGCAAAGAAAGTTTTTTTTTGGGAAAAAAGTTTTATTTTTTGTTAAAAAGTTAATTATTTTTTTGGTTGTAAAAAATTATGAAAGGTATGTACCAACATAATAGTTCGGAAGTTTTCTTTTAAATTAAACACATAAATAAGCTCATTTCTAATCAAACCAATTGAAACACAATAAAAAAGGAATGGTGAATAAAAATAAAGTGGGTACAAAAAATTTATGAATGTAATTTTTAGAACTGTCAAATTAAACAATCTTTATTCTTATAACAAAACTAGTTTTACATTAACAAAATGTAAGCATGATTACATAGGTAAGGTACCTACATTTCTACAAATACATAATAAATCTTTACAATCGCCATTTACACAGATTTATACAAGAAACAAAAAATCAACAAAATTGAAGCATACATATCATCATCCCCAATTACTTGCAAGCAACAACACCATTTTCATTGAAAAAGAACAACCCTCACACTACCAGTCTACCTAACTTCAAACAACAAAATTGGAACATACATTTCATCATCCCCAATTAACTGCACAATTAAGAAAAGTATAAAGCGCGATTCAGTGAAAGTTAAAATAAGTGAACAGTAAACAGTGACAAAAATGAACACTTATTTCATTTAATGGTGGACCGTACTGTGACTTTCTTCGAGTTTCGGCATTGTCGGGAAGTGCGACTGACAGACCTACGTTGTCACCAGAATCATCGCCATCGTTGGATTGGAATTTTGGAAGAGCCATTGGATTATAATTCTGGATTCGACTATGAACACTTGCGCTTCATATGCGGGGAATCAGCAGAAAATGAGTCGCGAGCGAAAGTTGATCTGGTAAGAAATCGTCACTGAAACGCTCCTTAAACTTTTTATTAATTGTCAGTAAAATATAACAGACTCCAAAACAAAATGATAAACCTAAGAAATTAAATTGCGTGTGGAGCCGTTAATAAATTTCCAATATTGGGGAAAAATAAATAGCCGTTTGGCGTTAGAAAAGCGAAAAATTAAAATTTAAATCCTAAAAACGGTTTTTACAAAGAGAAAGTCTAACTACAGCAAGCCCAAACAAAGATTCTCAGCCAGGATAATAGATTTAAAAAAAATTAGTTTGGTACCTATAAAACATTTTTTTTTAATAGAAAAATATTCATAACTTTTTTATTTATTGAAATACAGACAAAAGTTGTACGACAAAACTGTTTGCAATTTTGAGCCCAACTAACTTGTTGTAGAAGAAACCGCGACCTACAGTGCCCTAAGACTAAGCCAAACCAATAGCTGGAAAAGGAACTCTGTAGGTCACGCACAAATCATCAATAAATTTACGGAAGGGTATGTATGCACAGACTACACAACACCCCGTACAGATTTTAAAAAACCGTTTTCTGTCTCCATTCCCACAAGGGATTGGTTTACAACAATCAGATGAACCGGTGGTAGAAATATACACCGATGGATCAAAGTTGGATACGGGTGTTGGTGCGGGATTCTTCTCAGAAACCATCAATTTAGCCAAATCTTATAGACTCCCCGATTACAGCTGTGTCTTCCAAGCGGAGGTTCTGGCAGTGATTAAGGGTGCAGAACAAATACTAATAATGGCGATACCACGGGCTGATATCACTTTTTACATTGACAGCCAGGCAGCTATCAAGGCCATCTCTGCCACAGAAATAAAATCCAAACTGGTTTCATGCTGTCGTGAATAGCTTAAGGTTCTTGCCACACAACATCAGACTCTGTTGGGTCGCTGGACACTGTGGAATTGAAGTTAATGAAAAAGCAGATAAACTGGCAAGGACTGGTTCATCATTAGATACAAGCCTAACAGAATCCAGTGTTAAAATTCCACCCTGTGCCGTTAAACAGACGATTAGTAAGAAGATAGTGGAACTTACCAATGACAGGTGGAACCCACTTGTAACTTGTACCACTATAATGAATCTGTGGCCCAGCTACAAAAAGAGAAAATAAGAGAAAATTATGAACCTGAAAAAGAGATCCCTGCATCTTCTGATAAGAATTATCACAGGACATAATCTCTTAGGGTATCATAAAAACAAAATGGGACTGAATACTGTAGACCTATGCAGAGGATGCGGAGACGAAGAAGAAGTGGAGGACACCCTTCACTTCCTAGGTCACTGTCCGGCAATCTGCAACATAAGGAAACAATTTTTGGGTAGCTATTTCTTCAACGATTTAGCAGAAATCTCGAAGTCACTAGATAAGAACATCTTAAATTTAATGAACTTTATCAACGCCTCCAAACGGCTGGATACTCCATAGAATTTCATAGGTAACATATTTTAAAGGGATGGTCCAATCCATCGGGGTATCACAAAGGATCAACATTGATCTAAGTGTGACGGGAACAAGATCTACCGGCGATCTACGATCTAACCTAACCTAACTTGTTGTAAATAGAAAGATTTTCAAATGTTTGATTGAAAATAACCTAAATTTAGGAAAATACTAAATTTTGTATTTTGTTGGCCTGCAACTTTTTAGATATTATGAATAACGAAAACATTTTTAACACATAAATTTTTTTGTTTTACAAGTTTTTTTTTGTAGGACTAATATGAACCGAGATATTTAGTAAAAAGTAAAATCCAAGATGACGGCAAAACGGTAAATGTTACGAATGCGAAAACTGAGATTTATCATATTCATATCATATTACGAGCACCAACACCAATTTCATTAAAAAAAAACTTTCTTTGAGACTGGCATTAACTTATAATATAATTCAGATGCAGACAGCAAACGAGCAAAAAACAAATGATGTGGTTGTTATTGTTTTTGCCTTCTATTTATTTTAAAGGAAACTATGCCTCTTAATTTCCTCGCTCATACTTGTTATGGCGTCCTTGTTGTTCGTTTTCATTCCCAATGAAAAAAACATGCTTGTATTTTCTTCCTCACACAAAGAAGTAATTGCCCAAATGGATCCAATTTCCCGAAGGAACATATTCATATAATGGTTGTTGTATATGATAGACTGACACATGCACATTCAGCCACCTAGTGGCATTTTGGCTGGGTTTCCCTTCTATATATTGTAATGTTTTACTAAGGGTTCGCAAATAAAACTTATTTCCTTTATTCAAACTGAACTTACAATTACTTTACAAAATAAAACGCTTTTATTTCAAATACTTTTACTTCTAACACTTTTATTATAACCAAGCACAAGTATGCAACTCTTAATTCACACCGACATTTATTCGTTCACTTTTAAAATCAAACTGAGGTTTTTGGACTGGTGGCCGTGTATTTATATCCGAAATAAAAGGTTCTAGAATTTTCTAGGGTTCTGGAATATGCTAGATGGTCCTTTTCCAAAAGGTTTCGTTCAATCATACCAGGTTCCACTTCCAATATAACGAACGAGCCTGGGCACCAACCGTGGATATAAGTTATTCATTTTGTTCAAATATTGCGCACAAACTTGTTCTAACATTGAGTTTATACACATAGAGGAACCACCTCAAGAACCATTCGCTCCTTAAGATATAATATTTCCACCTTAAGGTAGATCATTCGTGGAAAAAGTGGGGAAATAGTCAACCTTAAGGAGCAAATGGTTCTTGTATTGATTATCACTGGTTTTTGCTTTAGATGCAAATAAGGGCGCCACCTAGATTGGTGGTAACTTAACACTGAGGTGGTTCCTCTATGTGTATAAGCTCAATGTTACTCATAAATGATGTCGTTGTTTGCATAAATTGGCATATTCAACACAATATTATTATTCAATGGCTATACCAAATTGAGATTATATATTTGTACTTATCGCAACACGCAAACATAATGAACTGAAAATACTGCATACCATCATTGAGTTTATACACATAGAGGAACCACCTCAGAGTTAAGTTATCACCAATGAAGGTGGCGGCCTTATTTGCATCTAGAACAAGAACCAGTGATAGGCAATACAAGAACCATTTGCTACTTAAAGTAGACTATTTCCACC
Organism: Melangyna quadrimaculata; assembly: GCA_949320155.1. Taxonomy (NCBI): domain Eukaryota; kingdom Metazoa; phylum Arthropoda; class Insecta; order Diptera; family Syrphidae; genus Melangyna; species Melangyna quadrimaculata. The sequence continues at coordinate 109,746,548 of OX439484.1, forward strand.
TTTAGGTAGACTATTTGTGAAAATAGTGAGGAAACAGTCTACCTTAAGGAGAAAATGGTTCTTGTATTGATAACCACTGGTTCCTCTTCTAGATGGAAATAAGGGCGCCACCTACATTGGTGATAACTTTACACTGACGTGGTTCCTCTATGTGTATAAACTCAATGATACCATGTAGTTATAGTAGACATAAGGGGATATATTATTTTATAGACCTTTCATGATGTCCCAATAGTTATGGAATAAATTGAAACTGATGAAAATCACAAACTTACATGCTATATTACTTGCCTATTTAAGTTGTCGAGGTGGATTGGGTGTCCATCCACCTGCAATAACCTTCTTACACCCAGTTTCACAGTGGAAGTTTAAACTCCACTTTTAGTTTAAACTCCAGATCACCAGTATAAATGAACTCAGTTCAAGGTTTAAACGGACCTGTGAAACTAGTGGTTAATCTACCTACCTAGGGGTTAATTTTTGGCTGTTTACTTTTTCTACAGTATCTATAGTATATCAGTTTGTTGTTGTCTATAATTTCCTTTTTACAAGTCTTATTCAAACACTGTTTAACATCTTATTTTCAAAATTAAGAAAGGGTTTTAGAAAACTATACATCGTTAGAACACTATAACTAAAAAAATTTATTTCAAAACAATTTCGGGAATATTGGTGATAATTTTAGTATAATTAAAACTTTAAAACGAAATAAAAAAAAAAAAATAATACAAAATACATACATATGTGAACAAAAGAGTATTTAAGTATTTTTTCTTTGATTCAATCTATGTATTTTTAAAAATGTAAAATGCAATTTTTCTTATTAACTACTTCACTTACTAACGGGAATATGACAACAAAAAAGGCAATTTGCTCAAAAAACCTCAAAACATTATTTCCATTATTCGATTTTTTTGTGTCAAAATCTGTAATGCAGTGTTATTAAAACTGTTGTAATGATTACATGTAACAACTTTAATCAAAATCATAAGAGCCGTTTTCGAGCTATCCGTTCTATGAGCGGATGATAAAATACTTTCAATTTTTGTTCTTCTCATAAGAAAAAACTGTGAAAATTTCATTAAATTCCATTGGGTCAATTCCGAGAAACAATAAAGCGTGAAAAGTGGATGTGGACCTGGAAGTAGGCGGATGTTACTCAAAATACTTTCAAAATGTTTTGATTGTTTAATCCAAAAAACCCTCAACATTTTAACAGGGTTCCCGGGAAACCGAAAAATGATTAAATTGGGCGTGGCAGTGGGTGAATATTAGTCTAAGTACTTTAAAATTTTGTTTGCGCATAACAACGAATTGTGAACATTTGATCAAAACCGTTGGAAAAGTTTCCGAGAAACAATAAAGTGTAAAACTTGCGCGTGGCAGTAGGCGGATTTAACTCAAAATGTTCTTCGATTTCTTTTCTTGCTCATATACACAGACTCTGAAAATTGCTTAAAAATCGTTGGAGCACTTCCGAGAAACAGAAGAGCGTGAAAAGTGAGTGTGGTAGTGGGCGAATATTAATAAAAAAAAATTCAAAATTTTTATTTTGCTTAAGAGAACAGTCTGTGAAAATTTTATCAAAATCGTTACAGCTGTTTCCGAGAAATATAAAAGAGTGAAAAGTGGTTGTGGTTGTAGGCGGATATCACTAAAATTATTTTTCGATTTTTTTTTTGCTCATATAAATAGACTCTGAAAATTCCATTCGAATCGTTTAAGTGGTTGTCAAGAAAACCAGCCATTTCCGTAAATTCCATGAATCAAATAAAAATTAAAATCCGGCCACTGGATTTTCCTAAAAGTATTTTTTTTTAATTTTTTCTCGTTTATAAGAACAAACTGTGAAAATTTCATCCGAATTGTAGGAGCCATTTCCGAGAAACCAAACAAACGAGAAAACTGGGCGTGGCAGTGGGTTGATATTAATAAAAAAAATCAAAACTTTTATTTTGCATAAAAGAACAGACAGTGAAAACATTATCAAAATCGTTAGAGATGTTTCCGAGAAACAGAAAAGCATGAAAAGTGGTCGTGGTTGTGCGAGGATATCACTTAAATTATTTTTTCCAATTTTTGTCTTGCTCATTTAAATAGACTCTGAAAATTTCATTCGAATCGTTTTAATGATTTTCGAGAAAACCAGCCACTTCCGTGAATTCCATGAATAAAATAAAATCTAAAAAGAGGCATGGCAGTGGGCGGATTTTACTAAAAGTATTTTTATAATTTGTTTCTCATTTATAAGAATAAACTGTAAAAATTTCATCCAAATCCTAGGAGCCGTTTTCGATAAACCAAACAAACGAGAAAATTTTTATATTGCTTAAGAGAACAGACTGTTAAAATTTTTATCAAAATCGTTAGAGCCGTTTTCGATAAACCGAAAAGCGTATAAAGTGGGTGTGGTTGTGGGCGGATATTAATAAAAAAAATTTAAAAGGGGGCGAGGCAGTGGGCGGGTTTTACTTAAAGAATTTTTGCAATTTTTTTCTCGTTTATAAGAACAAAATCTGGCAATTTCAACCAAATTGTACAAGTCGTTTCCCAGAAACCAAACAAACGAGAAAAGTGGGTGTGGCAGTGGGCGGATATCAATAAAAAAAATTTCAAAATTTTTATTTTGCATAAAATTTACAGATTTTACTCATAGAGTAAGAATGGGGGCATTGAAAATGACTTGCATTTGCTGGATAAACAAAAACATGACTAATTGTTTGCGCTGAATCAAAATTAAATTAATTAAAATTAAGTTGCATCAAGATATGTTATATAAGAAAACGATAATGTTAGTTGAATAGAAGAACTCCTTATATTAACATAAATAAACAATCAAAGTAAATAATTCCATATATTTTTGAATTTTGAAATTCTTGATGCAATAAGGTGCATTATAATTATGTATTTTAATTTGGTAAGCTTTTCATTTGTGAAAGCTACAAAAATAGTTGTAGGTTACTGATGGCTGAACACAAGACTGTAACTCCAACCAAAAGTGCTCAACTTTGTGTCATACCATACATTTCTTGCAACAACTAAAACGTTATATTGTAGAGCTCTTCACAATTTTCGTATCTTTTTACTTTGACAGTGAAGTACAAGCTTCATCCACAGCTACCTACCCAATTAGGCTTAACCATTTCCCAATGTGTTTGGAAGTCCAAAGATTCAAGCGAATTATGTACCATTTCCTATCATTACTAATTTTTTGTTGGCAAATACCACGGACGTAATAGGTAAATAAATGGCCCAATTATGCCTCTGGACCAAAATCCGCACCAAACAGTGACTCGTTTTGGGTGTATTGGCTTTTCAATGTATGCGTGCGGGTTTTCTGTGCCCCAAATGCGACAATTTTGCTTGTTTACATACCCGCCAAGATCAAAATGAGCTTCATCTGAAAAGATGATTTTTTTGGCAAAATCGGCAAAGTAATGTCGCAATATTTCCCAGCGTTGTTCAAGCGTATACACAATCATTGTCGTTCAGCGGAAGGATAAAACTAATTATCTGTCAAATCAGACATGAGCTTAGTGTTACCATTCACGAAATAAGCACTAGTTGAAAAAAAAAAAACGTTAGATGGAGGACCCTTTACTTTTACTGACTATTGACTTTTTCCGACTTAAAAGACTGCTTAACATACCTGTAGCAAAAAGTTGAAGTTTTCTGAACTTTAAACTGCACCGAATTTTGTTTGATAATTTACATCTGCAAGTAACACTGGAGCTTTTTTTGTTTGTTATCGTCATTTAATCTTTTGTTCTGTGCGCCAAACCAATTTTGCAGTCGGATAAAAGAACATTTTTTCATTTCATCTTCATATGGCTATGAATGGGTTCGACTTTATACTGTTTTCTTCCTTTCTACTTCAATGGTAGTCAATTATACTAACTATTGGTGTTCAGCCAGTTAATTCTTCCCAAAAGAATAGTTTTTCTTGTTTGTTTCAAAACGTTTGGAGCTTTCAATAAGTGCACAGCAATGTTTTATTAACATAAGCGCTTAATTGCTGACAAGAGAAATAGAAGATTGAAATCCTTCAGTAAAATATAAATATAAAGTGAATAAGGTTGGTAAAAAAGAACATTAAATAAAATTGTTTTTAATTTTTCCGTAGTTTTCAAGAATTTGTAGATAGTTTTTTAGAATTATTTTTAAACCTTAATCTGGAGGATCCGTTTAGAATATTGTACATAAGTTAAGAATTTATTTTAAATTTATTCATTTTGCTCTTGTTCAATTATTCAACAAATTTTTTTTTTAACATTATCTTATACCTAATAGTAGGAGGTTTTGTGGGTTCTGTTTTACAAATTTGTAAAATTTTGTAACAACTTTTCAATTTAATGCGCGAAAAATCGAAACGACTATTAACTCAATCACATTTTTAGAATGAATTTATACAACATTTTCCGATGAAGTTTGCATACAAATTAAAGTCATCCCTGTTTTAATTTGTCACCTCATTCATAAAGATAGTTTGTTTGGGACAAACCATCTTCAGAATTGGGTACAAGACAGCCACATTAGTCTCTCATCTTCTTGTGACTGTAAGTGGCCTCTACTGTATATTACTTTTATTTTTCCATTGGTACGAGCTACGAAATATATTATTTCATTGAAATCCAAGAAAAAATAAAGATAGGAACAATTTTCGATGCGCTGTCACAAAATGCTCATCTTTTTTAATCACAATTCAAAAAGTACTAAATTTCCTATTATATCTACAACTATTTAATCCTCTACTGTATGTAGAGAATATGCTACCAAGAATCTTAAACTACAACTTTTGTACCACATCAATTTTCCGTATAAAGTTTTGAATAATTAAGTCAATTACTTACTTACTTAGGTCCTCGGACCTATTACGTTCGTGATGTTTCCCTTACGGGAAATAGGGCCTCCACTACACCTACAAGCCATCGTGTACGATTTCTTGAAATATATTTCAGTTCTCTCCAACCTTTCCCCAGTCGGGAAATACAGAAATCAGAATCAGGAGTCAGAAAAAATAACGAGGCTGGGGCTACGCAATTTATATGCTACGTATTTTTTTTTAGGTTGGGTCTGAATTCTGGAGGACAAAAAACAAGTTCGGGGCTACGGATAATTGACAGAAAATTGTGACACAAAAAAAAATAAGCTCGCGAGTAGGGCTTGACAAGAATTGGACAAAAAAACGTGGTCGGGGCTAATCAAATAATTCCTTTAAAACTTACCTTACTCCAGAAAATTTTTGCGCTTGACTCAAGGGACTGTCAAGTCCAAGTTGGGGCTTAAGCTTAAAGACATAATTGAAAAAAACGGGGTCGGGGCTTAACAATCAACATGCCAAACGAAAAAATAATTCACCCAATGAACTTCGCTAACCTTGCTAATTGGGGCTAAAACCCGTGAAGAATTTGGGAACAACAAATCAAAATCTGAGTTTTCTCTGGCCACTCAGAAAATCATGCGTGTGAATATTTGCAGTCCAAATTTACTGACAGATTTTTTTTCTAGTGGTTCAAAGCTTGACGTGGCTGAAAATTGAAGGTATATACATTTTTTCTCTATCTCCACTTAAAAATATTTTAAATGTTAAATACTACAGATTTTATTGTATGTAATATTGAAATCATTTTAAACCGGGGATAGAAGCTGATATAAATGCAAAAAAAACAAGGCTATTCTAAAAGGAAAAGTGGGAATGCCAAAATTCAATTATTTATATAACTGTAGATTTTCACAAAAAAAACCTTTAACCTAAACTAAAACTTTTTTATATTAGTTATGAATAAATTATAAAAATATATAAATTATAAAATCAACATCGTCACAATAGTTAAAATAATTTGTTCTTCAAGGGAAGCGTTTTTCTCTTTTCACTCTCACAACGAATGTTACATTTCCTCGTCACTCGAAATCATTACATGGTAGAGACTTGAAGTAAGGCTCCGAATTTGCAGTTTATTATGCATTTCAAGAAATTATAGTTAAAAATTTTAAAGTCCTAAATTTGAAAAAAACAATTCATACTGCCCTGCTAACTTCAGTGTCAAGTTAGCAGGTCATACTAGTGTATCTTGAGAACTAAGCATGCTAAGAATTTGCAGTAAGGCTCAACATTTGCAGTTTATTTTGCATTTCAAGAAATTTTAGGCCCAAATTTTAAAGTCCTTATTTTTAAGAAATTAAAAAAAAATTGACTTTAATATTAGATTAGCAAGTCAAGTTGTTTATCTCGAGAACTAAGCATGCTAGGAATTTGCAGTAAGGGTCCAAATTTGCAGTTTATTTTGCATTTCAAGAAATTATAGTTAAAAATTTTTAAGTTTAGTTCTCGAGAAACCCTTTGTAGGAATTTTTTTTTTTTTTTTCAAATAAAAGACTACAAAATTTGGACCCCAAATTTCTTGAAAAGCAAAATAAACTGCAAATTTGGAGCCTTACTTCAAATCTCTAGCATGTTTGGTTCTCGAGATTTAGTATGTGACCTGCTAACTTCAGTGTGAAGTATTTGGTGAACTGCAAAATCAGGAATAGAAATGCTAAATAAATGCAAAAAAAAACTGCAAATTACTGCGTTGGTCCCGTTACTCTACGTGAAAGTTGCCCTGCCAACTTCACAGACGTACCATAGTACCTGTTCGCAGTAAAAATCTTAGCTTTGATAAAATGACGTATGTCTGGCGGCCCTGGGCTCTTAGTCTATAACTTTTTGTAAAAAAGTCAATTTTTGTTGTTTGTTTAAAAAAGTTATTTGTTTGTTTGTGAGAAATGTTTTTTTTTTTGCAAAGAAAGTTTTTTTTTTGGAAAAAAGTTTTATTTTTTGTTAAAAAGTTAATTATTTTTTTGGTTGTAAAAAATTATGAAAGGTATGTACCACCATAATAGTTCGGAAGTTTTTTTTTAAATTAAACACATAAATAAGCTCATTTCTCAGTCACCGACTAACCTTCAAGCCGGTCAGTTACCTTCCGTGTGATTTGTAATAGACAAACCTCTTCAGCGGTTCGTTCACCTGCTTTCTTTAAAGTGAAACCTTTTCGCTTTATTAATTAATTTCATTTTTGTTAGTGAGTGAAAAACATAATTAATAAGTAAGTAAAATTACTTATTATGGCCCCTGGGCCACGTGCTCAATCGAGCGGCCGGTTCGATGTTCTTGATTTAGAATGCCTTTCCGGTCCAAAAAATACAAAAAGAAGAAAAACTACAAATCTTTCTCCTTTGGAATTGAATACATCCACAAACAATAGTTCAGACTCTCCGAATCCGAAATTCATTGTAATTTCCCCTTCAGACAGTGACAAACCATTATCATCCTTCAGCGTTTTTCTGCTTAAAAAGGCAATTGATAGCATAAGCTCAAGTTACGAATATATTACTCAACTGCGCGATGGCAACTTATTGATCTTAACGAAATCAAAAAAAATTGCGGATCTTTTCCTATCGAAAAAAATGCTTTCAAACCTCTGCCCAATTTCAATGAAACTTCACTCCAACCTCAATCAATCGAAAGGTACAGTCTACGCTCCCTGTCTTATTAATGTCCCAGAAGATGAAATTATTCGAGAAATGAATTCACAAGGAGTCACGGACGTATATAAATTCAAAAAACCATCAGAAGAAAAAGACAAACAACTTAGCACAGGGCTAATCTTGTTTACTTTTGACCTCTTCCGTCCCCCCACCACACTAAACATTGGTTGGTATAACGTAAAGGTAGAAGAATACTTCCCTAACCCAATGCGCTGCCGTAACTGTCAGTTGCTAGGGCACACTGCTAAATGGTGCAAAAGTAATCCATCTTGTGTAAACTGCAATTTACCCCCCCACTCCCCTCTCATTTGTACACGTGTTTCTTGTGCAAATTGCGCTGAATCACATGCAGCATCATCAAGGCAATGCCCACGATACCTGCAGGCCAAGGAAATACTCAAAATAAAAACAGTAAAAAAATGCAGCATATCTGAAACAAGACAAATTTATAACGAACGAAACCCATTGCCGAATTTCACTTCTTCTTTTGCCTCTGTACTAAACGGTACATCGCAAGAAAAACATTCTCATGTTGCTCAAACCAATTCTGCAACAACAGAAAAAATTATTTCATCTCCCGAGTCTAACTCAAATACTTCAAACCCCACGCCTCCCTGCGCACCCCAATCCATTGACACAAATCAAACATCTTCTACAAATATTCCAACACCTCAAACCCCATTAGCTGAAAAAAAAAAAAATGAAAAGCCTCTTTCTTTACCGATCACACAAAAAAATAAAAACGCATTACTCGATCCACTCACTAACATCAAACGATCAAACCTCTCTCACAACCTAGAATCCGCATCAAACCACTCAACACATGCAACTTCCAAAATTAACTCAGAATATTTACAGCCTTCTCAAGCTTTTAACTCTTTCAAAACAGCTCAAGCAACAAATTCTAATCTCTCTGCCCACACAGGCACTGAACTCTCTCAAACTAACACAAATCTTCTACATTCGACATTCACCCACACTCAATCACCCAACTCAGCCACACCAATAACCCCCATAGAAATCGACGATGACGCAACATAAAAACAATAATGGCTCTCCTCAAACCGACTCTGCAGTCCCGGAATTGAATCGCCCGATCTCCATAGCGAGCCCGGGCGCTTCAACATCTGGACTGCGGAGTCAGTCCTCAACCAACCCAATTTTTGCCAACGCAGATTTTTCACAATATAACCGTGATTATATTGTACAAAAGTCTGTTAGATCAGTCAAACCACTATTCAAGGTCCTGCAATGGAACCTTAAAGGTTTTTTCAACAATTACCACGAACTTCAATTACTAATCAACGAACATAACCCTGCTATCATTTCCCTTCAAGAAACCCATATTAAATATAACTTTCAACCTCAACCACCTAAGCAATATTCCGCTTACTTCCACAACCTACCCACAAATAATTCTTCAGTTCAAGGAGTAGGCCTACTCATACACAAATCTATACCTCATAGATTCATCCCCATATGTTCCAGAATATCCGCATTAGCCGTAGAAATAGATCTACAAAATAAAATTACAATAATATCAGTATACCTTCCCTCTGATCAAACATTTTCTACCAAAGACTTGGAAGATGTTACCAATGGCTTTCAAACACCATTAATTCTCACTGGCGACTTTAATTCCTGAAACGCCTTATGGGGTTCCCCTATCCATAATACTCGCGGTAAGATCATAGAAGATTTCTTAAGCAATTCCAACCTAGCCCTTTTAAACGACGGTCAACCCACACATTTTTCAACTTTTGGGACACTTACCCACATAGACCTAACATTCGTTTCTGCCCAACTATGCGCTTCCGCTTCATGGTCCAGACTACCCGATCTACATGGTAGTGATCATTTTCCAATAATCACCACAATATCTTCCGAAACGCGTGACCTTTGTACAAAATTCGCTCCAAAATATCAAACTGATAGAGCAGATTGGGATTCATTTCAAACTGAATTATCCAATTTCTTGCTAGATAAAAATCCATATTCAAACATCAACAAAGAAACAGCCACAATCCACAAAGCTATCCGTTTCGCAGCTAACTTGGCTATACCTCAGACTCATTACATAGAGAATAAACAAAAAAAACGTCCCGTGGTGGAACAATGAACTCGCTGAACTCCACAAAACCAAAAAAAATGCATGGAAAACTTTCAGGAAACAACCAATAAATACCAACTTAATTGCGTATCGCAAAGCCAATGCAATTTTCAGAAAATCCGCAAGATCTGCCAAAACTGCCTGTTTTCAAAACTTCACAGAAAACATTAACCCAAATTCCAGCTCCAAAAAATTGTGGGTGGATGTAAAATCTCTCACAGGAAATTACACCAGCCCTGTAGTATCGAACTTGAGAGCTGTCTCCGTTCGGCAAAGGGCAAATCCCCGGGTTTCGATCGAATATCGTATATGATGCTTAAAAACACCCCACTAAACTTCAGAATACGGCTTCTCCGTCTATTCAATCAAATATTCGACAGTGGAGTTATCCCACAAATCTGGAAAACAGCTAGCTGTATACCGATTCCCAAACGTGACAAAAGCTCTTCGGATATAAGTAGTTACCGCCCTATATCCCTTCTCCCCTGCACTGGAAAAATTTTGGAAAAAATTGTATCAAAAATAATCTTCTGGTTCTTAGACAAAAATAAACTTGTAAGTCCAAATCAGGTAGCTTTTAAAAAAGGGCATTCTACAGTGGATGCTCTTCTGCATATTGATCACTTTATTGCATCCGCATTATCATGTAAAAATCATGTGTCAATTCTTTCTATAGATTTTGAAAAAGCTTTTGACAGAATTGGCATTCATATTGTACTACAAAAACTTCATCTATGGAAAATCGGTCCAAAAATGTATAACTATGTTAAATCATTTTTAACAAACAGACAATTTCGGGTTAAAATAGGACCAATATATTCCTCTGTCAAAAATCTTGATAACGGAATACCGCAGGGATCTCCACTCTCTGTGGCCCTTTTTATAATCGCTTTTGATGACCTCAGCAAAATCGTAAAAAAATACAACAACCTAGAACACTATTTATATGCTGACGATCTAGCCATTTTTTCTAAATGCAAGGATATTACGACAACAGGTTCTATTTATTCAAACATCTTGGCTGATATTTCAACCTGGTGTTTAAACTCTGGTTCAAAAATATCTTTTGGTAAATGCAAAATGTTACATATTTGTAAAAAAATTTAATTCCTCAAAAACCATAATCTTAAACACTAACTTTAAGGATATATTAAATGTAAAAAATCTTTGTTTGCTTGGAGTAATATTTGACTGTAAATTAAATTTTAAGGAACATTGTTTGTATTTGAAAAAAAGTCTAGCTACCAGGATCAACATAGTTAAATATTTATCATCAAAAAAAAGTTTAATGCATGTTAACTCCCTTATCACAGTTATCAGGTCCACAATCCTCGCAAAGATTGATTATGGTCTAAGTATTTACGGAAAATGCTCAACATCCTCTTTAAAGCTCATAAAACCTCAATACCACACTGCTATACGCCTGAGCCTCAAAGCTTTTAGAACCACACCTATAAAAAAACATCCTAGCTGAAGCTGGTCTACCATCATTAGAACAACGAATTGAACACCTTACCTCACACATCATACTAAAGCTTAACTCTACACAAAATTACTTAATTTGTAACGATGCAAAACAAATCCTAATCCGCAAAAAAATACCAAAAACACCATCAACACTTTACAAAGCTATAGAATTCTCAAAAGCTCTCCACATCCCAATTATGACTAAAACCGATCAAACTGTTTCACTGCCGCCATGGACTTTACAAGAAGACTGTTTAAACACCAAACTTAAATGTCTTCCAAAAACAACAACAAACAATGAACAATACAAGCAATCCTTTCTTGAAATTATGAATGCTGGAAAACAAGCAAAATATAGTTTTGTGTTCACCGATGGATCCAAAAATGAAGAAGGCACAGCTTTCGCAGTTGCCGACGAGGACGGTAAAATTATAACAAAAGGCTTCTTAAGAGAGTTCTCTTCAGTGTTTTCAGCTGAAAGTATGGCTGTTCTAAGGGCTATCGAAACAGCAGGATCTAAAAAAACCATCATCTGCACTGACAGCCTTTCAACGGTTGAAGCAGTCAAAAACGTTGACAACAAATCTTTTTACCCAGATATAATCCGCAATAAACTGATCAAAGGCAAAAATAAGATCAAACTAATGTGGGTTCCAGGACATGTTGGTATTAAAGGCAACGAAGCAGCAGACATGGCTGCTAAATCTGCCATTAAAGAACCACTTGCTACCTTCTTTGTCCCAAATAAAAAAGACATTCAAAAAGAGATAAACCATCACTGGGACGCTGTGCGAAAAGATGATTGGAAACACTATGTTCACCACTACGTCCAATTCAATCCAAATGCTGAAAGTACACTGTACCCAATAAACTGCTCGTGGAAAAAAATCAAAATTTTTCTCAGACTTCGCCTGGGTCATACTTACACCACACATAGTCATCTTATATCAAAAAATGATCCACCAATCTGCAACCTATGCTTCAAAAATGAACCGATCACCATCAAACACATCACTGAGGAATGCACAACAATCAAAAATGTTTCAAAAAAACTTTTCCCAAATACAACCATAAAAAATCTGCTAAAAAATCCGTCAATCCAAAACATAGACCTAATTTACAATCTCATATGCGAAGTAAACATGGAAAATAGTATTTAAATTATATTAAGTTATTTTTTCATTAGAATATACATATACATACCTATTATCTTTACTTGTATATAATTTTTTTTTTATTTTCGAGCAAATAGCCCTGGTAGCTGGTGCTCAAACAAAAATATTAGCACTGTAATTAATTTACTTGTTAATAAAGATATAAATAAATAAATAAATAAAGCTCATTTCTAATCAAACCAATTGAAACACAATAAAAAAGGAATGGTGAATAAAAATAAAGTGTGTACAAAAAAATTATGAATGTAATTTTTAGAACTGTCAAATTAAACAATCTTTATTCTTATAACAAATCTAGTTTTACATTAACAAAATGTTAACATGTTTACATAGGTAAGGTACCTACATTTCTACAAATACATAATAAATCTTTACAATCGCCATTTACACAGATTTATACAAGAAACAAAAAATCAACAAAATTGAAGCATACATATCATCATCCCCAATTACTTGCAAGCAACAACACCATTTTCATTGAAAAAGAACAACCCTCACACTACCAGTCTACCTAACTTCAAACAACAAAATTGGAACATACATTTCATCATCCCCAATTAACTGCACAATTAAGAAAAGTATAAAGCGCGATTCAGTGAAAGTTAAAATAAGTGAACAGTAAACAGTGACAAAAATGAACACTTATTTCATTTAATGGTGGACCGTACTGTGACTTTCTTCGAATTTCGGCATTGTCGGGAAGTGCGACTGACAGACCCACGTTGTCACCAGAATCATCGCCATCGTTGGATTGGAATTTTGGAAGAGCCATTGGATTATAATTCTGGATTCGACTATGAACACTTGCGCTTCATATGCGGGGAATCAGCAGAAAATGAGTCGCGAGCGAAAGTTGATCTGGTAAGAAATCGTCACTGAAACGCTCCTTAAACTTTTTATTAATTGTCAGTAAAATATAACAGACTCCAAAACAAAATGATAAACCTAAGAAATTAAATTGCGTGTGGAGCCGTAAATAAATTTCCAATATTGGGGAAAAATAAATAGCCGTTTGGCGTTAGAAAAGCGAAAAATTAAAATTTAAATCCTAAAAACGGTTTTTACAAAGAGAAAGTCTAGCTACAGCGAGCCCAAACAAAGATTCTCAGCCAGGATAATAGATTTAAAAAAAATTAGTTTGGTACCTATAAAACATTTTTTTTTAATAGAAAAATATTCATAACTTTTTTATTTATTGAAATACAGACAAAAGTTGTACGACAAAACTGTTTGCAATTTTGAGCCCAACTAACTTGTTGTAGAAGAAACCGCGACCTACAGTGCCCTAAGACTAAGCCAAACCAATAGCTGGAAAAGGAACTCTGTAGGTCACGCACAAATCATCAATAAATTTACGGAAGGGTATGTATGCACAGACTACACAACACCCCGTACAGATTTTAAAAAACCGTTTTCTGTCTCCATTCCCACAAGGGATTGGTTTACAACAATCAGATGAACCGGTGGTAGAAATATACACCGATGGATCAAAGTTGGATACGGGTGTTGGTGCGGGATTCTTCTCAGAAACCATCAATTTAGCCAAATCTTATAGACTCCCCGATTACAGCTGTGTCTTCCAAGCGGAGGTTCTGGCAGTGATTAAGGGTGCAGAACAAATACTAATAATGGCGATACCACGGGCTGATATCACTTTTTACATTGACAGCCAGGCAGCTATCAAGGCCATCTCTGCCACAGAAATAAAATCCAAACTGGTTTCATGCTGTCGTGAATAGCTTAAAGTTCTTGCCACACAACATCAGACTCTGTTGGGTCGCTGGACTCTGTGGAATGAAGTTAATGAAAAAGCAGATAAACTGGCAAGGACTGGTTCATCATTAGATACAAGCCTAACAGAATCCAGTGTTAAAATTCCACCCTGTGCCGTTAAACAGACGATTAGTAAGAAGATAGTGGAACTTACCAATGACAGGTGGAACCCACTTGTAACTTGTACCACTATAATGAATCTGTGGCCCAGCTACAAAAAGAGAAAATAAGAGAAAATTATGAACCTGAAAAAGAGATCCCTGCATCTTCTGATAAGAATTATCACAGGACATAATCTCTTAGGGTATCATAAAAACAAAATGGGACTGAATACTGTAGACCTATGCAGAGGATGCGGAGACGAAGAAGAAGTGGAGGACACCCTTCACTTCCTAGGTCACTGTCCGGCAATCTGCAACATAAGGAAACAATTTTTGGGTAGCTATTTCTTCAACGATTTAGCAGAAATCTCGAAGTCACTAGATAAGAACATCTTAAATTTAATGAACTTTATCAACGCCTCCAAACGGCTGGATACTCCATAGAATTTCATAGGTAACATATTTTAAAGGGATGGTTCAATCCATCGGGGTATCACAAAGGATCAACATTGATCTAAGTGTGACGGGAACAAGATCTACCGGCGATCTACGATCTAACCTAACCTAACTTGTTGTAAATAGAAAGATTTTCAAATTTTTGATTGAAAATAACCTAAATTTAGGAAAATACTAAATTTTGTATTTTGTTGGCCTGCAACTTTTTAGATATTATGAATAACGAAAACATTTTTAACACTTTTTTGTTTACAAGTTTTTGTACGACTAATATGAACCGAGATATTTAGTAAAAAGTAAAATCCAAGATGACGGCAAAACGGTAAATGTTACGAATGCGAAAACTGAGATTTATCATATTCATATCATATTACGAGCACCAACACCAATTCATTAAAAAAAACTTTCTTTGAGACTGGCATTAACTTATAATATAATTCAGATGCAGACAGCAAACGAGCAAAAAACAAATGATGTGGTTGTTATTGTTTTTGCCTTCTATTTATTTTAAAGGAAAATATGCCTCTTAATTTCCTCGCTCATACTTGTTATGGCGTCCTTGTTGTTCGTTTTCATTCCCAATTAAAAAAACATGCTTGTATTTTCTTCCTCACACAAAGAAGTAATTGCCCAAATGGATCCAATTTCCCGAAGGAACATATTCATATAATGGTTGTTGTATATGATAGACTGACACATGCACATTCAGCCACCTAGTGGCATTTTGGCTGGGTTTCCCTTCTATATATTGTAATGTTTTACTAAGGGTTCGCAAATAAAACTTATTTCCTTTATTCAAACTGAACTTACAATTACTTTACAAAATAAAACGCTTTTATTTCAAATACTTTTACTTCTAACACTTTTATTATAACCAAGCACAAGTATGCAACTCTTAATTCACACCGACATTTATTCGTTCACTTTTAAAATCAAACTGAGGTTTTTGGACTGGTGGCCGTGTATTTATATCCGAAATAAAAGGTTCTAGAATTTTCTAGGGTTCTGGAATATGCCTAGATGGTCCTTTTCCAAAAGGTTTCGTTCAATCATACCAGGTTCCACTTCCAATATAACGAACGAGCCTGGGCACCAACCGTGGATATAAGTTATTCATTTTGTTCAAATATTGCGCAAAAACTTGTTCTAACATTGAGTTTATACACATAGAGGAACCACCTCAAGAACCATTCGCTCCTTAAGATATAATATTTCCACCTTAAGGTAGATCATTCGTGGAAAAAGTGGGGAAATAGTCAACCTTAAGGAGCAAATGGTTCTTGTATTGATTATCACTGGTTTTTGTTTTAGATGCAAATAAGGGCGCCACCTAGATTGGTGATAACTTAACACTGAGGTGGTTCCTCTATGTGTATAAGCTCAATGTTACTCATAAATGATGTCGTTGTTTGCATAAATTGGCATATTCAACACAATATTATTATTCAATGGCTATACCAAATTGAGATTATATATTTGTACTCATCGCAACACGCAAACATAATGAACTGAAAATACTGCATACCATCATTGAGTTTATACACATAGAGGAACCACCTCAGAGTTAAGTTATCACCAATGAAGGTGGCGGCCTTATTTGCATCTAGAACAAGAACCAGTGATAGGCAATACAAGAACCATTTGCTACTTAAAGTAGACTATTTCCACCTTTAGGTAGACTATTTGTGAAAATAGTGAGGAAACAGTCTACCTTAAGGAGAAAATGGTTCTTGTATTGATAACCACTGGTTCCTCTTCTAGATGGAAATAAGGGCGCCACCTACATTGGTGATAACTTTACACTGACGTGGTTCCTCTATGTGTATAAACTCAATGATACCATGTAGTTATAGTAGACATAAGGGGATATATTATTTTATAGACCTTTCATGATGTCCCAATAGTTATGGAATAAATTGAAACTGATGAAAATCACAAACTTACATGCTATATTACTTGCCTATTTAAGTTGTCGAGGTGGATTGGGTGTCCATCCACCTGCAATAACCTTCTTACCCCCAGTTTCACAGTGGAAGTTTAAACTCCACTTTTAGTTTAAACTCCAGATCACCAGTATAAATGAACTCAGTTCAAGGTTTAAACGGACATGTGAAACTAGTGGTTAATCTACCTACCTAGGGGTTAATTTTTGGCTGTTTACTTTTTCTACAGTATCTATAGTATATCAGTTTGTTGTTGTCTATAATTTCCTTTTTACAAGTCTTATTCAAACACTGTTTAACATCTTATTTTCAAAATTAAGAAAGGGTTTTAGAAAACTATACATCGTTAGAACACTATAACTAAAAAAATTTATTTCAAAACAATTTCGAGAATATTGGTGATAATTTTAGTATAATTAAAACTTTAAATCGAAATAAAAAAAAAAAAATAATACAAAATACATACATATGTGAACAAAAGAGTATTTAAGTATTTTTTCTTTGATTCAATCTATATATTTTTAAAAATGTAAAATGCAATTTTTCTTATTAACTACTTCACTTACTAACGGGAATATGACAACAAAAAAGGCAATTTGCTCAAAAAACCTCAAAACATTATTTCCATTATTCGATTTTTTTGTGTCAAAATCTGTAATGCAGTGTTATTAAAACTGTTGTAATGATTACATGTAACAACTTTAATCAAAATCATAAGAGCCGTTTTCGAGCTACCCGTTCTATGAGCGGATGATAAAATACTTTCAATTTTTGTTCTTCTCATAAGAAAAAACTGTGAAAATTTCATTAAATTCCATTGGGTCAATTCCGAGAAACAATAAAGCGTGAAAAGTGGATGTGGACCTGGAAGTAGGCGGATGTTACTCAAAATACTTTCAAAATGTTTTGATTGCTTAATCCAAAAAACCCTCAACATTTTATCAGGGTTCCCGGGAAACCGAAAAATGATTAAATTGGGCGTGGCAGTGGGTGAATATTAGTCTAAGTACTTTAAAATTTTGTTTGCGCATAACAACGAATTGTGAACATTTGATCAAAACCGTTGGAAAAGTTTCCGAGAAACAATAAAGTGTAAAACTTGCGCGTGGCAGTAGGCGGATTTAACTCAAAATATTCTTCGATTTCTTTTCTTGCTCATATACACAGACTCTGAAAATTGCTTAAAAATCGTTGGAGCACTTCCGAGAAACAGATGAGCGTGAAAAGTGAGTGTGGTAGTGGGCGAATATTAATAAAAAAAAATTCAAAATTTTTATTTTGCTTAAGAGAACAGTCTGTGAAAATTTTATCAAAATCGTTACAGCTGTTTCCGAGAAATATAAAAGAGTGAAAAGTGGTTGTGGTTGTAGGCGGATATCACTAAAATTATTTTTCGATTTTTTTTTGCTCATATAAATAGACTCTGAAAATTCCATTCGAATCGTTTAAGTGGTTGTCAAGAAAACCAGCCATTTCCGTAAATTCCATGAATCAAATAAAAATTAAAATCCGGCCACTGGATTTTCCTAAAAGTATTTTTTTTTAATTTTTTCTCGTTTATAAGAACAAACTGTGAAAATTTCATCCGAATTGTAGGAGCCATTTCCGAGAAACCAAACAAACGAGAAAACTGGGCGTGGCAGTGGGTTGATATTAATAAAAAAAATCAAAACTTTTATTTTGCATAAAAGAACAGACAGTGAAAACATTATCAAAATCGTTAGAGATGTTTCCGAGAAACAGAAAAGCATGAAAAGTGGTCGTGGTTGTGCGAGGATATCACTTAAATTATTTTTTCCAATTTTTGTCTTGCTCATTTAAATAGACTCTGAAAATTTCATTCGAATCGTTTTAATGATTTTCGAGAAAACCAGCCACTTCCGTGAATTCCATGAATAAAATAAAATCTAAAAAGAGGCATGGCAGTGGGCGGATTTTACTAAAAGTATTTTTATAATTTGTTTCTCATTTATAAGAATAAACTGTAAAAATTTCATCCAAATCCTAGGAGCCGTTTCCGATAAACCAAACAAACGAGAAAATTTTTATATTGCTTAAGAGAACAGACTGTTAAAATTTTTATCAAAATCGTTAGAGCCGTTTTCGATAAACCGAAAAGCGTATAAAGTGGGTGTGGTTGTGGGCGGATATTAATAAAAAAAATTTAAAAGGGGGCGAGGCAGTGGGCGGATTTTACTTAAAGTATTTTTGTAATTTTTTTCTCGTTTATAAGAACAAAATCTGGCAATTTCAACCAAATCGTACAAGTCGTTTCCCAGAAACCAAACAAACGAGAAAAGTGGGTGTGGCAGTGGGCGTATATCAATAAAAAAAATTTCAAAATTTTTATTTTGCATACAATTTACAGATTTCACTCATAGAGTAAGAATGGGGGCATTGAAAATGACTTGCATTTGCTGGATAAACAAAAACATGACTAATTGTTTGCGCTGAATCAAAATTAAATTAATTAAAATTAAGTTGCATCAAGATATGTTATATAAGAAAACGATAATGTTAGTTGAATAGAAGAACTCCTTATATTAACATAAATAAACAATCAAAGTAAATAATTCCATATATTTTTGAATTTTGAAATTCTTGATGCAATAAGGTGCATTATAATTATGTATTTTAATTTGGTAAGCTTTTCATTTGTGAAAGCTACAAAAATAGTTGTAGGTTACTGATGGCTGAACACAAGACTGTAACTCCAACCAAAAGTGCTCAACTTTGTGTCATACCATACATGTCTTGCAACAACTAAAACGTTATATTGTAGAGCTCTTCACAATTTTCGTATCTTTTTACTTTGACAGTGAAGTACAAGTTTCATCCACAGCTACCTACCCAATTAGGCTTAACCATTTCCCAATGTGTTTGGAAGTCCAAAGATTCAAGCGAATTATGTACCTTTTCCTATCATTACTAATTTTTTGTTGGCAAATATCACGGACGTAATAGGTAAATAAATGGCCCAATTATGCCTCTGGACCAAAATCCGCACCAAACAGTGACTCGTTTTGGGTGTATTGGCTTTTCAATGTATGCGTGCGGGTTTTCTGTGCCCCAAATGCGACAATTTTGCTTGTTTACATACCCGCCAAGATCATGATGAGCTTCATCTGAAAAGATGATTTTTTTGGCAAAATCGGCAAAGTAATGTCGCAATATTTCCCAGTGTTGTTCAAGCGTATACACAACCATATTCGTTCAGCGGAAGGATAAAACTAATTATCTGTCAAATCAGACATGAGCTTAGTGTTACCATTCACAAAATAAGCACTAGTTGAAAAAAAAAACGTTAGGTGGAGGACCCTTTACTTTTACTGACTATTGACTTTTTCCGACTTAAAAGACTGCTTAACATACCTGTAGCAAAAAGTTGAAGTTTTCTGAATTTTAAACTGCACCGAATTTTGTTTGATAATTTACATCTGCAAGTAACACTGGAGCTTTTTTTGTTTGTTATCGTCATTTAATCTTTTGTTCTGTGCGCCAAACCAATTTTGCAGTCGGATAAAAGAACATTTTTTCATTTCATCTTCATATGGCTATGAATGGGGTCGACTTTATACTGTTTTCTTCCTTTCTACTTCAATGGTATTCAATTATACTAACTATTGGTGTTCAGTCAGTTAATTCTTCCCAAAAGAATAGTTTTTCTTGTTTGTTTCAAAACGTTTGGAGCTTTCAATAAGTGCACAGCTATGTTTTATTAACATAAGCGCTTAATTGCTGACAAGAGAAATAGAAGATTGAAATCCTTCAGTAAAATATAAATATAAAGTGAATAAGGTTGGTAAAAAAGAACATTAAATAAAATTGTTTTTAATTTTTCCGTAGTTTTCAAGAATTTGTAGATAGTTTTTTAGAATTATTTTTAAACCTTAATCTGGAGGATCCGTTTAGAATATTGTACATAAGTTAAGAATTTATTTTAAATTTATTCATTTTGCTCTTGTTCAATTATTCAACAAATTTTTTTTTTAACATTATCTTATACCTAATAGTAGGAGGTTTTGTGGGTTCTGTTTTACAAATTTGTAAAATTTTGTAACAACTTTTCAATTTAATGCGCGAAAAATCGAAACGACTATTAACTCAATCACATTTTTAAATGAATTTATACAACATTTTCCGATGAAGTTTGCATACAAATTAAAGTCATCCCTGTTTTAATTTGTCACAACATTCATAAAGATAGTTTGTTTGGGACAAACCATCTTCAGAATTGGGTACAAGACAGCCACATTAGTCTCTCATCTTCTTGTGACTGTAAGTGGCCTCTACTGTATATTACTTTTATTTTTCCATTGGTACGAGCTACGAAATATATTATTTCATTGAAATCCAAGAAAAAATAAAGATAGGAACCATTTTCGATGCGGTGTCACAAAATGCTCATCTTTTTTAATCACAATTCAAAAAGTACTAAATTTCCTATTATATCTACAACTATTTAATCCTCTACTGTATGTTGAGAATATGCTACCAAGAATCTTAAACTACAACTTTTGTACCACATCAATTTTCCGTATAAAGTTTTGAATAATTAAGTCAATTACTTACTAACTTAGGTCCTCGGACCTATTACGTTCGTGATGTTTCCCTTACGGGAAATAGGGCCTCCACTACACCTACGCGCCATCGTGTACGATTTCTTGAAATATATTTCAGCTCTCTCCAACCTTTCCCCAGTCGTGCCGATTCCTGTTCGACCGTTCTTCGGCATGTACTTCTAGGCCGGCCCACTTGTCTTCCCTCCTGTGTGAGCGGGTTCCACTGCGTTGCTTGAAATGCAATGCACCGATCGCCTTTTCGAAGCGTATGGCCAATCCACTGCCACTTTCTTCTTCGTATAGTGGAGTCTATGGGCTCCTGACCCGTTCTCGCATGAAGTTCGGCATTGGAGATACGGTTGGGTCAGAAAATCCTCAAGATGTTTCGTAGACATCTATTAACGAAGGTTTGCAGCTTTCTAGTGAGTCAGTGTCTTTCCAAGTGCTGCATCCGTAAAGAAGCACGGATTTAACATTTGAGCGGAACAGAATCTAGGGGGGTGGCTATAGGGGCTTAAGACCCCCCGACAGGCGGTTCTTAAAATTGATTGAAATACAGAAATCAGAATCAGGAGTCAGAAAAAATAACGAGGCTGGGGCTACGCAATTTATATGCTACGTATTTTTTTTTAGGTTGGGGCTGAATTCTGGAGGGAATTGCACAAAAAACAAGTTCGGGGCTACGGATAATTGACAGAAAATTGTGACAAAAAAAAATAAGCTCGCGAGTAGGGCTTGACAAGAATTGGACAAAAAAACGTGGTCGGGGCTAATCAAATAATTCCTTTAAAACTTACCTTATTCCAGAAAATTTTTGCGCTTGACTCAAGGGACTGTCAAGTCCAAGTTGGGGCTAAAGCTTAAAGACATAATTGAAAAAAACGGGGTCGGGGCTTAACAATCAACATGCCAAACGAAAAAATAATTCACCCAATGAACTTCGCTAACCTTGCTAATTGGGGCTAAAACCCGTGAAGAATTTGGGAACAACAAATCAAAATCTGAGTTTTCTCTGGCCACTCAGAAAATCATGCGTGTGAATATTTGCAGTCCAAATTTACTGACAGATTTTTTTTCTGGTGGTTCAAAGCTTGACGTGGCTGAAAATTGAAGGTATATACATTTTTTCTCTATCTCCACTTAAAAATATTTTAAATGTTAAATACTACAGATTTTATTGTATGTAATATTGAAATCATTTTAAACCGGGGATAGAAGCTGATATAAATGCACAAAAAACAAGGCTATTCTAAAAGGAAAAGTGGGAATGCCAAAATTCAATTATTTATATAACTGTAGATTTTCACAAAAAAAACCTTTAACCTAAACTAAAACTTTTTTATATTAGTTATGAATAAATTATAAAAATATATAAATTATAAAATCAACATCGTCACAATAGTTAAAATAATTTGTTCTTCAAGGGAAGCGTTTTTCTCTTTTCACTCTCACAACGAATGTTACATTTCCTCGTCACTCGAAATCATTACATGGTAGAGACTTGAAGTAAGGCTCCGAATTTGCAGTTTATTATGCATTTCAAGAAATTATAGTTAAAAATTTTAAAGTCCTAAATTTGAAAAAAACAATTCATACTGCCCTGCTAACTTCAGTGTGAAGTTAGCAGGTCATACTAGTGTATCTTGAGAACTAAGCATGTTAAGAATTTGCAGTAAGGCTCAACATTTGCAGTTTATTTTGCATTTCAAGAAATTTTAGGCCCAAATTTTAAAGTCCTTATTTTTAAGAAATTAAAAAAAAATTGACTTTAATATTAGATTAGCAAGTCAAGTTGTTTATCTCGAGAACTAAGCATGCTAGGAATTTGCAGTAAGGGTCCAAATTTGCAGTTTATTTTGCATTTCAAGAAGTTAAAAATTTTTAAGTTTAGTTCTCGAGATACCCTTTGTAGGAATTTTTTTTTTTTTTTTCAAATAAAAGACCCCAAATTTCTTGAAAAGCAAAATAAACTGCAAATTTGGAGCCTTACTTCAAATCTCTAGCATGTTTGGTTC